>CAJQUW010014655.1:0-317634 GCA_907163375.1 Prostheceraeus crozeri | reverse complement strand
TTAGAATCTTCTTTTCGTAACATGTGCGCTTCGAAGGTATAGCAATAATTTGCATGTGAGAACTGAAATTATGTACGTCTTTTATGGCCGATATTAAAGAAATTTAATCATATTTTATAAATCTTGTGGGATCATCTGGTAAAAATACAGTTGGTTCTGTTTTTAAAATTTTACCTACTTTAAATACATTGGTTATAATGTTTTTCGTATGTCTCTAGAACGTTTAAGAGTTTTTTCCCTTGGTTTCGCGTTCTATCAGCGTAGAGGGAGATTCTGCTACCAGCATAGGATTTAATCTGCTCCTCGTAAAAAGCAACTAATGTCTAGCTTAATTAAAAGAGATTTTCTGGGCAAAAAATTAAACCTCAAAAGGGGTAAATTTGGCGGTTGTCCGAATAAAATGTCTATTGTTGTTCCATCTAGAAATGATATATATTTCAAATTGCAATAAGTTGTAATTGCTTGATTAATTGTGATTCGATAATCCAATCAGCTAATATATTTGGCTCTGATCTGTAATCAAATATTTGTATCTCGATTAATTCTACTTTCTTTCATCAGTTTTAATGGGCATAGTTTTCTCAAAATCCCCCTTTTTGCAGTGTTTACTTGCTTCGGTTTGGCTGCATTTTTTCAACATAGCAATTGATACCCTGCTTGTACAGTCTATGTTGAAGAAGATTTCTTCAAATATTTCTTTGGTTTATTAACTCTTCTAATTGTTTTATATTCTGTTTAAAATTATCAGCTCTAATTTTAATCCATTTTAAAATATAATAATTTGAATTTTTGTGAAAATTTTTTGAAAATAAAATTGTACCATCACTCGAATTTTGCCATCCGGTATATTCTTACATCAACTGTTCTGACTGTAATTGAATTGAATATTTGGATTTACTTCATACTATTGAATCATATTGTTCAATCTCATCTAACTAATAACATTATCAATCACATACTCATTGAAAGGAGTAAGTAATTTATCCATAACTTCTTTAATAGTAAAATGCTTAGTTTTTAATGATTTTCGTTTTCTTTAGTTAATTAAAGATTTATCTAACATTGTAACAATGAAAGTCGCAAAACACCCGTACCTGTTAAAGCTGTACAAACACTAATTACGAAAACACCTGAGATATAACAATTGATAAACAACCTAAACTTTATATGTTAAAATAGGCCATACCTTTGTTACAGTCTTAACATAACCATCGCTTCTTAATTTTTTTAATTTGATAATAAATTTTCTAATTCTCTATAACGTTTAAGAGTTTTTCCTGCTTTAACTCTATCTAAACATAGCTTTATATTTTGTGAGATCTTCTACAGCATAATTATTTAAATCTGCTCCTCTTAAAAGATCAACAAAATTTCTATCTAAATTAAAAGGATATTTATCTGGTGAAAAAATTAAACCTCGAAAAGGTTGTGGAAATATTTCTTTTTGTCCGAGATAAAATCTAGGTATTGTTTTTCCATCTATAAATGAGATAGAATGTTCAAATTGCATAGATTTTGGTAATTTCTTATTAATGTTTGATTCTAGTAATCCATAGTCATCTAATATAGTTTTGTGCTCTGGATCTGTTATATCAATTTGTTTATCATTATTCGTACTTTCTTTTTCAAGAGTTTTAAATGGTTTCATAGTTTTCTCAAAATCAGTTTTTACTTGCTCGGTTTGCTGCATTTTTTCAAACATATCAGATTGAATACCAGCTTTTATCATTCTATGTTGAAGATGATTTTCTTCATAATATTTCTTTGTTTTATTAACTCTTCTAATTGTTTTATTCTTTTAAAATTATCAGCTCTAATTTTATCCATTTTTACAATATAATATTTGAATTTTGTGGTAACATTGGAATACAACAAAAACATTTTACTGAACAAATTATTTTTTTATTGCTTTGTTGTCTGACATCTTTTCGTTTTAAGTTTTGTTTAATAAAGTTTTGCTTAAATTTTCGCTTTAAGTTTTTAGCTCTTCTAAAAAAATTTTATCATTTTCTTCATTAGAAATTTTACCATCACTCGAAATTTTGCCATCCTGTTTATTCTTATCATCAACTTTTTCTGACTGTAATTGAAATGATATTTGATTTACTTCATTAGCTATTTGATCAAATTTTTCAATCTCATCTAACGTAATAACATTATCATCACATACTCTTTGAAAGTAGTAATGTAGTTTATCATAGACTTCTTTAATATGTAAATGCTTAGTTTTTAATGATTTTCGTTTCTTAGTTATTAAAGATTTATCTAACATTGTAACAAGTGAAGTTGCAAAAACACCCGTACCTGTTAAAGCTGTAGCAACTACTGGAATTACTAAAACACCTGAAGATATAACAATTGTTAAAGCACCTAAACTTATTGTTAAGAATATGCCAATACCTTGTGTTACATTCTTAACATTAGACCATCTCTTTCTTAATTTTTTTATAATGCTCTAATCTTAATAATAATTGAGATTCCTTATCTTTCATATAACGTACCACTAGACGAAATGACTTACTTAATCTTGCTAAGGAAATCTTACAAGTTCTGACCAGAAAGTACCAGTCGTGCTAAGTCTTATTAGCAAATCTGATCAGATCTGACAAGATCTTATTTGTGATTTTTAGAAATCTTTTGAGTAGAAAAAATTCTTATATTTTGCGTTTGTCTACATATATTCAGTGCAATGATGTTCCAGCAAGATCATTTAACAACTAAAACCATGGTATCGTCTGATCTTCGCACTGTAATCGGACTTCAAGTTTGAAATTTCAGTTCACTTTTTTTAATTTCAATTATCAGCTGGCAAGATCTGAAAAAGATTTGCAAAATATAATACTTAGTAAGTCTGGTACTTTCTGGTCAGGAAATGTAAGATCTTAAATAAAATAAGTTCTGATCAGACTTTGCAAGAATCTGATCAGACTCAATAAGACTTAGCAAGTCATTTCGTCTAGTGGTACTCTATCTTTGTGTTTTTCTTTATTCAATTCACTTATTTTTAACTGTGATAACGAAGGATATATTCTTGCGGTTTCTTCCACTTTTGTTTCTTCCATTTTTAAAGAAATATTTTTAGTCACATAATTTTAGTTATCTCGTATTTTGAAAACCTGAAAAATGGATAAAATTCATGAATTTGAAATTCTCAACTTTTATGATTTTCGGTGTCCTGGAACGGTCATGATTTTGGGAGTAACATGTCATAATCACAAATTTGAGATTCTTAACTTTTATGATTTTTTCGGTGTCCTGGAACGGTCATAATTTTAAGGGGAGGGTGAAAATTGTAATTCTCAAATTTGAGATTTTGAAAAATTTGAAAAATTGGGTAGGCTATTTTTAAAAACGCCTAAATTTATGAATTTAGGTCTTCATAACCTGAAAAAATGACCAAAATTCATGAATTTAGTCGTTTTTAAAAATACTATTTTTTCAAAAAATGGTACTTTTTAAATGGTCTAAATTTATGAATTTAGGTCTTAAAAACCTGAAAAAGGGTTAAAATTCATGAATTTATGTCGTTTTTAAAGATACTATTTTTTTGAATTTTATGGTGTCCTGGAACGGTCTTTTTCCCATTACTTCCACCTATGTTATTCTGGAAGTCTTAGGGCAGGCTACACATCATGAAAAAATTAGATCCATTGAGAATTTCTTCTGGTTATGGGGCTAGGAGATCACAATAAGTAGGCGTCGATGTGATGACGAATTTTGGTCAATTTTTTAGAGAAAATATGACATTTTCCATGAAAAATGACACAATATCAATGAGCATTAGTTCAGAGACTTTTGATTATCAATTAAGACCAGTTAAGAATTCTACATGCAAAGCTTCGTTTGAATTGACGCAGTCAATCCAAACTTGGAGGTGTCGATGTGATGACGGTAAAAGTTGTGGATTCAAAGTAGCAATTCAAAAAATGCATTTTTCGTGAGGAGATGCGAAGGTGAGGTGTCTTTGGATTTCAAGTGAATCTTTATGCCAAAACTCCTGCATGAAAGACATTTTCGGTTAGAGCAGACGAAAACCAATTGAATGGTATGTAGAACACTTATAATAGACCTATGTCTTGGCCAGAAAAAGGGGAGACAAGAACCACTCGAAACGCCAAAATTTCTGGATTCACATACTTGTTTGGGATTACGACCAATGTTATTTTGTGATGATAAATTTAGGGATAGTACTGAAATGATACCCTTCACTATGTAACGTACGAACGTTTTCTTAAATGCATCATGAAGCTCATCCAATGCTTGATCATAATAACTATGCGCTCACGTAGTAAAGTGGATCATCAACTGCATTTCTGGAAAATATTAGCTTTCTATCTATCGTAGGAGAGCAGAAAATTTTCGCAGCATAATAGTGTTTTTCGTGTCTCCGGAGTGAAACGTACGAACGGTGGCTTTGAACATTTTTTCCTCCATGATAAATCTATATTTGAAAGAATTAAGTCTGCACGTATTAACTACAAGAGTTTTGGAATTGCCCATATTGTCAGTGAAAATATCGTTGCACTAAAACTGTATACAGGTTCTGCGGAGATTACCGATCTGCGGTCCAAAACATTATTTGAGCAGTTTTATAAAGTTATATTTTTATAAATTATTCGTGTGTTTTTATACTGTTGACATGATTGAACTCAATACATAAGTAGTATGAAACATGCAGGATATGAAAAGTAATGAATATTTGCTAACAAACATCTAAACTAAGCGGAACTTAAGCTGATTATCAAGGGAATTTCATGAACCGCATTATAATGCAATAGTCCTCAAGAAGAACTTGAGATCTCATTGTGCTTTTTGGCTGAAATTTTAAGTTTTCAATTCCATTTTCATCGGTATGATTTCATGATTTACTAAATAAGTTTCATTTCTTGAATCATAATAGTAATATGGACCCATTTACATATTTTAAAGTTCAGCGTCTAAAAGATCATTGTCTTTGATTATGTTATATTGCTCTTTCAAGGTAGGCCTAGCTTGTGATATGATCACGCTTAAGAAGGTTTGGAATTTAAGTATCTCACAATTGCTATCAATACGCAATTGGGTTAAACTCGAGTTCATTTAATTAAATCGGAACTGTATGCACACTGGGGATTTATTTAATGCCGATTTGCTACTCTGGAAGGAAGTATGAGACGGTTGTAACTTCTTGACAATGTAACTGTGATTTTGGGATCGAAATAATCCGCTCGATGTGTATTAGATAAGGAATTGTATGATCACGTCGTTTTGATAAAGATGGCTTTATCTATTTGGATAGACTCATTGATGAAAATCTTCGACATCCAACATCAAGAAGTTGTGATTTATCTTCCATTGGACAACTATTCACCGGATTTCGATTCTTATCATCGGGAGAAAACTGACCAACAATATATACTGCACGAATACAGAGCGCGAATTATCGACTCTTGGACGCTTTGAGGTCCTGTGCGCGCGAATGCTCGTGAAAATGATAAATAAGAAGGCATCAGAATGATACGTCTTTCAAAAGAGGGACAGATTTTTTTTGTTTAGGCTTTATTTGCTTTTTTTGTCTTCGCAAAAATCGAATAAATATTCTTTTATACTCGGGAGAAGATCAAGAATTGACAAAATCGCAGGTTTCAAACTCAGCCATCCAGAGTTAACATTTTGAGCATAAACCAAGTGGCTAATTCGGTAACCTCTTCAATTATTTCGCAGACTTCACATCTAGCACTTGAAAATTCCAAAAAGAAACGCAGGTCATGAATAAATTGCTTTTCAAGAACCCATGACGAAACGAGTTGTGCACACCCCTAACCAAGGGGGATCTAGAGTACCGGGATAGGAATGCTGTGTCAACTTTCCTTTTCTGCTGACGATAGTTGGGTTAATATCGAAAGATGTTGCGAATCTTTTTGAATACTACAATAAGGGATTGCACGTACTTTGAAACTGAGACTTCTTTAACTGCTTTAAATGATTCTCACTATACGTATCCATTCATAACAATCTGTTGCGCATGTATCCATGTACGGTATATGTAAGATCCCTATCATGCTTGTAATTTCTTCAAATTGAGTATCATGGTTTGTTTTTCTTTCTATGATCCAGCAGTAGATCGTGTTGATCCGGAAAATTGCCATTTTTTATCACACGATATCTTTGCCATTTTTCGCTTTTAACTGCGAAGAATAATGACGATTTACACCTATTTATATATGGCTTATGAATAACAATAAAGTATATGCATATATGGATGTTAACCTCGTAGAAGTCCTGTACAACTCATGATTTTGCAGGTGTCTATATTTCTTGGAGAATCCAGAACACCAATAGACAACTCTATGATATCGCAACTTTTAGAGAATCAGTGGTTCGTGTCATCAACTTGAAAATATTCTCTCATTTTCAAAGTCTCCCGTAGATACATTTGAAAATAAATGTCATCATGTTTGATGGATTCTTGGATTTTCGACATTTAATTAAAAGTACTAATGATTTGAGCACCAGGTAGAAAATGGTCATTCTTATTTTTGATGAAATTTATACCGCCCAACGTGTTCAATTCTCCGACGGCCGATAATTGTCGGACTAAACGATGACAGTAAAGTAGCCAAGATTGTTTAATCTTTTAAGGGATAATCCTGCTCAGCAAAATTAAATGAGATATCGTTTCCTCTACCTTCTAATTCTTCCTGTCGACTTCTGATCCTACTGATCATGACCATAATGCTTTATGCGAGTAGAAACGAGTCTTCATTAAAAGTAACGATGAATAATGATGTTTTCTTGATTTCATCAAGATTTTAAATTTCAATGTTGGAAATTCAACTTCAGTAATTCATCAATTTACTCGTAGCTTCACGACCAACTGATAGCATAATTAGGAACTGCAGACAACATGATAAATAATGTATATAAAATGAAACTTGCAGTTTACTCTCAAGACGATTTCAGTTTTGTAAAGAATCTTTAAAAAACAGTTACAGTATTTCTTATCTTCTTTTACAGATAAAGGAAGAAAATGAACTATATCAGTGCTTCATCAGACAAACCCAACGGCAATATTCCGAGAATTCGTTCGGCAAGCATCACAACCTGTGTCCGGATTCGACAATCCGAGGGAGTTGATGTGCACTGAGAACCACCTGATTTTTCCCCGAGTTAAACACAAGATATTCACTTGCTTCGCAGAAAATGAACTTAAAAGACTGAACGCAATTAATAGTGTCGCGAAATGCACAAAAAGAAAAATTAAGAAGCTGAACTCTTATTAACACGAGCTTTCTAAAATTCGTATCTGTTGGATACCTGAATATACATAAGGATAATTCATATTACTTATAAAGTTAACCCTACAGTTGTCAGTAGTACACAGACCATTCCTATCATCCCGGTACTCTAGATAACTCTGCACTAACCAACAGCTTCTTCTAAAAAGACAGATGAAATTACCATTGAATCAGTTGAATATAATTGTGATCGTCTTCTATCCGAATATGAAAAGTGATTGAAATCCATTGCAGGAATTAACTTGATAATATTTAAAAATCTGTATTTAATCACGCAATGATACGTAATTATTGGGCATATTTTCCACATTTTATGATAATTTATGAGATTGACCGGATTTTGACATTTTTTGACAATTTTTTAGCGAAACTCCCAATTTTATGATCATCAGGACCTCTGCCAGTACCTAAATTCTTAATACATGTATTCGAATGCATTTGAGCGACATTTTCATCAGCATTAGAATTTCTTAATATGTCAAGAAAGCTGAATGACAGAAAAACAGAATGTATTTTTGAAATAAATCACTCTAAATTATTTTCGACATGATTGCCCTAAATCAAAAATTCATGCTTGCGACAGACGAGGAAGACTACAATTGTTGTGAACATTCACAAATGGATCAATTAAAAAATGAAGTCACAATCATAAATCTCATCAAATATATAAAAGCCACCACCATCTCTAAGATATACGAGTATGAGAATTCCTGTTCGAAGCAATCAGTAGAGTCTATGTTTATGTGACCAATTGTTGAGCTGTAGAATTATTAGACACTGTGACTACTCTCACTATTATGCTCATATCTCTTATCTAAGGACAACCTACCGAACAGCACAAGAACGGGGCAACCTTGTTCCTCGTGGAAAATGTGAAATTTAAGACATTTCAAAAGTCATCATAAACTTGCTATTTTTCGGAAGACGCTCCGAGTATTTATGAAGACCTGCGCTGAATCTGAAATAAACACAGGACGATGATTTTCAGGAATGAGTATCAATCAAATGTTGCTTTTCAACGTTTCATTGAATAATTACTGTAGAATGACTATCGTTGGAATGAAATTTCAATTGAGGGCCTGTTCTCAAAACTGATGGTAATTTCTGTCATTTCGCGCCTTATAGAACTTACAACCGAAGTAGATAATAGCAATTAAGCCTCCACACAGTACAATACCACCGATGAAAGAAGCAGCGTCAAATCTTTGTCCAGGAGAAGCAGGCGTTGGAGTGGCAGTAGTTGTGACAAGTGACTTTGTCGTAGATTGTGATTTTGTGGGTGGAGGCTGTGTTGTTGTTTTGGAAGGTGCTGGTGTTGATGTTTTCGTGGAAGCAGTTGTTGTTACTGATGCATTCGTGGGAGCAGCCGTAGTCACTGATGCATTAGTGGGAGCAGCTGTTGTTATTGATGCACTCGTGGGAGCAGCCGTTGTTGTTGATGTATTCGAAAGAGTAACCGTTGTTACTGATGCCATCGCAGAAGTAGCTCCAGTTGTAGCACTTGAGACCGTTGTCACATCTGCGGTTGTAGCATCTGAGGTTGCTGTAGTCGTATCTGAAGAAGCTGCAGTGGTTGATGTATCAGCTGCAACTGTAGTCACTTCTACAGGGGCGGTGATGACATTTAAGGCGATAAATGCCACTATAATACCTGAAACAAATTAAAACGGTGTGAAGTTCAATAAAAAAGATGTTCATATGAAAATTAAATTCATGCATTTGACCTATGCTGAGTTAGAATCCGTACAGGGAAACGCCGTGGCGGCATCCTCGTAGCGAGATGGGGAAACCCTCTAACGCTGGCAACTCTCAATATTATTTTCAAAAACCGATCGAGCAAGAGAGATAGTGAGTATGTGCACCTCGTACAAAGCAGCAATTGACGAAACCAGGACCATTTGCACAATAACTCATTCGTGCATTCGTTTCACCAGCTCACTTAGCTGGTGAGGACCTATAGTCACGAAGAAACTTTGGCATGCTATAAAACGCATCGCCTTAATAATTCAGTGCCTCAGATGTCAAGAAGTTCAAGCAAAAGTAATGAAAGAATTCATTCCTTTATCAATGGGACCTCGTTGATTCGATTTTCTTATAACAGTATACATAACAACTAATAGAATTCTAATAGATTTTAATAGATATAATATAATTAATAGATTTAATAGATTCTAATAGATTTTCTAATAACAGTATTTTCTTTAACTAATAGAACATGGATTTATATTTGACATACAATTTATATACCTTTGATTCTGATTAGTAAACGGAAGAGCAGTTAAAACACATTCCTGCAATTTTCAAGAAAAAATGCATACTTCCATAACACAGGACAACGCTATAAATTTACATCATCTTTGTTGTTCTCCATATTAGGAACACTAGAATTCGGTTGCCATCGCACCACAAGTTAATGTCCTGGCGAATTGCCGTACCTAAGTAACTACGCCTTTAAAAATATCCGATTGGACCATGGTGACCACACATCTCTGTCTTGCCAGCAAGTTCCGTTTCAGAGGAATTTGTCTCGGTATCTTGAAAGGTATACAGGCCCTCCTATGTGACATTTCCGGTTTTTGTCGGAATTCCGGTTGCCCCTCCTCGAGTTGGTTGCGTATACAATTTCATCATTTTATGGATGTGCGCCCCCTTCCGATATCTATTTTTGGCAGCGTCATATCGGAAGAATCACATGCCTGAGTATGTTTCGATGGTATATTTTCCCTGAGTTTTATGATCATTGCAATTTTCTATGTCAGAGTTCAACTTCAAGTTAGCTTTCTGCTGTTTTAACGCAGTTAGTAAAGAAAGACTTAGAAATCATTATTGAATAAAATGTACGAGTATTGGATAATAATTGCAACACAAGTCCTCCAATAAAGTAATAGCGGTTTTCTAATATACTTCTTCCGGTCAGCAACTTATATTGGGGAAAAAAGAATATCATAAAACCGGTCAACTCTTTTGTCCTATGGAATTTCACAAGGACTTTTAATAACGTTTTAGACATACTGTAGTGATTTACACATGGAGTACAGGCAATGTGGCAACTGAGCAGACAAGTCGGAAATACTCTGGAAAACATGTTTTGAGATCTTCCTCCACAAAAACAAGTTCATTCCGCAAACGTTGAAAATACAAAATCCTCTAATGGGAGTCAATAAGAAGTTGAAAGGATATGACGGAAAAATGATCAGAAGAGGCGTGATACTCCGAAAATTCTATCTGGGATGAAAACCATAATTTTTTAAAATCTGAATATTGAGCTTTAAGCTGTGAAATGTAAACGCTGAGACCTCTAAATCGAGATTTCCTGAAATTCAACTCCGGACGTCATTAACTAAAGACAGCATCTGAACAAATTTCACACATTGCAGAATCATGCAAATTCGCGAATGTGAATTAGGTCTCGTGAACAGTCAGCAGATTGAAAATTCTCCGGATGATGTCATCAGTAAGTAAAATGATAACAGAAAGCATGTACTCGTAAAATTGTGACAGCAAACATTTTATTCTAAACACTGATCAATACTAAAAAAAATATCAAATACCAAATATCAAATGTATAGTACATAGGTTACGTAATTTGCATATGCTAACATGATGGATAAGCGACACGAGACATTGGCCGAGACTTTCCGCTCAGTGGGTTTCCGGTAAGTGGGTTGAAACCAGAGATGATTAACTCGTTCAGCGATGCTATACTTTGTGCAGACGTGTCAATTACTCATAGAATGCAATTGATTACAATTACAAATTGCTTGCTTGAAAATGTAATTGATATATAATTATGAATTTCTCCTTTTTTCTTCAATTACTTCGCAAGCTTCAGGAAACTGCCAGCATTACACTATACGTTTCCTCACAACTTCTCTTTTTCAGCCGGGTTTTCTTTAAGTTAATTGCAATCGTTCCTCGGAAAAGCAGACGACGCTTGTAGCGTTGATATTCCTGGGATGGTTCATTATTGAAACTAATTCTTGCAAGCAATGCAGATGTGTGAATTCCAGCGGATATCTGAGTATCTTCATGTGTTTTTGCCTTGCATCTCAACTACGATTCAAACTGAAGATACAGGATTGGGATATCGAGACTTGTGGTTTCTAGAAGAATTTATTCGTCTATGTTTTCCGAGGAGAAAAGCAAACAATAACAGTTTTTGACTTACATTTTCAGTTCAGCAATTAAGATTCAGGGGGAAAGCTATCATATCACCGGCACTTAATTTTGATTTTGGAAAATTTCTTAGAAAAAAAACGGTAGTTGTACACCCGGTGCACATGTACAGGGTGAGTCAAATTAAATGGCCCTATTCTTTTAGAGTATTGTAGATCACTGAAAATCCAACCAATTTTTAAATGAGATGTATCATTTTAAACCCCAGAGTCTCAACAGCAACTCTATGGTTATCAAAACTACATAGATATGTTAACTTTCACGATATCCAACGGTTTTGAATTTGAAAAGTTTTCTAGGTTTTACATATTTGTACATGTTGTGTGCAATAGTTTGAATAGTTGATCTGTGAATTTATGCCGCAGTGAAAGACAAGAAATGACAGTCTACTCGGCCAGTGGTGGCATCAGTCTCTGGCACCTATCAATCATCCGTGTGTAGGACTCTTAAAGAAGCAGGACTAAGGGCCTATCATAGCCGAAAGACAAGTCGTCTTACCGAGCGACATCATGTGACTCACGTGCGATTTACAAGACATTTGCTTCGTCACTTCGGACGCAACCTCCTTCACACAAGTGGAGAGCGTTTGACTTGAGTTGTAAATACTGACTTTTCCAGGCCATACTGAGTAACCAGGCCTCCAAACACAAAGAACGACACTGTTTGGTCGTCATCTCGTGAAGAAGCGGAAGCGGCTGCCGCTTTAGTTGGAGTTGATAAGTTTTCGCAAGGCGTTATGCTGTGGAGAGCCGTTTCCTGGAATGGTTTGATAACCAGTGAATGGTAGTGAATGGTTGTGAAATTGTGGTTGGAGCAGCACTGAAAAGGCACTGTGAATGGAAAATGTATTGGTTCGTCGGGTTCATCTTCGAGGAAGTTCGAGGTCACCGTCTGCTTAACGTTAGTCAAAATACTTTCGATGTCGTCATCGGGTCTGCAATTGGGAAGCCAATTGTTATTTGATCTTGAGCTGCCTTTAACTTTTTTGTAAACGTCCCACACAGATTTTCCTTCATTCATCAATTGATTGCCCCAGCGTTTCGTCGCATTTGATATTTCTCGTTTCACTTTGTCTTTATAATGTTGGTACAAAGGCCAATTCTTGGTTCGATAGGCTTCATATCTCTTATTGATGAGAACCTTGATGACGTTGGTTATCCTAGGAGGATCTTTACCAGTAAACTTAACAATGTCATAAGGTATCAAAGAAAGACTCTTTTGCAAGTGAAAATAAAACACATCACAGATATCGTTCATACATTGGTTACTGAATGAACCTGTCCAGTTTACACTTTGGAGGTAATTGGATGCTGCATTAAGTTTTACATTTTCGAAAGTCCATTACCTTGACAAGGTTGTCAGGAACAGCCAGATTGTGTAAGGTTTCACAAAAACAATAGCATGATCACTGGTACTCAAAAGGGACAAAACTTCACATGGAGCATAACTTGATACAATTTCTTCAGGCAACAATATTAAATCTAAAATCGCATGTGCTCGCGTAGGAATGGTCACAATATTTTGAAGCGAAAAATTTTGTAGAAAAATATCGATGTTAAATCGATTAAAATCTCCGACAATGCAAATCATGGATGACAAGTGTTGGAGATTTCTGTCTATCACATTGATGATATAGTCACTCGCTTCCTGTTCTCTCAGAGAATACAAACTGCTCCCATGTGGAAAATAGATGTTAACAAATATACAATCAAAACTGTCCATCACCACTAACAAGTAAAAGCTCAACATCAACATTTTGGGATGAATCAAAAAGAGTCAATGATTTAAAGTCATTGGAAACTAGGCAACACAAACCGCCGCCTTTCTTATCTGTGACTCTGTCAGCTCGATGAGTAGCATAACCAGAAAAGGAGAGAAAGTCACTGCCAATGCTGTGATCCAGCCACGTCTCTGTCAAACATACAATATTGGGTCTATGACCACTAAGAAAAAGAGCAAGCTCGTCTCTCTTGTTTTTAACAGATCTACAGTTCATAGTACAAATAGATGGCAAAGAAAAAGATATTACAGGTTTTAAATGACCTTTGTTACATTTTTTGCCATAACATCGCGCAGTCAATACTGTGGAAAAATGTGCATCAGAGGTTTTCATATTCGAACAGTTCACCATCGACCAATACTTCGCCTTTATACAAGATGACTTTCTTGTTGGGAAATTCTGATCGAAGCCTCTTAATAACACCTCGAAGTCTTGTATTTTCTTTCTGATCGACGGAGCATCTGTCGGAATTTATGAATATATAGACCTTATATGCGGAGCTTGTTCGAAGGTTTCTAGCTTGTCTTAGTAACTTGTTGCGGTCATCGATACTTTTCATGACAGCTTTGATCATTCTAGGTTTGAGTCCCTTTCGAATACCAATCCTTGATGCCGAGACACAATTGACCAGCACATTCAGATGAAGAAGAATGAACAGATTTGGAAGTTAACATGCTCACGGTCTCTGGGTGAGCATCACTTGTTCAAAGAATAAAAAGAGTAAATTATGTACATGCAATTCCTGAAGTCACTGATATCATCCAGACAATCCATAAACCAAAAATCACAAACCTTTCTTCTGTATCAGTCGTTTTTAGTCAGCTGATATCATAGTTGATGACAATGTTATGAGCGATTCGTTGAAATGCTAGCAGTTCACATTGATGTCGCGAATTACTTATCTGGCATGGAATTTTCTTAAAATGCTTCTTTGAAGATAGATTTTTAAAAAGATGTAGCGTCTTTTCGATCGGCTGCGCTGTCCATGATACTCTAGTGGACAATTTTATTTTCTTTCTGATTGGCTACAAGCAATTTCTGAGTAATAGCAAGTTGGAGGCTTTGGTGATGGTGACTTAGAGAGATAATATCGCATTTCCTCTAATATATACGACGCCCTCGTAATCATCAAAATTGCGTAGAATACAATGAATCCATTGGATACTGCGTGTGTCGTCCTGCATGTAATCCATGCAAAAATTCTCCTTCGTTATTATCCAGTTTTTTCTTGTGTTTCACTATAACAAACTGTGTATAAGCTATCAATTGTACTTTCTGAGATAATTAACATGAGAAGAGATACTAACTACATGTAGTACCGGTAACCGATTGATGTTGTGGCTGGCCTCTCAGGAATAAAATACATGTACATGTAATTTTAGAATGATTCTGTCGGTGTTCAACAAAAGCTGGAATTGTTTCCTATTGCAACCAATTTTACATTATGCTTGTTAACTAAAAGATTTGGTATTCGCAAATCTTGGAATTTTGCACGAAAACAATCTGTCGATCGTTGATTTCAGTGAGTGGACAAAAGCCGCATTGCTGAATAGTGAACACATTGCGTTTGAAAAAGAAAGGGAACACTTTGAGCTACATTCAGGCCCCTGGAGCAGCAAATCAAACGGAGTGACATTCCAGCGCATCGTACACTTAGTGACGTCATCAAAAAAGTTACTGTCTCAGAAGCAATTGCTGAAAGAGAATTTTCAATAGACCGTCTGCTCCACAGCAGGTTGCGTGCGAATCATTCTGTCGGAAATTTGACTAGTTGTTCATTTGCTACAACTTCTAGCGAATAATGAACGGCATACTAGTACTTGGAAGTAGTATTGAAAGTGGAATCTACGAGAAAATCGCTGTGCTTGATTGCTAGTTGGAGAATGTTCAAATGTAGATGAAATTTCATGTATGTAGAATTATGGGCCTACGCCCTACATGTTATATACATACAAGAATTTATGTTGTGTTTTCATTTTCACGCCCATCGAGCGATCAAAACTTCAAGTTAATCGTTTTTTTAAAATTGATCATCCCTGTTGATGATAATTGATACTTTATCTTAAGACAAACAATTGCTTTAAGTTAATGAGTACAATATGAGGTGATGAACATCATTACATAAATGATCAATTAGTGATTATCAAATCTATCTAAACCTCAGCAAAAGATGCTTACGAAAGTGATGTTTAATAAACCAGCCATGTTCTTCAAACATCACTGAAGTCTACGAAGCACAAACCACGCATAGTGTCATCTATGTTCCTCATATCAAGTTGCCCGATATGCCTGAAAATGCTTTTATGATCTATGCAAGCAGTATCTAAAGATCTTCTATTTTGTAAGAACGCCTAGAAATTTAAGTTAACACTATTCATACCGCAAGGGAGGAGGCGATTCGGCCCCTTTCGAATTTTTGCTATGGTGCTTCAAATCTAAACTGCCTGACCTGCCGTTCAGCGCATTTCCAAATCGTCTTTCTTCATAAATTCAATAGTTAGATAGGAACCCTATAACTCATTTCCATGTCGAAGTAGTACACGTATGCTCACGCTTTCATTTTTAGCAAAATATAACTTCAACAGAAAAAAAATTTGAAAATAGTATCTTTTAATTAGCTTTACATGCAGACATCAACATAATGATTTTTTAGGATGTTGAAAACATCATCGAATGATTGAACGTTGATTATTACTTCTTGCTTAATTAAGCGCACTGCGTAGGCCAAATTCGACATAACAAAATACGTGAATATTTACATATAAAATGTGCAAAATATTTTGAAATTAAAAATTTGCTGGTGCCAGCGCTGGCGCCAGCATCATATGTTAAAATGCCATCAGCCACCAAAAACCTGCTGGCGCCAGTGAATTGACCATCCCTGTGTATCATGCATGATAAAAGAAGTCACATAATATATGCGTCACACCTACTCAACCTCACATTCTGATCATTACATCTAATTTGACATCTTCATGAACATCAGATTCTGAATTAGAATACGGTTCGATAACTTATGGAGCCTCCTTCACCGTTGAGCAGTGAGTCATTTAATGACTCATCACGCTCCAGCTCTGAATGGACCCCGCCTTCGAAAGACCAAAGACAACTGCCGTACCGGCAACTCCAGGAAATTAGCCCCGAACTGTGTTCTGTGTTCATTCAGAGGCGAATCCAGCACAACTTGTCGGCAATTAAATGAATCGGTAATGCAGTAAGAAGTTTTTGATTAGATTTCAGCCATTTTTGATACTTTCCGTAAAGGTCATATGCCTCGTAATTATTTTGTTATTTAATTTGGAAAAATCTAGTCAGTGGAAAATCGTGCAATTCAATAAACGCCGCATTTAAAGGCAGGCGATCGTAAATAAACGACGGTTATCATAATAAATATCTTAATAATATCAACTTTCAACGAACAGTAAATGAGGGTGGCACTGCATAGAAGGCTACGTTAATGACGAGAATTTTATGAACGATTCGTTGTAGAAAGTTTCGTCCTTCAACTTGTGAGCAGGTCACGCTAGTGGTGCAAATTCATTGTTGTTCGTTGGTATGGAACTTTCAGGGCGACCTTTGAAGATCAATATGTGATTGCATTGCTTATCTAAATTTCTTTGATTTCTTAAAAATTAAGAAGTTGGATTCCTAACGTTGTCATTTGCAAAATCCTCTAGCTTATGATGCTCAACTTAAGATTCACACAGTCTTTTTTCAAAATTGATAAATCAAGATTTGTGTTCATAGCGTGATTTAAGTCTCATGATCAGGAAGAATGAATGCAGACTGACCACTTCGAAAGAAGAAAAAAGAAACCGCTATTTAGTAGTATGGAAAAAGCATTAGGCCTATGTATCACAAACTTGAGATCCGAGCGGATAATTAGACCAACGAGTGGCAAGATGACCACAAAAAAATTAAAAATGGTGAGTGATGAGGGAGGTTATGTCATGATTCACTTGAGGATGCTAGGGGGTATTCTGAGACAGTTGGGATTGAACTATTTTTCAAAACCATTCATATTCATCACAGATTTTCAGGTATTCGAACTTCTACACGCAAGTTGACTTATACGTACATGGAAATTCAAAATGAGCCTAATATTTTTAGCATTATGTCGCCTTAAGTGGTTCTTACAGTAGGGACCTCCTATCATGATGCTCTACATCACTGCCCATAATTTTGTGTCACATGTCATGGATGAAATTACATATTTATGACTAAGGGACTAATCGTAGTGACCAAAACAGGAATTATCGTAGGGTAGAATTCACTGTCTATGAACGAGAGTTAAAAAGCCGTCAATTAGCGACGCCGACACAGCTGCAGATCAATCGGGGTGACTTCGGCGTTCTCCCAATTTGGAACTAAGTTTCTCCGTATCTTCCTCAGCTTCCTTTAATTCTTTGTCAACAGCCATTATATCCGCCTTGAAACTGGACGGAAGGATTTCTCCGCTTTTACACTTGTAATTCTCTGTGAAGTTCAGTTGATTTCAGCGACACAATAGCTTCCTGCTCAGTCTTTTTTTGACATTGCTTTATATTTGCTACTTGTCTCAAACAAGAACTTTAACAAGTCAGTATGTGGTTCGTAAGTTTCGAATGTATCTCTATCGGAAAAAACACAAACAAAACATCTGCTGCCGTAGGTTTCCAGATTGATATTCCACTGGAACTTTGATTCACTATGTTTTATTTCACTGAAACCTCTCTCGACTGACATGCTGTGCGGCAAGATGGGCAAAGCACCTTCATAAACGTAAGGCAGCGAAGGGTACGCGCGTAAATATACCTGACTCAAATCCTTGATACCATTAAACCATCAGCTTGAGTTTTCATTCGAAGCGAACAGAACACATCTTGAACGGAAGAATGAGAACAACCCATAGCTTCGCACAGTAAACCAACCTGTTAAGACCTTCGCTTTAAAAGTCTTCGATTCCCACGAAAAGAACACAGCAATAATGCACAATATCCGATGAGAGAAAGGAAGAAAAGCGATTCAGCAACTGTGACAACTTATCTTCGTTGTATTTGTCACATTCGCATTTGTTGGTAGATTCGCTTTGGTAGAAAAATTAAAAAATATAGCTTTCGTCAAAAAACCGCACTTGGCTCTATAAAAGTATCTCTCAGTTGAAAAAGTTTACAAGATCAACAAATTTCTTCGTTTACTTCTTTATTTTATTATCTGTTTAAAAATATATAATATGCTTATTTGCAGCTGCACAATTTTCCAATATTTTTATATCACGGCCGTCGGCCTTCTCGTGGTGAGGTAAGTTCATTTTTATCAGATCATAAAATGCAAAAAATGAAGGAGAACCAAGAAATTTGGTAATTTTGGAAACTTTTTTCGAATGAGAGATGAACTCTTGAAAAAAATTGCCTTCTATACCTATGACAGCATATAGAAGAAAAAACAATATTTGATATCATGAATCGAAAATATGCATGAAATACGAAACAGTAAAGTTTGAAGAAAAATTCGCAAAGCTTAAAGCAGATGTCAAAAATGATATGTAAGTTTACATCAAAAAATACAAACTGAATAAAGAGTTCTGATTGCAGATAGAGAGGAAAACGAAAATAACATAACGAGCTTACTTATAAATAGATTTATTCGAAATAGGATAAATACTGAAAAGAAGAGGAAAATACAATAAAACATGAACTGTTTAGAAACAAAGAAATTGGAATCCTTTCATTTGCATTTAACGTAGGGCTTATCAGCACGGTTAACAAAAGTATTTCAATATTATCTTTGTCATAACACACTAATTTTCAGAGTATGCCTAAATAAAACCACACCACTATCTTTTTTACTGGATTTTATGGGATATACATTTAGGAAAGGAAAGTGGTCTATTAGATAGCAATAAACATTTCTTATAAATGCAATCAATTGTTCTCAGCCATTGTTATCATGTGATTCTTTCATATACCACTTGCTTTGGTTCTTGTTTTGGTGAAATATTCTGATGGAATTTTGGACCAATTATGAGCTGTGATATCAGCCTTGCTGTTGATTGCTGAATAAATTGTCTGATAGAATTATTTTATTATTACTGAAACGATATTTCGGAGATGTGACAACATTCTCAAGTTACACAAAATTCGAGGCATTGACTTTCCTCCATGCACTTTTAATACCATTGACATCACCACATTGATAGCACTGGGAAAGAGAACTAAGCTAATCATAGGCGTATGAAGACTGTTAGAAAGGGGATAAGTGTACAAAAGCAGACCCGTGAACATGCGGAGGGGGATAGGGGCAGATCCCTCAGGTAAAACAGTCACGTCGGGTGCTCCCAGACCATAGGCCTTCGCTCGGCATTGTAATACCATTTCTATACCAGACATTTTTTACGTTACAGCATTAATTTTCATGAAAGATGAATTTTTAATAACAATTTCCCTAACATTTTTTAAGGCCAAGTGATGTGCACACGAGAATCTCCTCTCATGTCGCTTAACCGCCTTACTCAAGGAGCTGAGATTATCCCCTCTCTGTCCAGACTATATTTTCTCGAGAAAAAGGATGCAAGGTCAACAGTTTCTAGCGTTTCTCACGGCTTGTCAGTCACTCACGTTTGAAACTTTGATGCATTAAAATGTCTTGTGTATTTCTTTCTCTGTGAGTACTTTCAATTTTTACATCAGGTGTTGGTCTACCTTGCTTGACGACTGTCATCTTCTCAGTATATTCCCTTCGGACGAAAGGCGTGGTTATGATCTCATCTACAGTACTAAACATAGCGTCACATGAATTGTCGCGGTAGCGTCATATGATTATGTGTATATGGTACATGTTGTTTGCATACACCAATTATGTATTTGTTGAATGACAAATATTGTTAAAGAATTCAAATATATCTACGTGTAAAATTCCAATAAAGTGTTTTTACAATCTTCCACTGCGCAACTTTGGCTAATATAGGTCGCATCGCTCAGCTCATACAAAGCAAAGACAACGAAATACGTGTTAGCTATTGTGGACCTTTCAAACAAGAAGAAAATACGTCAATCAATTAAATTCCTGTACCCGATTGAAACTGCGCCAATTCCTCACGAGTCTCAAAAAGCAAACAGAGAAGAGAAAAGTCAAGTTGAAGAGAGGACAGACAAAGCAGAAGAAATGCAAATGAAAGTTGATAAAATTCTTTCAAAGCGAAGATAATGAATGATAGCTCAAGTTATCAATTAGTCCGCTTAATTACATTTTGATGGCATGTTATGCTATATGATGTACACACAATATGCACAGTACAATGCGATAACATCATACTGAACGATGAAAACTTTTAAGACAAGACAGAAACAATTAATGAAAGTACTAATTTTTTTCAACCGATGAAATTACGTCTTCGACGCTCTCTTTATTCGATTAATATTTTTTTATGGATTATTCTTCCATTTCTCATCTTCATATATATGTTTATTTAAACTCATACTCGCTCGTGTTTACTGGATAAATGCTATTATTTCATGCAATTCAATTATAAATGATCCCATCCATACTCTCATCAGTCTATGTTCAGCAATGTGAAAGGAGGAGATGAAGAAACCAAAAACAGTCCTCGCGAGTGCGTCTTTGAGTAATCGTCAACATACAAGAATGTGTTCTTCGACACCGATGCGATGAGAATCAGACAATCAACGAAGATGTGCGAAGAGATCGAATTTTTATATGTTGACGATGACTCAAACACGTAAAATCAAACTATGGAATTCTACCGAATCTGGGTGCTCGAGTCAGATGCATTACTCTGCATTCATTGGAAAACGCTCATCATCTGATCGCAGTCTTGTCTGAACGCTAGTCATCTGCTATTGTTGACGTAGTGGTCTCTCTGACAAGAAACGAAGGCAGGAACAATTGGGATGCGCTTCCCTTTCTATTTAGGTACCGCACCTCGATCAAGAATTGCGAAGAATTTCATTGCAAAAATTGGAGAAGGCAAAGCATTATGTCTGTCGGGAAAGCCAATATTGGCGCGGGCGCGTGCGCGTGAGATTAATACCTCACACGCACTCTCTTTCGCTACGTCTAAACATCACTGCTCCGAATTCGAATTAATATCATCACGCATTTAAATTCTATATAGGCCCTAATGTACTTAAATTATTTGCTTCTATAGTCTTGTGTCATTTAAATAAGCCTACTTAAGAATGTATAGGTACGCGCGGTGAGAAGCCTCGTTTAAAATATGCATAGACATATCGCTTTCGACTATCGTCAGATATTATTGAATTATGTTTGATTCTAAATTATACTTACATTCAAATAGGCCTACTTTAGAATCTATAGGCTATACGTAAATTAAGTTCCTATGTGCCTACCATAGGATATGATCGAAACGCAATAATGCATGTAGAGTTGAATTTTGAGTTTAAAACCAAAACAATGTAATACTACAGTTCAGATATCTGAACCGCAATATGCCATAAGGCAGAGGACCTCCAGCGTGTGACGACTTATTTCGCCGTCAAAATCTGAGGCGTACGTCGTATCTATTAATAGTCTATCAATGTTCCGTGGCCTGTACTCGATTGTGTTTGAGACGACGGCCGCTCCACCGTTGCTTCTATCATTTTGGCTTGATATGAGTCGGCATCTTGTGATGAAGAAGAGAAGTCCCGTGATGATGTTTCGTGATAATTTCTCCAACCTCCCTCCCCCTCTATGCCATCACGTGATTTATGAATGGCCCCTAAAAGCATGAAAGCATGACAATTTCCGAATAAGTATGGACAAGTATGAAAGTATGACGGTTGCGACCCCTGCTTACATTGCACTGGCATGAGTATTGTGTTATAGGTCTAATATTTGATTATTCGACTTCACAAACAGCGAAACTGGAAACTGATATTTGGTAATCAGGATATACAGAGATCTTTTCTGATAGATACCACAAATTTCGGTTAGATTGGTAATAAATGGCGAAACCACCATCGTTACTGCCATGGTCAAGTCGGATCACACACACTGACCAGATAGATATCAAAATTTAGACACGTTTTGATCATGCCAGCTGCGCTTCAGTTATACAAATAAGATCCACATCAAATTTTCAAGAGCAAAGTCGGAAATCATCAATCTTTCTACGTATTGCTTTAGCGGTGAATACAGGTTTTACAGTGAATACCTATTTTAAGAGGTGGCGGGGCGTTCATCGTTCTCGACCTTATTCACAAAAAGACTTCGTGTTTATCTCATTGAGACACCTGTTTCCTTTTAATAATGTATTTTTGCCAACGGATCGCATCTAAATCAGCAATATTTGCTAAGCTTGTCTTCTCAGGATGAGCGCTCAAGTTTACGGATGCGTCCACATTTTTCATGACCCTTCCTCCCATAGGTGTACGTCCGCATTTGCCAACCTCCCCTCACCCACGCTGCGGACGTCCTTTATGGATGGCCCCTTGCCGCTCCTATAGTATGCCATGAAATGTGCAACGACTCGTAGTTACTTAAAGCTGCGGTCAGGTTAGAGGAAAGATGTGTTGAGATGAGGATAAATTCCAGCAATAGAGTCTTATTAAGAATACAGGTAACGAAATCAAGGCTAAAAGTATGATTTAATAAATCGTTCATGAAGATAACTTGAGCGACGAAATATGTCTGAAAGAGACTTGTCTGAATGTGGATTTTTCAATGGGTAAGTAGTATGGCCCAAAATATTCCTGTCAGAAAATGGAGGATCAAAGTAGGTGGTGGTGCGCATCACCGCCTTGAAAAACGCTGGCGGGGCGGCGCCCTACCCCGGCCCCACTACACCACTGATTGAATAGCAATGCGATGAATAAGTGATGATTGGATAAGAGATGTTTCTGATCAAATACTGGATATGAGATGGGAGCAAACTTTGGAAATAGGGCGACCAACCGAAGTTTTGGAGACGCAAAGGCGGGTTAAGAAGACCGACATAGCACAAAGCACTTTATGATAACACAAGTAGCGACGAACAGGGTGAGGGTTGAAAAAACGCGCCTTAAATCAAGGACATAAGTTCTACAGCATTGTTGTTTGGAAGAGAGATCGGTACAGAGAAGGATTAGAAGACACGCGTATACAATATAGACGATACCAATTGAGTCCATGCGTCAAATGAAAATAGCGTGCTAATTGTAGGAGAAAGAAGTTTCTATCGAGCATGAACCTCTTCACTGAAAATCATGGATAAGAGCCAATGAGTTAACAGCAGAGAGAGAGAGAGAGAGAGAGAGAGAGAGAGAGAGAGAGAGAGAGAGAGACTGATGTGTGACAAATAGTCAGTGCGTTGTTAAGAAACTCTTCCCGGAAGATCAAAGATAGACACAATTTGTGATGAAAAAGACGATGATTTCAAGAAAAAGTGAATAAACGATGATAGATGAGACGCATATGTGTTGATGTCAACACGAAGCAAATAATATTTTGAGCCCCTGTCATGTAATAAATAATTGAGATAGGTGAGACTGATTGTGGTAAAAACTCCAAAAGCGCAATAAAGTATGAACGGAACCGGGCACGAACTGACCGATGTGGTTGCAATGGCTGTGATTTTGAATACCAAGGATCAGACATTAGCAATTCTGAAAATAAGCCTTTATTTTGATTTTCTTATGTATATAGTACACTCATGTGCTACTGCCAATTAAGTACTGTAGTAGCATCTACGACTGTAAATAGATTGATGCAATTTAAATTACATCAATGCTGATGGGTGAGAGTGCTACACACATTGGTAAACATAGACTCTTCTCGATTTACTGCACCTTTACTATCTATTTTTTCATCTATCTATTTGAAATAGAATTCCTTTTTTCAGTGAAGTAATTTTGAAAGGAAATCTATCGGGTTTTCTCGTATCAACTGTTATGCACACTGCGTGATTATTGATTTTGATGGTACAGACAAAAGCTATCTACATGTACATGCATCGCTGTGTTCGTACAGCAGTAATTCATTCAAATGCAAGTCAGTGATCAGACGAAAATTTAATTTCAATAGTGACAGAAAAACCAATGAAGATCATAGCCCATAGACATGTCACATATGCCAATCCGCATGATTTCTCAGTTGATCAGAGCAACAGGAAAAATTTAGTGAGTTCAGTCGATGGTTCAAGTCCCACCAGGTGTGCATCTTTTGCATGTCAATTTTATTCAACGTTGGTTAATTAAATTCATTGTAAATTACAGAATGCTGAAATTTAGATTTTCTATCACTTATTTCAATTACCTACGCGCTTGCATATTGTAATTCAATTTCGTTCTCTGGCCGCAGATAGTAGTCAGTCACATTTTGTTCATTGAAGGATCGGCTGACAGCAGAAATGGAAATAATTGGACTCTCAACTCTTAGCATGACCGACTTGTGCTGATAGCTGACTCATCTGTGTCTGAAGTAAATTATCTGAAGACGCACATGTTCATTTACTGATATCAGCTTGCGCACCTAAATTAACATCAGACGTTAATGCGTTCATGTAAATTTGACAGGTGTCTGAAATTTCAGCTGATATCGAGCAATTGACATGGAGCGTGCCAGTTAACGAACGAAGTGTAAACTATTTTCAAGTAAAGGTGCTGAATAAAATTATGACGTAAGAATCATTTAGATGGGAGAGTGAAGGGGTGAGCGATCATTTAAAGATTTGCTACAACTTTTAAGATATCTGAAAGATTCTTGACCTTTATCGTGATAATAAATAACATCTTCAAGACATTTTCTTGATTAAAGGTAAATTTGAATGCTAACCATGGTTACTTTACTTATCAGAGCTTTCCCCCTCCGTACAGCATATATCAATTCATGTCTGAAGTGGCAGCATGTTTGCGAAGGTTTACTGAATTTTCTATACGTGTGCATGTTCGTTAGTATAGGAAACGCTTTCTATTGTATCATGGTGATCATGGAAATGCATCATACATATTGAAAGCAAAACCTGAATGGTAGAATTGATTTTTGACACAAGGACACAAAATGTCTCAAAATTAACTTCACTCTAATGTGGTACTTGTTGTGTGATATATTGTTTAAATATTTAATGTATTTCAGACAAACTGTTATGTATTATTTGAATACAGTTTCTTAACTGCCATGACACCTACGTTCTCCACAACATAGTGGCAGCTATCGTAGCATAAATTGATTTCATGCTATATGCTAGTCAATGAAGTATATGATTTTACTTAGCAGCATACTTACATATTGGTTTTTGCCATGGCATTGTCTGTATCCACTAAGTGTATACTAGTAATCCACTAGTAATAGCATTGCCTATATCCACTAACAAAAAGAAATCATGGCTGACAAAATACCACTAATGAATTGGAGGGACTCTAATTTAGAGGGATGCTTGAATATATTCAAGCGGAATATTGATATTTTTTGTGAGGACGGAGGTATTACAGATGCAGACAAGATTGCACTAAAAATTCTCAGAGGCATAGGTGACGAAGGGCTCAAACGACTTAACGCATCAGGGTTGACAAATGCTGAAAGGGATCTCCATGCAGTCTATGGAACTTCTTTGAATCGCAAGCACAAGTTAATGTGAACTTCCGCGTCCACAGATTACAGTTTATGCAGTTAAGACAAGCATCCGACGAATCAATTGCTAACTTTATCACACGAGCCAGAACCGTAGCAAATAAATGCAAGTTTACAGACCCTGAACTCGAAGAGCGCTTAATTGAAATCATCATAGCTTCCACTCCAATTGAGAGCTTCCAGAAAGAGTTGCTAGGTAAGCTATCGGGGTTCAAGTTATCCGATGCAGTGAAGGAAGGTCAGAGATATGAGGCTATAATTGCAGGCTGCTCGCAAATGAAGTTACTAAACCCCAAATCAGAAAACGAAAAGGATGTAGATTTACACGCAGTTAGACAAAATTTTGAAAAGTGACGTTATTGTGGACTGACACACAAACCAAAGACATGTCCTGCTTTTAATGATGAATGCAAGAACTGTGGCAGAAGGGGTCACTGGAAATCCATGTGTCGTTGTAGACCTAAACAAAACTGTAGAAATTCCAAGAGTAGGCCTACCGCTCAAAATTTCATAAAAAAAGAGTAAATGAAGTAAATGATGACACATACCAGACAGATGAAGAATTCTCGATGAAACTTGATTCGATTGAGACGATAGTGGAAATTGATCGTATTTCTTATCGCAAAGGTCAAGCATTTGTCCAGCTCCAGGTTAAACCCAAGGCACTGCCGAATTTCCAAAAGCTCCAATTAAAGGTCGATACCGGCGCCTCAGCCAACGTCATTCCTTTGTGCATTCTTAAGGAAATGTGTGGAGAGCTATACTCACGAAGCTTGATAGCGAGTACTCCTAGTACCAAACTCACTGCATACAACGGTACACCTATACCATGTATAGGAACCATAGATCTTCTATGCAGAAAGGGGGACGAGATATTTACAATTGAGTTTTTTGTTGTGAACATAGATGGTCAATCTATCTTAGGATTGCCGTCTGCCGAGCAGATGCAGATTATTACCATCAAATGTGATGAAATTAGAGAAACTCACTCAGGAATAGGAACTGTCTCATTAGACGATTTAAAGCAACGCTACCAGTTTGATACCATAGGGAATTTTCGGTCACCTGCTCGACTATACATAAAAGATAATGCCGATCCGTTTATTGATCCACCACGTAGACATCCAGTCAGTCTGTTACCAAAGATAAAGAAAACTCTTATTGACATGGAGAAGGATGGCATCATTCGTCGAATCGACGGACATACCGAATGGTGTTCAAGTTTAGCATTTGCTGTTAAAAAAGATGACTCACTCAAAATATGTCTTGACCCTCAGAAACTGAACCAAGCTTTGAAAAGATGCCCACATAAGATACCAACTGTTGAAGAAGTCAACCCACAACTCTGTCAGGCCAAGGTTTTCAGCAAACTAGATGGCGAAAGCAGGCTACTGGTCTGTGCATCTTGATGAAGAGAGTCAACAGTTGACGACTTTTCGAACACCCTATGGCAGATTTTATGCCGTTTGGCTTAAGTGTCAGCCAGGATATTTTCCAAGAGAGGATGGACCATATTCTTGATGGACTTGAAGGCGTTGTAGGGATAGCGGATGATGTCTGTGTTTTCGGTAAAGACCGCAAGGACCACGACAGATACCTTCTCAGTCTGATGGAAAGAGCTAAAAAATGTGGTCTAGTTTTTAATTCCCAGAAATGCGAGATAGGCAAAACCTCCATTCCATTCTTCGGGAACGTCCTTACTAAAGATGGTCAGAGGCCTGATCCGCATCACAAGGACGATCTACAAAGACTCTTAGGATTTGTGAATTATCTTTCGCCGTTTATTCCAAAATTCAGTGAAAAGGTTAAGATTCTTAGAGACCTTTTGAAGAAGGACGTCCCATTTGACATATTAGAGGTTCATATGACTTGTTTCCATACCTTGAAGACGATTATTTCGTCTGACACCGTTTTAGCTTTTTATGATCCAAGTAAGCCTCTGATTCTTGAAGTAGACGCTAGTCAAAAAGGCTTAGGGGCAGCTCTGATTCAGGACGAGAGACCCATTGCGTTTGCATCAGGGTGACCACTTCGTCAAGAGCAAAATATGGACCAAATTTATACGTAGTAATGTAAGTATTATCTCAAACACAAAGAACAATTTTCTGTCCAAGAAACTTCCTACCTCCCTTTTCCGAGTCAGTGCTTTGCTATAAAGAAGATTAATATAGTGATAGAAAAGTTTCTTGGTGTCGTAACAATCATTTTCATCAATTTTTTCAAATCTAACATCACTTTGTGTACTTTCTCCTACAGGAAAACAAACATTACTTATGAACGTGAAATATAATCAAATTCAATGTATATGTGCAATGTACAATGTACATGCAAATCAAAAGTGTCGGATGATAGAATCAAAAGTACCAGTCTATGTGACATATCTTTCAATAGAAGCAATATAAGAAAATTAAGGTGTGCCAGTATCGAACCATTGGTGAACCAAGAATGCCTGAGAACCGATCAAGAAGACTCTGCAATAAATCCTGGTTGAAAAAATCACACCGCATTTTGATTGACTTTAACTCGTCTTCAGACAATTGTTCCATGGCTTCATTAACACTTGAGTTGCTATTAGATGCGTGGATGTCTGAATTCTTCGACTTGAAAAAAATAGACTTGGATCTTCATAGAGTTTGCTGTATTATGACTTTGCAGACAAGGACACAGCATGACCTAGTCGCATAAGAAGTTTACCTATCAGTTACAGCATTGCTTGCAACCATTCACAGACTTTACAGGCAACATGTAGTCTGTAAATACAGGCTAAGTGGAAAGAATAAGTAAAATTATTTTATTGTTAATAATGATTAAATTCATTATTTACAGCAGAATTACGTTTTCATGATACCCATAAAATATCATCAAAAATAACTTATTTCGAAATATGTACTTTTATGGACATTGAAAGAAAATATGGACCAAATATGGACCAATATGGACCGGTCCATAAATATGGATCAAGTGGTCACCCTGGTTTGCATCCAAAAGCTTAACTGATGCCCAGAATAGATACCCAAATATTGACCGTGAAATGTTAGCCATTGTTTTTGGTGTAACAAAATTCCACACCTACCTATATGCAAGAGACTTTACTATCAGAACAGGCCACAAGCCATTAGTTATGATATCACAAAAGCCGATCAACAAAGCACCACCGCGATTACAAAGGATGCTTTACAAAATTCAAGGTTATTGCTACAAGATAGAATATCAAAAGGGTAGTCAAATGCACCTTTCGGACGCGCTTTCGAGACTTCCCGATCCGTTGAACACATCATTAGTTCCACTTGACATCTACGTTGATGGTATTCAGCCCCATATGAAAGACTTTGAAAATTTTGACATCGATATGATAAATTTTTCGGATACAAGACGCAACCAACTGATAGAAGAGACAAAAAAAGATGATACACTGACAGAGCTAGCGAATGTCATTTCGAATGGTTGGCCAGAGAGAATTACTGACGTACCCAACAATATCCGTAGTTTCTGGTCTTTTCGTGACCAGTTGTCGATTGAAAACAGCATCATATTTAAGGGAAATCAAGTTATTATTCCTCAGTCTTTGCAAGACGACATTCTGAATCTATTACACAAGTCACACCTAGACAAAGCACGGCTACTAGCTAGAGAGACTGTTTACTGGAGTAATATCAACCAGGACATAGAGAACATCACACGGCAGTGCCCAACATGCCAACAGTTTCAAAATGCCAACAGCAAAGAACCGATGATCTCTCACGAAATTCCACCACATCCTTGGTATAAGATAGGGATAGACCTTTTCCATTTCGATGACAAGGAATATCTTTTGGTGTGTGACTATTTCTCGAAATTTCCAGTTGTCATAGAACTGAATAGCACGTCATGTCAGACTGTAACAAGCGAAATCAAGAAACTCTGTTCCCTTTTCGGCAAGCCAGCAATAATAAACTCAGACAATGGCCCACAATTTGTCGGCCAACATTTCAAAACATTTGTTAGCAAATGGGGAATAATTCACGTGACATCGTCTACGAGATATGCCCAGTCAAATGGATTTATTGAGAGACACGTCCGGACTGTGAAAAAATTACTTAAAAAGTGCCGCATTTCGGGGCAAGACACTGAAGAAGCATTGCTACTCCTCAGAGCAACTCCAATAAGCAGTGAGATACCATCGCCCGCTGAAATAGTTTTCGGACGAAAGGTCTGTACAGCACTGCCAGGTGCCAACACGGATACTCCCAAGTCGTAGATTTGAAGATGCACACAGCCAGCTGGTAGATATACAGATGAAAGCGAAGGTCCAATACGACAGCACCAGCAACGGAGAATTACCTATGTTATTGCCAGGTCAAGCTGTAAGGATCCTAGATAGGGAAAACAAGACGTGGTCACCTGGCACAATCATACAGGATAGTAATGAGCCACGGTCATATATTGTAGAAACGCATAAAGGGAATAGAATAAGGAGAAACCGCAGAGACCTTAGAGAGCTCTACACGAAAGTTGATGCACCCCCGCAGCAGACAACGCATGAACACAAAGCACTAAACAGAAGTCACACGCATGCCAGACAAATCAGAACACAAGGTACTCTGTCTGAACAAACAGATCAAAAGCAGAACACACATCCATTTTTCACTACCCGCAAGGGTAGACTCATTAGACCTCCTGACAGGCTATGCGGAAAACCGGACATGTCGATGACCAGACGAGGTGGAGAAGAGAGCGAGTCGAGGCGACAAGGTCGGGATGCCGAACGAGAACGACGAAACGGAGGAGAAGGCGAGTCGAGACAACCTGGGCGAGAACGACGAAACGGAGGAGAAGGCGAGTCGAGACAACCTGGGCGAGAACGACGAAACGGAGGAGAAAGCGAGTCGAGGCGACAAGAACGAGATGCCGAACGAGAACGACGAAACGGAGGAGAAGGCGAGTCGAGACAACCTGGGCGAGAACGACGAAACGGAGGATAAAGCGAATCGATGCGACAAGATCGAGATACCGAGTGAGACTACCGAAGTGCAGTGAATGGTGACAAGGAAGCAACCGATTGAAGTGAATGACCATCCTGTGCTCGGCTTTCGTGATATCTTTATCTTCTAACCTACTGTACGTATGTATGATTGAAAAGTGTGTGTGTGCAGTGCTTGCTTCGTGCAGACTTGTGTGGAGGGAGATGTTGTGTGATATATTGTTTAAATATTTAATGTATTTCAGACAAACTGTTATATATTATTTGAATACAGTTTCATAACTACCATGACACCTACGTTCTCCACAACAGTATTTAACGCCCTTTGTCTAAGACTTTCAACAATCTACTTTCGAATCTATGTATGACCCTGTGTAGAACTTAAAATCATTCTTTCCTTTCGTAATTAGAAATGAAACGAAAATTTATGACATTCAGTTTAATCAAAAATATCCTGTGCCGAGCAGGGACATCCATGATATAGGATATCTAAGGGACGTTCAACTCTGGGAACATGCAGCCGACTGTGGGGGAGATTTTTGTTACTTAAGCATGTAGATGATTTGATTACATTGCTTACATGTAAGCATGTCATGTAACAGGCAGTGACCTGTTGAATAAGCAAGCTTAATTCTGGATGTTAGAATGGATTTACTTTAAGAAAAGAAATCCACTCGCCAAAATTACTGTAAGAAAAGAAAACCAAATACTAACAATGTAAATGCAGATTTAAAAAGCGACGTCAACTTGAATATTTGTGAGATCCTTTAAACAACTCTAGGAAAGCCTCAATGAAAGATGAATTTCAGGATTCAAATTTACTTTCTGTTCATCGTCTGGCTGAATAATTGAACAATATTCCAGAAAAGAATGAGCCTCTATTCTAATACGAGCTGATGAACGCCTTTGGTGTTCCGTGGAATGTTATGGATCAAGTCCAGATGTACTCTTTACCCATTGGAGAAAAACTACTGCTCTATCTGGAGCGGTTTATCGTCTTCCAGATGACAACATCGGCAGATGTTTCACTTCATATCTGTAAGAAGAGATACACAAGCTAGCAAACCGAAGGACTGATAATACACGGATAGAATAACTTTTTATCTTTGAATCTGCTATAATACGAAAAGATCCCAATATCTACAAAGGCAATGATATTCGACGTTTCATCGAAAGAAGGCTGAAGATGCGGCAGAATAGTTAGCTTAAATCCCCTCTTCAAGAAGCTAAACGATGTTATTAATTGACAAGAAAAGCTTCAAGAAAAAAACAGTGCTGTAGACGACAGCGAACACACAATGCGGGTACTAGGTTAATGGTGGAGGGCAGGATGGGGAAACACTGTCTGAAGGCTAACCAAAAGAGATCAACGAGGCGCTTTAGATTCTCAACATGAAATCAGATTTAAGGACAAGACTAAGACTGCTATGGATATTCTAACATCCGTCGAGCACAATTCCTTCAACTGATTTATTCTTGGAAGCTTCCTCTTTACCATCAGTTGACATAACTGCTTCACATGTAGAGAAAGTTAAGCGAATGTTGTCATGCTCCTCAAGACCAGCCGGAACTGACTCTGCGATTATTTGCGAGTTGTGTCTTCTTTCTTTATCGTATTCGTACTTTCGATAACCATGACTCTACTTGTATTGCTTCTTCATTTTTGATCGGAAATCCATAAATTGTACCTTTGCATTCAGTAGAATAGTTTGTTTTACAACCCTTTATACTGAATTTTCTACCCATCTTCCATGACCAAGTCGTTGACTGGATACAAAGTGCATATTTTTCAAATTCTGAAATCATGCGCCTATGTGTATTCATGGATCAATATTCAGTATCTATGTTATGATTTTTCTCGCCCCCAGTCGGCTACATGCTCCCAGAGTTGAACGTCCCTTAGACATCTTATATCATAGATGTCCCTGTCCCGAGACAAAAACACCTTGATGGTCATGTATTCATTTAGTTGTGCCCAGAATTTGAAATTCACAGTACAGCGATAGTGTGGACTCCTAAATGTTGGTGGCTCGCAGATATTGCTATGGCGACAGCAACTGGATATAACCAGGGATATCTATGATTATTATGAGATCTATATTATTATTCGTTGATAATCTTTTCTTTTTAGTTTCTGTTTCATGTTAAGTTGAAGCCGGCGTGCGTTACTTCAAATTTGATGGTGATGAATTACTTTGTAGTTCTGATATTTTCTTCACAACTTTCAACTATGATCAATGTTTGTTATCTGCTTCATGCTATAAGTTGATGCATCAGCTTTCTTAAAGAGGTTAAGGAAGTAATCGATTAATCTTGCAATAAACATTTTTTGTAAACTTATTGTCGATGAAATCCTATTTAACTTCTTTTCACACTAGGTGAAATCAAATTCACAACAAGTTTATAATTCTTGAATGAAATACTGTCCACTTTGAAGTTTCAAACAATCGAGTAGTTCATCAAGCTTATGATGCTACTGTAGAATGTAATATCTGAAACAATACATTATCTCACTACCAGTCTCGCTAAAATAATAGTGTTATAATTTTATTTTACAATGCATTTCAAAACAAATTGAGTAGCAGCATGTGTATGCAGAACCATTTAGGTTTAACTTAAAGGCGTGTCGGTCTTGTGTGATAGATACTTTTATCTTTGAGATTTCATAAACATCGTTGTTGCCGTTAACTTCAGAGTGAACATTATTCATGATATCACGATGAATTGAAACAATCCATTGAGTATACAGATACATTGTACATACAAATATCAGTCAACAACTTGATGCAAAGTACACATATCTAAATATTTCGATAATAGATTTTTGATTCCATTCTTCTCTTCACTGCACATTTCTGCTATTAAACCAGTTCGTTAGATAATAAACTGTCACTTCTTCATAGTGCCAGTCAAATGTCACAAGACCAACAATACACGAGTTTCTTTGACGGCTTAATGAGAATAGCAAATTGATCAGTTTGATTTGTTAATTTCAAGCACACTTTTCATCTTTGAATTACCATCTCAATGCTTGAAAACAAAAGTCACCACTGAAATCCGTGCAGCTGTTTGCATATGCATCAGAAATCCTGTGAGCAACGAGATGGTTGAATGTCATGGACTCGATAGCTTTTTTCCGAACAACTGACACTAATTCCGAGAAACGAAGAGGATAAGAACGTCAACGACCAAGCCGTGGACAACGGACAACAGCTATGCCGGGTGCGAATTGCAATGCTTTTACTTATGGCTCTGCTCTCACTCTGTCATGTGACACTAGGATTTCTTAGAAATGTGATTTCCATTGATGATGAACTGTCTACTTCTATTAATAGTAGAGGTAAACCCTTCAACCATTGACAACACGGTAACTGTAAATTGATGATTTGATATCGTTAAATTTCATTATATCTTAGGTAGCGTAGACATTCGACAAAGGAGCATTAAGCAACATAAATGATCAATTTGACACAAAGCGGCAGCGCAACAACTAACGGGTAGCGTAGACATTCGACAAAGGAGCATTAAGCAACATGAATGATCAATTTGACACAAAGCGGCAGCGCAACAACTAACGGATGTCAAGTAAATGAAGAGCTTCCTAATGAGATGTTGGGACAACAATACTTGAAAGTTGGACGGGCAGCCAACGCTAGTAGTAAGCAAAACTCCACCACTGGACCGCGCAAGATGGCCGCCGTCGCTGACGTCCCCCCCTTCTGGAACGGCAGAGTGTCGTGGTCGGCCGCCGTGGTGCTTCGAGTCTGACTCCCCCCCCTCTGGAACGACAGAGTGTCGTGGTGGTCTTGGGCGACCGCCAGGTTTTGTCTTGAGGCTATAGTGTGTGATGTTTTTCGTGCAATCTGATGAATGTTGGGTTGAAAATGGGCTGTTTCGAGTGGAAGCAGTGCTCGGATGTGAAAACGGAGGCCAGATTTGGAATCAGCGTGAAATTCTCTATCTGTATGGTGAGTTTCAAGTCAATGGGAGAGAAAAATTTTCGCTGACGTCCCCCCCTCTGGACAGCTCGCTTCGATTTTGGCTTCCAGTGGACGGATTTAGTCGTGCCATAGCTCGTTTGAAAGCTAAGAGTGAGACAAATTCACTGAAAGAATCGGCTTGTTCATATCTGTCTTCGTTTAGATGTGAGACGCCATTTAAGATTTTAGGTCGGAGCTCACCTGAAAAAATCCTAAGTGTCAGAGTGACTTTGTATGTACAAAATTTTGAAAATTTTCCAAAGTGTGGCATTTCGACCTGGGACCTTCACCAAAACATTTTTCATCAAATTTCGCTGACGTCACCCCCACCCCTCGGGAGAGCTAGCTTCGATCTTGGCTTCTAGTGGACGGATTTTGTCGTGCAATAGCTCGTTTGAAAGCTAAGAGTGAGACAAATTCACTGAAAGAATCGGCTTGTTCATATCTGTCTTCGTTTAGATGTGAGACGCCATTTAAGATTTTAGGTCGGAGCTTACCTGAAAAAATCTTAAGTGTCAGAGTGACCTTGTATGGGCAAAATTTTGAAAATTTTCCAAAGTGTCGCATTTCGACCTGGGACCTTTACCAAAACATTTTTCATCAAATTCCTCTGAAAGAGGGGGGGAGGTCAGTGAAATTTGATGAAAAATGTTTTGGTAAAGGTCCCAGGTCGAAATTCGGAAGTTTTAAATTTTTCAAAATTTTCACCACACTGGAGCTCTCACACTTAGGAATTTTTTCACTTGTGGCATGTTACATGGACATGTGCTGACGGACCAACTTCCCGTGGTGATATGAGAATGGTTCAGGTGTCATATGATAGAGAATGATGAGACGAATCGTTTGCAACAAACCGCATGTCGCTACGATGAATACTTTCGGAGATAGAGCCATTTTAAGTTTTCTTCCGAGCATATATAAACCCCCGACAACGTAAGTCTGATCACTTCATCGAAAGACGAGGTAAGCGACGGTCGTCGCTCTGAGCTCCCGATATCGGGTGTTTCAAAGGACTCTATCTTTTGAAGTAGGCAAGCTATCTTCTTACTTCAAAGTTTGTATGATAGAGTTTGATAGTGTCTTTACTACTGATAAATTTTTTTAAAAGTAGTATGAGTAGTAAAATGCGGAATTTTTTAAAAATTCTTAATTTTCAGTTTTTTCAAAGTTTTAACATATAGACTAAGGTTTTCAAGTATCCTGAGTTCAAATCTGCTATCAGATTTGAAATTTAACTCAGTCTAAGGCAGCTTTGAGGGGTTAGATCCCAGCTACTGATCACTACCTTTGACTCGGCGTTCCTGTTACCACTTCGGGGCAGTGACAATGATGTCTTCAGCTGTAAAGAGCGGGTATCGGGGAAGATCTCCCACTTCCCTAGTGATCAGTACAAGGCCTTCGGGCTGTCGACGGGATCGAGTGCCACTCACTATACTCAAATCTATCATTCCTGACTAAGTGTTGATATTATGTTGAATGTTGAATAAGTGTTGAATGATGACATTATGTTTTAGGCCGTATGCTACATTCAAATCTGCTATCAGATTTGAAATTTAACTCAGTCTAAGGCAGCTTTGAGGGGTTAGATCCCAGCTACTGATCACTACCTTTGACTCGGCGTTCCTGTTACCACTTCGGGGCAGTGACAATGATGTCTTCAGCTGTAAAGAGCGGGTATCGGGGAAGATCTCTCACTTCCCTAGTGATCAGTACAAGGCCTTCGGGCTGTCGACGGGATCGAGTGCCACTCACTACACTCAAATCTATCATTCCTGACTAAGTGTAATGCTTTAGGAATATGACTGTACTACATGATTCCAAACTTATACAAATTTCATTATCTTACAGTTAACGATAAAATCGCAGCCATGGTCAACAATGACAAAAATAAGAAATTTCACATTAAAATGTGTGTATGCGGCCGAATTAACCGCCGAGACGGTCTCAAGGACCACATCAAGAAGGCAGGGGCCGACTACATGGTTATCCTGAGTAGGGTTGCCTGTGTGAAGTGCAGGGTGCTGTTGGTTGTTGGGCAGGAGGCCGAGTTTTATTTGAGGCATGGTGAGTGCATAGGAGGGTTGGTGACCGATTTGAGATTTGTGGAGTTGATGAATGCTGAGAAGGAGCGAATGTTGGCGATTGAGCGAGAGGGTAAGGTTGAGAATGCTGTTGAGAATGTTGTTGAGAATGATGAGTTGGCGAGAGCAGTTGCGTCGTTGGAGGCTGAGATTGAGCGAAAGAGAGTGCTTGAGAGTGATGATGAGGATGATGTGGATTTGGATAGGGAGCGAGTGAGGAAGCGTGTGAGGAAGTTGAGCTCTTCGTCGTCGGAGGTGTCAAACATTGTCATCGCCGACCCCCCGAAGAGCTCATCTTCCCCAAAAGTGAAGAGTGGTGGGGTACGGAAGCAGTCGGCGCGGTGGGATGAGGACATGGAAAAGAAGCATGTGTCTCAGCAAGCGGCACATGCTTTGTTGGTTGATCGGTACGAAAGTTTGAAGAAGGTGAATGAGAGAACGTTCAGTGAGTTGAAAATGAAGGAGGTGAAATGTAAGGAGGTGGCAGATGAGAATATCCGTATGAGGCGTGTTGTGAAAGAGTTGAAGGAGAATGTGCGAGTGTTGGAAGACAAGAATGATGAGCGAGAGAAGAGGACGAGTGCTGTAGAGAGGAGAATGGGAGAGGCAGAGTCGAAGTATGATGAGTTGATGAAGGAGATGAGTGTATTGAGAGCGAGGAATGTTGAGTTGGAGAGGACTGTGAGTAGGCAGGGTGATGAGAGAGAGTCGTTTGCGAAGTTGGAGCGCATGAGGAATGAGTGGAATCGTGTGAATGAGGACAGAATGTTTGAGTTCCACATCCCTATTCGGGATAACCATCTGGACGGTCAAGTCCTCGTCAACCAAAGCCTAGACGAGAGTATAATCTGCTATAATGGTCATCCAAGTAAAAAATGCCTCCACGCCACTCTCTGTATGCGCGGCTATTTACAAAAATTTTCAGTCAGGAAGCCCGCGAGACTGCCTAAGGATGACTAACTTGGTAAGTGAAAAAGTAAATAAGATAGTATATCCTATTCTAATACATATCATTTTCATTGCAGATCTTTGCCTGCCTTCACCACCCCATCACAACACTCCCGAGAACGAACCATCGGCTCTCTTAAGGGCCACCTAGGGGCAAGACATGATAGAACCTCCACGCGGTTTGCACTGGGCAGTCTTCGGACTGGCGAATACTATCATTAAGTTGAATCTGCTATCAGTCAACTTGAACGTTGCGTTGCGTACGAGGGGTATATAAACCACTACCTCTCATTTCATTTCATTTCAATCATGCAGACGCCGAACAGTCAAGTCAGCTCTCCTCGCGGACCGCAGTTAAGGCCGCGAAATTTATTTGAGGAGTTTGTCAGGCTAGAGGAGCAAGACAGAGTCCACAATAATCTTGCTCGGATTGGCAATCCGATGACAGCAACTGTTGTCAATCCAACGGAATGGCGCTACATTCCACTTTTTAGCCATGCGCCAGTTAGTGTGGAAGTCGACACTGCTACCAAAGAGAGAGTCAAAGACTCTCTCAGCAGAATTGGTAGGGTGTAAGATGACGTTACTCCCGAGAACGAACCACCGGCTCTCTTAAGGGCCACCATGGGGCAAGATTTGATAGAACCTCCTCGCGGTTTGCCCTGGGCAGTCATCGGACTGGCGAATACTATCATTAAGTTGAATCTGCTATCAGTCAACTTGAACGTTATGCAGTCGATTGCTATCCCTGAAGCATTCTGATTCGCTGTTGAGCAATTCATTGTTGAAAACCCTATATAAGCCAGAAGATTGTAGCGCTTCTCATTCAATTTCAAGTCACGATGGAAGCAACATCTGCCAACAGCATTCCCGTCTTCATCGATGAAGACAACGCCATTCCCGAGTTCGTCATCCTCGACGAGTGGGATGAAGAGGATGAGAAGAAGGGGAAGATCAAGAGGATCGTTTGGACGGATGAGGTGTGGACTCCTAAAACCACTCGCATCCGAAAGGTGCCAGATGCACCAGCACGACCTCGGCGGTATAGGGTCTATGAGAACCTAACCGTCATACCTATTGACTATTCAAGCCAATAGTCAACTTAATTCACACCCCGAGAATGAACCATCGGCTCTCTTAAGGGCCACCATGGGGCAAGACATGATAGAACCTCCACGCGGTTTGCCCTGGGCAGTCTTCGGACTGGCGAATACTATCATTAAGTTGAATCTGCTATCAGTCAACTTGAACGTTGCAAATGAAGTTCGGTGTAATACTTCCTTTCGACGGGCGTTCCTGTAAAGGGCGGCGGTGAAACCCGTAGCTATGTATACCGCAAGGGACATTCGGCAATGGTCAATCTTGTTTAACCTCTCTGCGTCATGTTTGCAAGTGATTGCCTCTGTCTCAACGTAGTATGCATTCGCGTCAGGGCGACATTTAGCCAACTGTCGAAGGTTGCCTAAAACTTTCCATTGCATACGTTATGAGAACCATGAGTTCTACCTGTCTCTATCAATGAGACGAATTGATGAATGGAATGAAATGGGAGGACACTCACGCGCCACACGCAACATAACACACTTCTCTCTTCCGTAGTCTAACAAGCTCTTTACACATGGATCGCAGTCGATTGCTATCCCTGTATCAGAAGTGTAAGCTATCTTAATTTTATTTGACACTATTTCATCTACCATCATCGTCCATATGAAATGTTTTAAGATTTACAAGTTAGACTAAGCGTGCTACTATTTCCAAATGAAAAAGTATACATGGTTAAATCATCCACTTAAGCCCATCCGTAGTCTAACAAGCTCTTTACACATGGATCGCAGTCGATTGCTATCCCTGTATCAGAAGTGTAAGCTATCTTAAGTTTATTTGACACTATTTCATCTATCATCATCGCCCATATGAAATGTTTTAAGATTTACAAGTTAGACTAAGCGTGCTACTATTTCCAAATGAAAATGTATAAATGCTTAAATCATCCACTGAAGCCCCGTTCAAGTAAGTCAGTATGAAAGCAAAGATAATACGAAATAAAAATTTATTATGGCATGTATTTCAAAAGGTCTTCATCGTCAATATCGTCCCAGAGTCTGGCTTCACATAGATAACAAAAACAGTTCAGTTGCTTTAATCGTTCTTCCACTGCGAGCCTCACTTTGTCAATATACTCCCACTCCGCCATAGTTCGTGGCTGGGAGTTAGGGGTGTACCATTCCCATAATTGGTGGAGGAATTTCGTGCTGGTGATCTCCATCACATCGTCAGTATCGCACTGGAGATACTTCCACCTCACGTCTGTTAAGTCGGGACACTCCTTCTCACACACACTCTCTTCGTTGTCCGCTGGTAATGACAACTTTCTGATATTGTCCAGTCGGTACACCTTCTCTACCTTCCCCTTCGTTGCAGCGTTTGGTGCAACGAGCGCCTTTGGTGTTGAGGATGGAGAAGAGAATTTTGTGTTTGGTGTTGTCGGAGGGCTTGTCATGTTGACTGTGAATAATAACTTTGAAATGTTTTCTAATTCTTAAGTATCAACAAGCAACCAATCAGAATGAACAGCCAATGAATGATGAATACGAAAGTATATATGTAAAGTGACATTCGTGTCATTTCACTCTGTCTTTGTGACATATAAGTGAAGTGTACTCTGGCGTACAAGTGAACTGCTCTCTCGTGAAGTCTTTATCTTGTTGAAGTATCAACCTTAAACTTGATTTCGTTGAAATGGTAAGTTGAAAATTTCTTCACTCATCTCCCTCAAACGTGTGGCTAATAGCATCTTCCTCAATTTCAGGCATCAACTTCATCACCAACGCCCTCCCTTCTCGAGGGAAGTTTAGAGTTGTTGAGTCAAAGTAGGTTGTAACAATACACTGTGACTTGAACAGAGATGATAGAATGATTTCTCTTTCAGGTGATGTGAGTTCCAGCTCAGGACTCTCGCGACAAGGCAACGAGTGGGAATGTGCCGACTGCGGACATATGTTTACAAGGAAGCACAGTCTCCTTCGACACATCAAACAACGTGTGTGTCAACGCAAAGCGGCGTCAATCTCCGGAGGTGAAGTTGATTCTGACGATGACATCTCCTTTCCTTGCGATCTGTGCCCTCTTTCTTTTGATAGTCACTTTCAGCGATCTTCGCACAGACTTCAACACACGCATGCAAATGATCACTACACCAACGGTACCTCTACCATCTCCCTCATTAATGTTTCACATAATAATTTAGTACGCGACTACTGCATGGAGTCCAATACTCAAATAGTAGATTTTCCTGAGTGGTTCCTTCAAAATTCTAACATTATCGAAGCGCTCTTCAACAATTTAGACAATTTTAGAATGAAGGCGCTCATCTACCTTAAACTAAAATATATTAAGATAGATTTTCAAACGGGTCAAGTGACGGAGAGAATACAGTTTCATGTTCCTTCCTCTTCCGCAACCGAAGTTGTAGACTGCGAGTCTTGGCTAAATTTTCACATTCAATGTTTAAAATCAAATGTAGATAAATTCAATCAAGCGATCCTATCCATCCTTCACTATAATGATATCAACGCGCACCGAGATCGCACCTATAGCTATAGACAGTGGGAGGATGAACTAGACTTTGAAGGTTGTGATAGTAACAACATGAAAATCAAAGATGTAGAAACGTTCGAAAAACATAATAAGATTAAAATTGTCGTTCACGTGTGGGAGAAGGGGTTGAAGGGTGCCCGCTATAATTCACGTTCAACTTGTTATGAACGTGTAGTCAACCTCTTATTAGTAAAACAAGATGATAGCGAGGAATGGCACTACTGTGGTATTCCCAAAATCTCTCGCTTGTACACTCACTTGGGGCACTCTAAAAGAGGTGAACATTTTGTATGCGACCGCTGCATCCGCTCCTTTTGGAGTAAAGATAAATTTGAAACTCACTATGAATGGTGCAAGCGAGGTAAATTACAAATGGAACGCATGCCCAAAGATAAAATATTTTCACATAGGGATAATGGTGACGAATTAAGTCCCCTGCGTGTCATTTACGCAGACATAGAATGCTACATTGATGATATCATCCACAAGCCAGCAGCCATATCCTGCTATGAAGAATGGCATGACCACTTTAGGAATAGACAAAACAAAATGCATACTTGGCAAGGTGAAGATTGCATTTCAAAATTTCTAGAATTTCTCGCTAAAGCTGCTAAATTTCAACAATCATATGATTCCCAATTGCAGCGTAAGTCACTACATGTCAGATGAAGACAAACAAAAATTTGAAAGTTGCACATCCTGTCCTAAATGTCATAAAACGTTTGATGACGATAAAATTAAGAAAGTGCGTGATCATGATCACATCACTGGTAAATTTAGAAACGCACTCTGCTCCAAATGCAACTTTTCACTTAGGTTGAGACGTCGTGTACTACCCGTCATTTTTCATAACTTTAAGGGCTATGACAGTCATATGCTCATAAAAGGAGGGTTGAGCCAGATGAAATCGTGGCAGTTTAATGTAATAGCACAAACGAGAGAAAAATTCATGGCAATGACAGCAAAAGTACCAGTAGATAAAACTAAAGAAAATAAGACAGTCTTCTTCGAAATAAAATTTTTAGAATCATTCCAATTCATGTCAGCGTCACTAGCTTCTCTCGTTCGTAATCTCAAGTTTCTTCCCCATAGTCAAACTTTGAAGAAACACTATCCAAACTTAACGGATGAAATAATCACTCGCAAAGGAGTCTTTCCTTATGCGTATTTTAGCTCAATGTCTAAACTAAATGAAACAACCCTTCCTTCCATTGACAAATTCCAAAACGATTTGACGGGTGAAGATTGTCCAGTAGAAGATTATGAACATGCTCAAGAGGCATGGTTAAAATTTGAATGTAAAACGTTTGGCGATTATATGATCGCTTACTTAGAATTAGATGTCATTTTGCTGGCTGATGTCTTTCAGGAATTTCGACGAGTGGCATTAGAAGAAGACAAATTAGATCCTGTCCACTTTGTCAGTCTACCAGCCATGTCCTTTAAATCAGCCTTTAAAATGACTGGTGAGACCATTCATCTCTTACAAGACCCGGAGATGTATAATATATTTGAGCGCGGAATACGCGGTGGTCTCACATTTGTAAATAAACATCATATAAAATCTGAAACAGTAGGTGATGATCATATCCACCTAAAGTACTATGACCAAAATAATTTATATGGCAGTTCACTGTCTAAACCACTACCTCATTCCGAGTTTAGTTGGTTAAATCAAGATGAGCTTGAGTATTACTCCAACCCTTCAAACATACTGAAGATTCCAGATGAAGGTGATTGGGGATATTATTTTGAAGTGGATTTGATTTATCCAAATAGCATTAAAAATAAAACTGCTGATTTCCCACTCGCACCTGAATCTGGTGAAGTGACTGAAGATATGTTTTCACCATTCATGTCACAATTTCATAATAACTTAACAGAGTGTGGACAGCCAAGGTACAAACCATGCCGCAAACTTTTACTCACCCAATATGATAAGAAAAATTATCTCGTACACTTCTGCATACTAAAATTCTATTTAGAAATGGGCATGCTTCTAAAGTCAGTTCACCGCATTATCAAATTTAGACAGAAAGCCTTCCTCAAACCCTACATAGATAGTAACACTCAAAAACGTGCACTCGCCCAAAATAATTTTGAAAAGGATTTTTATAAATATAAGAATAACAGTCTTTTCGGAAAGACCATGGAGGATGTTAGAAAACGTATGAACTACAAACTAGTCGTTGATGAACAAAAATATCACAAATTGACCTCATCACCTCTTTTCATTGATAGAGACATCATCGATGAGGATCTTGTAGGTGTTAAAATGATAAAATCAGAAGTTGAGTTGTGCAAACCCATCTATATTGGGCAAGCCGTTTTAGATTATTCCAAGCTTGAAATGTATCAACTCTTCTACAAAATATTAAAACCATGCCCTCTCGTAAAAGAGGTTCGCTTGCTGGGTGGTGATACAGATAGTTTCTTTTTAGGAATTACCACTCAAAAAGATTTAAATTTTAATGAAGTAGGCAAGTCATTAGAAAAATATTTCGACACATCTAACTACAATCCCACTCATCCACTCTATTCCATACAGAATAAAGCCAAACTTGGTTGTTTTAAGGATGAAACAGCAGGAAAGGAAATAGATGAAATGATTCTCCTCCGTCCTAAAATGTATTCCATGAAATTAAAAGAATGTGCAGATAGTATTAAGCGTGCTAAAGGTATATCAAAATCCATTGTTCACAAAATGAAACATCGGTCCTATAAGAAGGCCTATAAAAATAAAACTATAACGTTTGTCAATATGACAATCTTAAAATCTCAAGTTCATACTGCGAAAACGTACACGTTCAAGAAACGAGCACTTTCAGCATGGGAAGATAAGAGGTGTTGGATAGGACATAACACATCTCTTCCACATGGACATCCTGACACAAACATACCTCCACCCAAAAGAATAAAACTCACGCTACCACATTCAGGAGATGTATTGACATAATCAACTTTAACTCAGTATTTTGATGTTGCTTTTTGTAGATATACATGGTTGTTTTATGTATCGCATGAGATCGTTTCTTCCTTGTGAATATATGCCTACAGTTAGCTCATTCCCCCTATATCTGTGAAAAGACTTTTTCATATACATATTTTTATTTCAATAAACATATCACAATGACTTCACTTTGTTTTCCGAAACACTAAAGTTACGAGGGATTTAGTATCTTTCACATGGATGCACTCTTGTAAACCATTGGTAATTTTGATAGCAATAGAGGGTATAGTTTGTTTGACGACGGGATGATAGAAAATAGATTCAAACATCTTCTCGACTATTCCATATGAAGCGTCTTTATCATGAATGAAATCGCGTAAAATGTATTCTTTTTTCTCACCAACAGAAATAGGTAGAATCAAATCACTTTGAATGTAAAGGTGCTGTTCATGTTTATCAAGTGTCATTGGTGTTTCTATACCAATCGTATGCGCAGCAGTGAACACAGTTTGTAGCATTGAAAAACCAAAGAGTTTTTTCAAATTTTTACTCAATTGACATTGAATGTCATCGCCCAGTTTCAGAACAACGCGTTGATTTTCAATTGAAAACGAAATGTGGTGTGTCTTTACATCATATTTACTTTTCATCACATGCTTCAACTTCTGTTGTATATAAGGATTTACTACATGAATGAAGCTTTCAACTGTATGATATAGACGCGGCATTATATTGATAGCAACTTTAGATTCTTCATAAGACTGGTAAATTTTCTTGATGCAATCACCATAGATGTCCACCCACCATTCATCATTAACTGAATCAGCTTTAGTGTGATATTCATGAGAAGCATACACCACACCGCTTCCAATAATAGGTGTATAATGTCTTACAAAATGACGCAAGGTTGGAGAGAAATAAACTGTAAGTTTGTCATTATATTTCTGAATAACCAACTTATTTTTGTCCGCCATAATTTTCTCTCCATACTTCTTACCCACAGTCTCATCCCATCGTTTTACTAACTCAATAAGTGATAAAGGTTGAACACCACGCTTTTTCAAAATGATGCGTTCTTCGCATTCTACAACATCTTCATCAAATATTTTAAATCTATAATGAAATTTGTTGATTCGATTTGAATAAACTTTTTTAACATTTGCAGTAGCAATTGACGTTAGATGTAGTCCATGACCAAAATCGAGATGTGGATAGAATTCATTATCCAACCTCAGTGTAAGACCTTTAGTAAAAGAATGAAAGCGAAGGAACTGTCTCCCACTCCAATGATAGATAGTAAACTCATAAACTTTCTGATCCTTATTCTTCATGATGGAAGTATTACCACTATTGAATGCCTTAATAATTTTCTCATTCCGAAATGGTTCATAAGAATCTGATTTTATCTGAATCCATTCATAGTTCCACTTTCCATCTGATGTTAAATTGTATGGGAACTGGAATGCATTATTCATCGTTATTCCATCATGGGTGCGAGGAGTCAATATCATTTCTTCCAAATCATTCACATTCTGAATATTGCTATCATAGCAAATACTAGAAACGCCAACCTCCCATTCACCTCCTAAATGTAGTGGGCGATTTAATTCTACTCGATAGTCTGATGGTTTATTTTTGGGAAATTTATTCATAGAAGCATTACTGGGCAAGTAGATTAGAAACGAGTCCTTATTTTCACTGTCCATATTATTCACATTGGAAAAATATATTAGCATACGTTTGCATTAACTCTTCATTCGGAAATGGAGTGTGATACTTGTCACAGCATCTTTATGAAAAGGAATCAACGCACCAGCATCGTCATAAATTGCAATATCAATTTGTGGGATGTAGTTTGATTTCAGCTTTGTATAATGCACTTTCTTGAAAGTATGCTCAGATAAAATACTGCAGCTTTTTGGCTGGTATGGTATCATTGCTAGCAATGGAGCTTCAACATCTCCCACACGTACATCTTCACCAATATTGGAATATATCTGAAAATAGTTAATACGACGCGATAGCGACATGTCTGCGCTAGCTTTGGTTACAGTACCATTTTTAAAGATATTTTGATCAAAACCCAAAATGTCCATTAGAGTTTTATCCATAATTAGTTCAATACCTTTTCCACTTATAGTGAGAGACAAAGTACCTTCTTTTTCAGAAAATAAAATATGTTGCTCATTAATCACTTCATTTAAATAATCTACAACCAATTTAACCGAAGTAATAATGCGAGGCATCAACACTCTTGTTTCATGTAAGATACCACCGAAAGGCTCTACACACTTTCTGTATAAAGATACGATCCATTCTGTATCAACTTGATTTGATCCATCACATTTTAAATAGCGCATATCAAATTTTCCATGAACAGCTGCAGAACGATGTCGTAAGAACTGATGAAAATCTTCTGAACAAACTAATACTAGATCATCATCATCATCTAATTTACTAATGACGATTTGATCCGTTGATTTCGTATAAGTCAATGTTGCCACTTGTTTACCATCAACTCGAAGGAGATAATTAAATTTCTTCAATAATGTTTCAGGAGTCATGTTTGTCTTTCTTGCCTTAATCACAATCTTCTTCACCAACGTCTTCTCATTTCTTGGAATAAGATCTACATAATAAGCTTTCTCTTTGTAAATCAAATCTTCACAACCACTTGGGTGGTAATTAACGTTATAATTATCATAGCTTGTTAAGGCGCTAGCGAGGTAACCTAAATCATTTCTTAAACTTGGACTTAAACCAACAATCCAATCTTTCTCAACTACATGATGTACATAATTATAATCATCATTGTGCGGTGTAAATTGGATGATATGTTTACACGCTTTATTCAAGAAATCATATATAAACTTTTTACATGATAAGAGATCTTTCTTTGGCCACTGTGGAATGTATACTCGGCAGCCCTTTTCACATTGGTAAGCAGCTGTGCGTCTCATATTAATAGTCATCACCTCATGATCAAAAGTATAGACACAGTTGCTATAAACAAGTTGAGTGACACCCACTTCCCAATTTCCATTTAGCTGTTGTGTATGATCAATGGGAGTAGAAAAGAGTGCGGCTCGATTACTAGCAAATCTCTTTGTAGCCGCATTGCTAAGCAAAATATGATAAAACGACATTTTTATATTGCTGATCTGCGACTTTGCATAACATCATGAAGACTTGGATTTTGGACTCTCTACAATATATCAGAGTTGATCGTAATGGAAACGTACATTTCAAAAATTCTCATGGTCATTCATCAAGAGGTATTACATTAACATGGCGACAATTTGTCAACCTCAATGATATCATGAGGGATTTGGAATATTTTGAAACATTAAGATTCATCTCCTTGGGTGATCAAGTTTGGCTTCAACGTCGCAACAATGAAATTCAAATCTTCCATTCTCATTCCGCAAACTGTTTCTCATTTCGCAAATACAATTGGAAGAAGTATAGAAGATACATACATCGCTCCATCATGACATTTATTCGTCGTGAGTTCATCGCCCTACTATGCAAATCTTAATCAGACATGTCTACCACGCACCATGAGTTGGAAATTAGATTCCCTACAACGTATTGAAACGGATCATGATCGAAACGTCTATTTCAAAGATTCAACTGGAAATGTGAGAAGAGAGTTTGCTTTATCTTATCGCCATTTTCAATCTCTACATCATATCATGAAGGATTTGAAATACTTCTATATGAAAAGACATTCACGTATTGGAAATCGCATCTGGCTGCGCGTCAACAAACGGCGAATTCAACTCTATCATTCCCAACTTCATACTAACTTCACATTTCATCAAGGTAGTTGGGAAAAGTATAAAAGGAAGGTACATCGCTCAATTTACTCATTCTTTCATCATGAAGCGCCATCGCTACACCATCGTCAACATTCTCCGTCGCTTCAGACTCTACACCAAAATCGATCTCGCAACATTACACCAACACCTTCCCAACAGCAAGTATTACCCGGGCCGACCTCAAATGTTAGTGGTGAAGATGAACAATTCACGGAATCTTCAACTCTTCCCAAATGGGACTGTACAGATTCTCGGCGCCCTTTCTCATTCATCGGTGCAGTCAATGCGCTTAGAGCTACAGAGACTACTACGTCGGATATGGAAGAGGGAGAGGTGTGTGATGTCGAATCTGACTGTGGACAACATGGTGATCTCTACTCAATTGAGTGACAGTCTATCATTTTTGAAGATTCGTACCAGCAGTTACAATTTGTGTTATGAACCCGAACTTTTTCCTGCAGCTCTCATTAGTTGTTGGTTACCTGTGCATGTGGCAATCTTTCATAATAGTAAAGTGATCATTACTGGACTAAAATCTCATGTACAAGCAAATGTGATCCTAGACTATCTCATCGAGTATGTACGTACCCAGCGGATTGTAAAATAAAAAACAATTTTTCCAACATGATGTTTTTATTTCAAATCATGATAGAACTTACAAATCATTTTTTCATTAGAGGATGGATTACATGAAAAGTTTTGAATAACAGATACAAATCGAGATACATGTAAACGTTTTAAGATGAAGTACAGTACAAAAGCACCACACGTTGATGAAAGTGGATGTTGTAGTATGCGTTCATTTCGCTGATATTGACGCGTATGTTTTCTCAACCACTGCTGTGTTGGTATATTTGGAGGTTGAGCAAGAGAGTCAAATAGTTCACCACGTCGGTCTTCTCCAATAAAGATCGCTTTCCAATGCTCACCGCCTAAATTCTGCGAATGAGTGTTTAGCACAATAAAGATGGGATAGTGATTTACTGCAGGTGGTAAGGTATCGAGTGAATAGACATTATCGAAAGCTTTCAACGTCGCTTCGTCTGCATTACGCTGCACTTTAGTCTTAATATCGTCAGCAGTCAACCAACTCATTAACGATTATACTGAAGAATCACGTCACGATACTTTGTAATTTCAATGTTTGAATCGAAGACTGCATAAATTAATACATTGATCGTCTCAGGTAGTGTTCTTTTGAACGTCAAATCCAAACGAATATTATGAGGCACGTTCGCTTGACGATAGGGGGCACTTATATCGCTGTCAGCAGTCAAATCAAATGCATAAATAGTATATCCACTCTTAAACTCTTTCATAGTGAGTCCGTTGGTGTCATCCGTATTGTAAAAGCCAAAGACATCCATAAAATCAACATAACTGCGCATAAATTGATCCGCAGCAAAATCTGGTTTGTAGGGTGGACCAGGATGACTCACACCATTTACACGTAAAGCAATTTCACTTAACTGATTGTGTTTAAAATTGAAAGGATTCTTCTTTATATTACCATTAAATGCATCATTTTCAACCATTGCCACCATGAGGAGCTTCGGTGCTTCCGATGGAAAGAGGTTATCTTTCATGAAACTCTTTTGATCTTTAGGAATTGTAAAGGTGAGAAGCTTTGTATGCTGAACGGGGTAAATGGCATTTTGGCGGTTAAGACCTTCAGCATGTCCTCTAATGACACTTGGATTCGGTACTACTCGACGAATGTCAAGTGCAATATCTTCCACATGAATTCTAAAATTGTCAACTTTAGCAAATGCATTCAGCGCAAATTCAGGCTTATTCAATGTCAGCTTGAGTCACATGCTGGTATTACAGAGTAAAAACTTTGACTGTCTAAAGAAGTCTAAATTCAGCGGACCATATAGCTGACATACTCTACTATCTTTAATCATAGCAGATCGCTTTACAAAGCCACTGTTTGTTTCAACATCAAATTTTCCTGCTTCATCTCTATACCATCCCATGGCTTCCATATGACTTTTTTGTGCTGCTGGATGAAACTGTGATACATGATTGAAATATGATTTATAGGGATAATCGCTTTGACCACCTTCCACCTGCTGCTCTCCAATCATTAGAGAAACATCACGAAGTAATGTAGTCAATGGTAAATTGTTCAGTCCAACTTTATGTGTATCGTCAATAGCAGTTCCATCTGCTTGCTGAATTCTAAACCTCAAATCAACCATCGCATAACTCAAATCTATGTAGTCATCACTACCACCAGGAATAACAAATTCAATTGGGTCAGCATTCTCAGCTGTTCGAGGATGATAATCTACAATACTTGAACTAAGAATATCTGTCTGTATGGCTTGTTGATCAAACAAACAAAAACCGGAAGTTTTACACTCCATGATTAGAAGTTATGGCAGCGTCGTCGTTTAGCGCCTGATGAATGATTAGAGCCTCTGCGACGTTTGCGTGAATGCCTTTTGACTGAAGATCGCACCTTACCAGCTCCGCGATGTTTCCTCCTTCCTTTTTTCATTCGTTTAGGTGATTTCTTTCCTTGAGTAACACCAGCAAAGGTCTGCTTCAATGTTTTTAAACCGCGTTCCTTCCCACGATTCAACAAACTGCTCTTAAAACTTCTACCTCTGGAAAGATCACTAGCAACATCACCAGCAAAGCCAACGGCATTACTTAAAACATTTCGTTTTAAAGATCTACCGACATTGGATATGAGAGGTGCTACAACAGATTTCAGTGCACCAAGTATGCTACCTCCACGTTGGCGGCGAGCGCCGATGTAAATTTGTCCTCCACCACTTACATAGGAGGGTCGTGAATAAAATGAGGCAGTTGGATTCATAGCTCAAACCCTAAACATTGTTAGTTACAACTTTGCATGAATCACTGTCGATCACTTAGATGAAAGATGTCGGCACGACGCATCCAAGAGTTCATACTTGAAGGATAACCAGTCCATTTAACAAGACACCATTCTTCACCTTGCCGTTTTTTACATCGAATGATTTTCTCTACCAAATATGTTTCACTTTCAGTGACTACCTCAATCTCATCGCGGTAAAAGCTACCCTCAATTTCTTCATTATCGTAATCTTTCAACTTGTAGGTGGTGGGAGAGTGTTTTTGATTAATCCTTGATACTGTAAATACCTCCTCTGTCCAATTCGGAAGGTACCCTTTAGCAAAAACACTTTTCACTTTTGAGATACGAACTTTATCACCAATTTTCACATCACTTTTCACATGAGTGTGTTTACGTTGGAATGATTCGCGCACTTTATCTACATTGTCAGCATTTACATCTACTAGTCTGAGTCCAATAGAACGATGGATAGAGTGATTGTAGGCATGGAGTGTATCTTGTAGAACCTTTGTCCAATTTTGTGTCAAGTTGGCAGTAAAATGTCGCCACAAGCGATTTTTTAATGTGCGATTAAAACGTTCAACGAGTGCATTTTTTGTAAGCACTCTTCACACTAAACAACTCAATGTCATGCCTCTCAAATAATCTTGTCACATGCTGATTTTCAAACTCTTTTCCTTGATCACTCTGAATTCTTTTTGGAATCCGACCTTCTCGAAAAATTGTTTGGAATGCTTTTGCTACTCCTTTCCCTTCTTTAGTTTTTAAAGGTTGAGCCCACGCATAACGCGAGAAAATATCAATGGCGGTTAAAATAAAATTATTGCCCGAGTTATGTTTTGAAATGGAGGCAACATCACACAAATCTGCTTGCCACTGTTCATCGATGTCATGAACAATATAATGGCGGGTGCGGTACTTCTTTTTCGCTTGTTTGTGGAGTGTATAGGTAGCCTGACCCTTTAACCATCGTTTCACTTGTGATTGTGGAAGACCACTCGCTTTTGATAATTTCTTGATAGATGCAAATCCTGCCGGATGTTTTACATCATAATAGATTGACTTCAAACGTTCAGTCGATGACGACTGACTCTTTTTTCTCCTTCTCATCTTTTTGTTTTCTTGCCTTTCTACATTTACAACAACTGCAGCATTTAGCTTTAGCGGTTTTGCGATCGTGTTCACATTGCTTAGGGGTTTCATTGTGAGAGCTGGCGCAGCAAGTGCAAGTGACAACGACATTCACCTCTGGCGGCTCATTACATGGTAAGCAACACATCTGCTTCATATTAATAGTCTGAGAACATGTATTTCCTGGGAGGAGCTGTTTTACGTTTTCCTTTTACTAGTTTTAATGGTGATGTAGATATACGTCGAGTTCTTCCTCTTGTTTGCTTAGTGAGTGTGGGAGGGGATGTAGCAGGTGACGTCTTAAACCAATTTCACAATTGGAAACCGTCTAAACGAAGGCAGATATGAACAAGCCGTTTCTTTCAGTGAATTTGTCTCACTCTTAGCTTTCAAACGAGCTATTGCACGACAAAATCCGTCCACTAGAAGCAAAGTTGGAAGGTCGGTGCCGGGGGAGACGAAAATTTTTCCCTCCGATTGCTTACAAATTCACCATACAGATGCAGAATTTCACGCTGAATCTGAATCTGAAATCCGTTTTCCCATCCGATGCTTCGTTTTGACGCTAGAGCCCAAAACGTCCAAAATTCTAACTCTGTCGTTTTTCGCCAATCTCCCAAAATCTGAAATGGCGTCTCACATCTAAACGAAGGCAGATATGAACAAGCCGTTTCTTTCAGTGAATTTGTCTCACTCTTAGCTTTCAAACGAGCTATTGCACGACAAAATCCGTCCACTAGAAGCAAAGTTGGAAGGTCGGTGCCGGGGGAGACGAAAATTTTTCCCTCCGATTGCTTACAAATTCACCATACAGATGCAGAATTTCACGCTGAATCTGAATCTGAAATCCGTTTTCCCATCCGATGCTTCGTTTTGACGCTACAGCCCAAAACGTCCAAAATTCTAACTCTGTCGTTTTTCGCCAATCTCCCAAAATCTGAAATGGCGTCTCACATCTAAACGAAGGCAGATATGAACAAGCCGTTTCTTTCAGTGAATTTGTCTCACTCTTAGCTTTCAAACGAGCTATTGCACGACAAAATCCGTCCACTAGAAGCAAAGTTGGAAGGTCGGTGCCGGGGGGTGACGAAAATTTTTCTCTCCGATTGCTTTCAAATTCACCATACAGATGCAGAATTTCACGCTGAATCTGAATCTGAAATCCGTTTTCCCATCCGATGCTTCGTTTTGAAGCTACAGCCCAAAACGTCCAAAATTCTAACTGTGTCGTTTTTCGCCAATCTCCCAAAATCTGAAATGGCGTCTCACATCTAAACGAAGGCAGATATGAACAAGCCGTTTCTTTCAGTGAATTTGTCTCACTCTTAGCTTTCAAACGAGCTATTGCACGACAAAATCCGTCCACTAGAAGCAAAGTTGGAAGGTCGGTGCCGGGGGTGACGAAAATTTTTCTCTCCGATTGCTTTCAAATTCACCATACAGATGCAGAATTTCACGCTGAATCTGAATCTGAAATCCGTTTTCCCATCCGATGCTTCGTTTTGACGCTACAGCCCAAAACGTCCAAAATTCTAACTCTGTCGTTTTTCGCCAATCTCCCAAAATCTGAAATGGCGTCTCACATCTAAACGAAGGCAGATATGAACAAGCCGTTTCTTTCAGTGAATTTGTCTCACTCTTAGCTTTCAAACGAGCTATTGCACGACAAAATCCGTCCACTAGAAGCAAAGTTGGAAGGTCGGTGCCGGGGGAGACGAAAATTTTTCCCTCCGATTGCTTTCAAATTCACCATACAGATGCAGAATTTCACGCTGAATCCGAATCTGGCCTCCGTTTTCCCATCCGATGCCTCGTTTTGACGCTACAGCCCAAAACGTCCAAAATTCTAACTCTGTCGTTTTTCGACAGTCTCCCAAAATCTTAAATGGCGCCTCACATCTAAACGAAGACAGATATGAACAAGGCGTTTCTTTCACTGAATTTGTCTCACTCTTAGCTTTCAAACGAGCTATGGCACGACAAAATCCGTCCACTGGAAGCCAAGATCGAAGCGAGCTCTCCCGAGGGGGGGGGCAGGTCAGCGAAAATTTTTCTCTCCCATTGACTTGAAACTCACCATACCGATGCAGAATTTCACGCTGAATCCGAATCTGGCCTCCGTTTTCACATCCGAGCACTGCTTCCACTCGAAACAGCCCATTTTCAACCCAACATTCATCAGATTGCACGAAAAACATCACACACTATAGCCTCAAGACAAAACCTGGCGGTCGCCCAAGACCACCACGACACTCTGTCGTTCCAGAGGGGGGGGGGAGTCAGACTCGAAGCACAACGGCGGCCGACCACGACACTCTGCCATTCCAGAGGGGGGGACGTCAGCGACGGCGGCCATCTTGCGCGGTCCAGTGGTGGAGTTTTGCTTACTACTAACGCTTCTGTAGCGAAACGCATCGTCTTGCAAGCTAGGGATATGGACATCAATTTTTTCAATGTATATAAATTATGTCATAATTCTGTATCATGAATTACGCAGATCTACTGAAAATCGAAAAAACTAGACTTATTCAATATACTTCCAAAACTCAGAAGTCCATCGTCAGTGTTAATAAATAAATTACCACAACAAAATGCAATTTCTTTAAACGAACTACCATAAATAAATGCTTCCCCAATCATTGAATTTCCATAAGCGCATCATTAGTATTCGCATTGTAACCTACACTGCTTGGACGGGTATTTAAAAAAATGTAGCGAAGATTTTCGTCCCGTAAGCTAGTTATTATATTATTCATAGATGTCCCTGATGTAACATACATATCAACATCAGTACATAGATGTCGAAATATCGACACGTCCGTTAATCCATGGACTTCTATAATTTATATTATATTAATTTAGAAGTCCTGGAGTCCATGGTTAATCTGAATTTTGTAAGTACTAATTGCAGCTGATGGATAGTGTATTGCAGATTATTATATTATTTCGACGATATTTTTCTCCTCAGTTATGTTCACATCATGTCGTGTCACACCAATATGCGAAGATCATAAGTGGCTTCTAGCTAATTGATTTTAAAATGGAATAATGCAAAAACCTAATGTACGCTATAGATGACAGCTTGTCATACGATAGCAAATTCTAATCTACTAAATAAAAAAACACAATCACCCCAAAGTCCAAACCGATTCATATAGAATATTCTCTAAAGTCTCTTTTACGTCTACACAAGCGTATAAGAAAGGCAAACAGTTCTATTGCTTCCAACTCCCGTTTGTCTTGCATGAATTGAGGTGTAAATAGGGCATGATATTTGAATTATACATTTAGCAAATCTATGCCTGCAGTTAAAGAACTAAACAAGAATGGAAATAAAAAAATAAAAAAAGGAATAACAATAATTCAATAAATATTTTATATCAAAATAATTTCATAAGTCTATGTAGCACAATTTATAAGACGCATTATCTTTACACATGAATTGGCTGTGCAAATTTAAGATTTGCTTACTTCCCTATGGCCTAGTTTCCAATCAAGTTTTCTCAAATACTGCAATCATTCAGCATATGTATTTCAGTCGCTAATTTTCATCTGTAACATTGAGAATGTTCAATATGATGAGTTAAACGCTCGGAAAATTATTGTTCATATTTCTTTCAGAAAAAATAACACAACTTTTTTCAAATAGTCATTCGTTATTAGCGTAAATCTATTGATTTGTCTTTGATTACCATACGAGAAAGTTGCACTTTCTTTTCATTACAGTGGTTACTGTAATTTTGTACAAAAAATTACACCGAATACACAATGTGAGAAAACAGTGAAATTCAATCATAAGTAGTAAAGCACAACTTTGAAAGGAATAATATAAGAAAAGAAGTCCATTTTCCAGACCGATTAACTTTTATCAAGCCATGTTCACAATCAAATTAGTCAACATTGACAGAAAACATGACATCAATTTAAAGCACTAAACGATACTTACTTGCAGTTTAGTGGCATGCAACGCAGGTTAGTAAATAATAAACAAGCAGTAAATCATCTTTGAAATCTGTATATGATACAAATGATCCTATCATAACTTCAGCAAGATGGATCTTACATTAACTCACGTTCGATGCAAATCACAATGATCATAATGTTGATATTGATTCATAAATTTACATAATTATCTTGAAAACATCGAATGATCCCTTCTATCAGCTTCCTCCAACAAACCGCAGACACACGAACACATAAATTGTCCTTAAATGTATTCAGAAGGAGACAAGCGTGGTGGGTTTCCCCAAACACAAATTACATTGATTTATCAGACATTCTACATGCGTGTAAATTCCTGAGTTTGTCGATGTTACATTGTAAATAGTGAATCATCGTCATCAGTTGTCGATGTCCGGTCATCTCTGTAACAATCGCTAGTTCCGGATTCAATCCTAATCCTTCGAAATGTATGCCGTATAATACAGAGAAATTAGTTGCAGTTAAACAGCTGTTCGTGTTCGTTTCATTACAATAGAGCGAAGTGAGGCAACATGTGATAACGCGCTACTAACCACATTGGATTAAACCACTTAGCGTATTTTCGAAAATCTATGAAAACGCAATCGACACAGCTATCGTAACATTTTATACAAGCTATAAATGCAAGTAATCGCCAGCTGTGTCATCACTGACTCACTAAGGAAAGAATACAGTTGCACGATCGATAATACCCGATGTTACCATCCTCAGCTACGTTATGCGCGCTGACTGCCAGCCAGTAAGGCGTAATTTCCTACGCTCTTATATCTGTAGCATCTAGCAATATTGAGTTGAATGACGAGTCTGAACAAGAAATTCCTACACATTTCATGCAAGAGAGATGTACAATATTGACGATCAAAACAGTAATTAGGCCTATCATTTCTCATGGAATTCTAAATGCTCTTCAGCACTCCACTAGTAAACAATATGAAAGTAACCAGTGACTGCGATGATCTGATATTCAAGTGAATAGTGCAAGCACATATTTCTTAAGGTCAACAAGAAAGCTAACTGCTGTTATGTTCTAAATTTTTATTTGGACTTTGCTATACGAAATATTTCATCAAATACAATTCATAATGATGCGTGAAAAAATGAAATACAAAATTCATAACAGCTTTATTATACGACTCAATCCATACCAAGGTTATTTTACTAAAAAGCTTAAGTGTTCAAAAAATATGTATACGGCATATACATATTTTGACACAAAGTTTTTATTTCAGCCGGACATGCTTGAAATATATATATTATATACACACACACACACACACACACACACACACACACACATATATATATATATATATAACAAAGAGAAAACTCAAAAATGGTCCGTAAGTAATTCCAACAAAAGATTATATTTTGTTGGAATTATATATATATATATATATATATATATATATATATATATAATTAAAATGAAAACACAGGATTAAGAAGCATGCGCCAAGCGCCAACATGTTTCTGCCACTACTGTGGCTTGTCAAGGCGATAAATGAACTATATTGAATAGCTACAATACAAATGAATTTCAACTAAAAATACATGGACACAGTCATTAGCCTGTAGGCTAGAGAAGATCATAGAGTTTTAGAAGACGTTTAGTGGTGGTCGGTATTTTCTAATGAACATAGTTTCTTTGTGTTCACGTTCTAGCCTTGTAGAAGAAATCGGCATTTTATAGAATGGCATGATAGAGAATTTTTTACTCAAATTTACCGCACAATTTCTGATATGGGTGCTTGCTGGTAAAAATGAGTATTCAGCATTTTGAATCTGTTGCCGATGGACAGTAACTCTGTGACGAAGGGTATCACCGGATTGACCTATGTAAAATTTATTGCAACCTAGGCAAGTCAATTTATAAATGAAATTGGAAGACCCACAACTCATGTTGTGTCTTATGTTAAAATGAAAGTCAGATTCATCAACTCGAAAAGTAATTTCCTTCCCTGCTGTAATATTGTCGCAGCATTTGCAGCGGGGTTGATCACATTTAGTTACCCCCTCAATTTCAGTTCTCTTATTTCGTTTTAAAATGGATAATATTGATTTTGGCTGTCTTAGTGAATTCTGAAATTTACAATTTTCGAAAGATTTAATAGATTTTAATGTATTAGTTAATGGGTAAATAGTTTTGTTGAAGACTTGAGGATTATTGGGATTATAGGTATGTACAAAAGGAATAATAATGTCATTTGATGTATATCTATTATCATTATGCTTTAATCGTTCTTTGGCTCTTTGTATAGCATTCCTTACTAAACCTTCAGGATAATTTAGTTTTGTTAATCTATCCTTTAGTTCTTGATATCTTACAATCTTATTATGATTTTCGGATACAATTCTTTCTATCCTATGGGCCAGCACAAACGGAATGTTTCGAATTGTATGTCTCGGATGATTTGACTGAAAAGGTATATAACTAAAACTATCGGTCGGTTTGTTGTAGATGTCTGTTTCTATAGTATTTTTAATGGTATTTTTGTATACCCGAACATCCAAAAAGTTCAAAGACTGTTCATTTTTATCCACAGTAAATTTTATGGAGGGGTGCAAAGCATTTAATATTTCTAAAAAGTTGTTTAATTCACCGTAACTAGATTTCCATATTAGCCAGCAATCATCGAGATAGCGTATCCAAGAATTAATAATTTCATTTGATTCATGGTCCAGATAAATCTCTTTAATCATGGTATGCATTTTTAATTCCAAATATCCCATCACTAAGTTCGCGTAGTTAGGAGCAACTTTTGTACCCATTGCAGTACCTGTAAGTTGTAAGAAATAGCAGTTTTCAAATACAAAGAAGTTGTTTTTTAAGATGAATTCTAGTGCTTCCATAATGAAGTTGTGATTAAATCTTTCAGGAATACAATTTCTGTTGTTTTCCAGCCAGTAGCAGATAGATTGTAAACCAAGGTCATGAGGAATATTGGTGTAAAGGGATACAACATCGCATGTTACTAAAAAACTTTTGCCTGAGTAATTTTTAGGCAATTTTTCAATAAAATGAAAAGAATCTTTACAAAAGCTTCGTAACTGTGCGACGCTTTCGAAGTTTACGATGCTTACGAAGCTTTTGTAAAGATTCTTTTCATTTTATTGAAAAATTGCCTAAAAATTACTCAGGCAAAAGTTTTTTAGTAACATGCGATGTTGTATCCCTTTACACCAATATTCCTCATGACCTTGGTTTACAATCTATCTGCTACTGGCTGGAAAACAACAGAAATTGTATTCCTGAAAGATTTAATCACAACTTCATTATGGAAGCACTAGAATTCATCTTAAAAAACAACTTCTTTGTATTTGAAAACTGCTATTTCTTACAACTTACAGGTACTGCAATGGGTACAAAAGTTGCTCCTAACTACGCGAACTTAGTGATGGGATATTTGGAATTAAAAATGTATACCATGATTAAAGAGATTTATCTGGACCATGAATCAAATGAAATTATTAATTCTTGGATACGCTATCTCGATGATTGCTGGCTAATATGGAAATCTAGTTACGGTGAATTAAACAACTTTTTAGAAATATTAAATGCTTTGCACCCCTCCATAAAATTTACTGTGGATAAAAATGAACAGTCTTTGAACTTTTTGGATGTTCGGGTATACAAAAATACCATTAAAAATACTATAGAAACAGACATCTACAACAAACCGACCGATAGTTTTAGTTATATACCTTTTCAGTCAAATCATCCGAGACATACAATTCGAAACATTCCGTTTGTGCTGGCCCATAGGATAGAAAGAATTGTATCCGAAAATCATAATAAGATTGTAAGATATCAAGAACTAAAGGATAGATTAACAAAACTAAATTATCCTGAAGGTTTAGTAAGGAATGCTATACAAAGAGCCAAAGAACGATTAAAGCATAATGATAATAGATATACATCAAATGACATTATTATTCCTTTTGTACATACCTATAATCCCAATAATCCTCAAGTCTTCAACAAAACTATTTACCCATTAACTAATACATTAAAATCTATTAAATCTTTCGAAAATTGTAAATTTCAGAATTCACTAAGACAGCCAAAATCAATATTATCCATTTTAAAACGAAATAAGAGAACTGAAATTGAGGGGGTAACTAAATGTGATCAACCCCGCTGCAAATGCTGCGACAATATTACAGCAGGGAAGGAAATTACTTTTCGAGTTGATGAATCTGACTTTCATTTTAACATAAGACACAACATGAGTTGTGGGTCTTCCAATTTCATTTATAAATTGACTTGCCTAGGTTGCAATAAATTTTACATAGGTCAATCCGGTGATACCCTTCGTCACAGAGTTACTGTCCATCGGCAACAGATTCAAAATGCTGAATACTCATTTTTACCAGCAAGCACCCATATCAGAAATTGTGCGGTAAATTTGAGTAAAAAATTCTCTATCATGCCATTCTATAAAATGCCGATTTCTTCTACAAGGCTAGAACGTGAACACAAAGAAACTATGTTCATTAGAAAATACCGACCACCACTAAACGTCTTCTAAAACTCTATGATCTTCTCTAGCCTACAGGCTAATGACTGTGTCCATGTATTTTTAGTTGAAATTCATTTGTATTGTAGCTATTCAATATAGTTCATTTATCGCCTTGACAAGCCACAGTAGTGGCAGAAACATGTTGGCGCATGCTTCTTAATCCTGTGTTTTCATTTTAATTATTTAACTGCATTTGCTTTGATTTCTATTATTTCATTATATATATATATATATATATATATATATATATATATATATATATATATATATATATATATATATATTTGGTTGCCCTCTTCGACATCTTATTAATTTTGAGATTTCGACAAATAAAGGCTAATTCCACCGCTGTTGTGTTCATGAAAATCGCATCTGAAGCTTTTTTTTCATTGTTATGTCAGAAACTCAAGGATAACGAAAGATCCTAAATATAATCACATCTGAAATCGCGGTGTCTATCAACATGTCATGTAATCCATCACACTCTCCAACACATTATATGACGGATTATATCCTGTGTTATTTCATCATGTTATGCCATATTTTACTTTGATCTGAAAAAGACAAAGTGAATACATGAATTGCAGTGAGTAAAATGAGTACATGCTAGATCAAGTTGGCTGGCAAAAAATTGAGCCCTTGTGTGCGCCCGATTTCAATTTGCGGGTGCGACTCTTGCTATCACACATCAGCTGTAGTAGCAATTATAATTCAATTATAAAAAGCGAAAATAGCGAATCCTTAACTTAGAAAAAGCGAAAAAAGCAAACCGATAATTTTTACATCAAGCAATGTAGAATAGCGTTATAACGACATAATACGCCATCAAGCCGTACACTGCCACGAATATTACGAACCTGTGTAGATAGCGAATATTACTTTCTGGTGCAAAAATGATGACTTGTCGGAATACCTCTTAGGAGGTATTTTTCTTGCATCTTGTTAAACGATTCGCAAATGCACCAGACCATATTTATACATAAACTAGTTTTTGTATTCTATTAATGATCAGACATACAGCCAACAATCAAATTAAATTGCTTCAATTTGGACAAATAATATAGATTCCAAGATTGTTTCATAGGATTGTTGAAACATAGTGTTAAAAAAATCAAAAGAATACTGCTAGAAAATTCAGCAAAATGAAGATGATTTTATAATTACTAATATGGTTAAGGAAATTTCTCTAACCGCTATGCTTCCAACTGCTAAATTAGCCTAAAACTTTGAACACATCTTTCATCTAAATATTTCAAAGCATATTGATATTTTCAAGTATTTATTAGATAGGTGTCTTTTAAACTTAAGTCATGCGAAATGAATCATATGACGAATAAAGGATCCTTATTAAGGTTTTACATCAATATGGCAATTATTTTATACAGTGATAGAATGTACACTAAAGATTTCATCTGAAAATCATTGTAGTTTTCTTCAGAACTCGTAAGCCTAATATTTTGCTAATAATATTGCTGAGTAGGATGCATTTTTGTAAAGGAAGATAATTCTCATAATTAAGCTATATTATTAAAGCAAAATTGATATATTATTATATGGGTATTGTTGTAAACGTTAATTTAGATGTATAAGTGTCAACTTGTATATTTACTGTCAATGATATTGATATTGCTCAATTATGCAGCCCTATAGTGATTAGATGATAAATATTTCAAAAATGGAATTTTTCCGACAATTGACGGCTGCCAATGAGAGAAAATTATGTAGTCAGTGACTTACATTCGAGTGGGTTCCTTAGAGATCCCTTCAGGCAAGCTTTTGACATATGGTTTTTTGACCTGTTATAAGACAGATATTAGCACTTTTCAATCAAAACTTTATATTGTAGATGTACATCAATATTATAAATCTAAAGTGATGAAAAACGGCGATAAATAATAATATTGGCTAAATCTTTGAAAATATTCCAAAAAAGTATCACTATGCAGCCTACTTCAAAGGCCAGTTATCAAGATCATGCTCCATGCACTTCTACTAAAATATCCAACCAAGTCCAAGCTTTGAATTGAATTGGAGATAGCCAATATTGAAAAATATTGAACTTATTTTCGTCTTCGTTATTTTGTAATAAAAAGCAAAACCGAGAATAAAATAAATGTCTCGTTCCAATTCGATTCAAAACATGACAAATAGCCAAGATAATTTATCTAAAAGCAAGTCCATACTTTACGATGCAAGGTTCTCATTGTCTTGGATCGTTGACACCACTTTCTCTGGTTGAATTATATGTGGGCATTCCTATTTTGACGCATTTGCCAGAAGTCATGAGTTGTTGAAGCACACGAGATAAGTCGATACCGCATAGCTAAGGACACAGAAGCTATGAAAATACATGTATACAGCGGGTGAAGCATGACGCAATCAGTATGACTATAGTAATGTCGACGGTAGTCAAATTATTTACAAAATAGTGCATTAGGCCTACTGGTACATCTATTCTTCAAAAAGCTTCAGGTGGTTATAAGAAAATAGGCCACACATATCCGATCATATCAGTATCATATTAATGTCTTTATCAGTAGATGAAAAATGATTATTATACGCATCAACTTTTTGCCTAGCTACACGTTTTAACGAATATCACAGTGAAAGTGACAGTTCAATAAAAACAGTTCAAAGAAACAGAAAATATTCCATTGTGTATATTATCATCTCAATATCTTAGGCCCATTTATCAACATTATGCACTGCACTTCACTCATTCGCATAAACTGAACCGTTTGTTTCACTAATTCAACATCAATCTTCTAAGAAAGCTCAATAGTAAACCACCCGTGTGTCTCTGGCAAGCCAGCATGGATTGATGTCTCGAATTCCTTGAGTGATAAATTCGATGACATTCATTTGTGGCATGTAACCCGTATATACTTTCAACATGCATCAATTCAGAATCGTGTAAAAGCTATAGCACCATAGCTTTAAAGTTACTGTAAAAGCTTGTGCATTTACCGAAACGCCCTACGACAAGGCTTTGCCTTGAGGAATTGCTACATGACTTTTTTGCTAATAAGGGCACATTTTCCAATTCCTATACAATACAGTTATTACATAAGATCATGCAATCGTCAAGATATGCACTCAATTCTCAACACATGGATGATAGTATGACTAAGGCAAGGCAACATGACAAAAAGTCACGTTGCGTTGTCAACATGTAAAGAAGGCCTGTACTACGAAACACTTTTTTTCTGCTCTACCAAAATAAGCAAAAAAACGAATGTCACTCGATAAAAGCGAAAGTTCAGGCATTTCATCCAAAAAGCGAATGTCTGGGTGGTCTGTGTTTGAGAGGAGCGATCGGTGAAAAAGTCAAGAAATTAAACGAATTTTCGTTAGGCGACACGTGCTATTGATCAATCATTTACCACTTCCCAACATATTTTTGCCGTTCAGTAATGGCCTGATTCAATGACGTGATCAGTTTTTCTTTTTTGATGAGAGCAGTACGAGCAGAGATAATCGGCAGAGAAGTCGACAGTCGGCGTAACAATGAATGGGAGAAACGGCTACACGTGATGCGCCGCCACTTTAAGAAGACCTTTGTTGCTCGTCCTCGTCGTTGGATAGAGCTTCTGAAGAGGCATGGTGTTCAGTCTCCACGCCAGCCTCCGAGACATGCCTTCACCAGGTGTAGCAGTGCAGCATGGTATTCAACTTCAATTTATGATCTTTTAAACTGCTTGAGTCTATCTATGATTTTGTTTCCTAAGAATGTGAAACATGTATATTTTCTTACATTGACAGCATGTGTGGCATTTTCGCCGCAACTTGAGATAGAACTATCCTCCATCAGTGATAATGCAGAGAGAATGATTTAAGTGATAAATTATGCGTACTGCATGTGTCACAATGTCACTGCCGGTATTAATGGCCAGCAGCGGGGTATCAAAGTCTAGCAAGTATCGGTCTAAAGCCACACCGTATAGTGCAAATTGCAGACTTGGTAAATGCAGGTCCACAGTCCTGAAATTTCAAGCCCGATCCGTTCTCCAAAACTCAGCCCATGCTGCTCATTGTAGATATCAGGAAGTAATTCCATAATTTAGTCGGTTATTGAAGAGCCAGCTTGATTACTTTTACTTTTGCATTATTAATCATCTTCTTTGGTGATTTAATCCAATTTTCAATTAAAATTAGTTTAATTTAATCAGTTTAATTAGTGGCTTGAAATAGGTGAAGAATAATTCGCAAAATCCACCTTTAGTCCATGATAAGACTAAAGCGGCAGTTCAATGAGCAGATCATGCTGTGTAAAAATATTTTTGTGGTGAATGCAGGGCGACTATTAAATCATTCTGATTATTTGGAGAGTAACATCGAAACTTTTCATTCACTCTTTAAAGCGACGAATTTTGATTACGTCAATAACTGGCAGTGTGATCATGATGAAAACTCATTGATAACCGTCGCAGTACATGACTTCTCCAATGGCAGCATTTTCAAAGTCATATTTTCATGTGATACGACAACTCGCCATATCCCTTAGACGTGCAGTGCACATTCGGTTATTTTCATCATTACAAATATTTATGTCATCAAAATGCTTTTATAGCATAGCACTTGAAGATCAGAAAATCTGCGACATAGCAGGACACGGCACATGATCCAAAGAAATAATGAAATTGATATCACTATAACTTTTAGAAATGCTTAGCAAGCAAATCATGGGAAGTTGACAATTGCCATTACAGAACATTAAGGAATATTACGGAGCCACAGATAAAAAGAGTCTATCTACCCTCTCAAACGTTTATAAAGGCAAGAGCTTTCAGTCTATTCGATCAACAAAGATTCTGCAAGCACGTAACATCCCCCTGTGATATCTCAATGCTTGCTGTGTTTTCTACTTGGAGTTCGTCAAATGAGGATCATGTGGATGTGCACGTGACTGTTGGGCTTATGAATGCACTGGAGGATTTTTATATTTTTGATCGACATTTTGTCCAATATATGCTATATTGCAATCTGGATGTTGCCAAGTGATCTTCACCAGTGATGTTAAACGCCAGCTGAATCTTTGCTGATTTAAAAGACGAAGAAGTAGATAGATTTTGAGTGTAGACAGACTCTTTCTTTTCTTTAAGTTCCATGATTTTCCTTTTTATTTTGAAATTATCATTGTTAGTTTCCTTGTTTCGTTGGGACATTTGTTGATTTTCTAATTTCTAAAGTCATGATTGTATTGTGATTACAAAAAAGAAGTAAAAATTCTGGTCTAAATCTCATATGCATGCAGTGTGTATTCAGAAAGTCTGCTTATGACAGTCACCTTATCGCATGGATATTTGAGTTCGTTATTGTCAAGAAATCACATGTTTCGACACATGCTTCCACACTTGGTGTAGAATACGCAGTTCCATTTGTTTGCTCATGCTGCCATCACATATCTTATCCCCAATGGTGCGACTAGCACTTCCGTCGCTAAACAGTGACGTCACAGAAAATCGAAGCTTTTTGAACATGTCACATTCAAACATTTGCCTTCTTTTGTTGATCTAACTGAAATTGATAGCTTGTTCAATCTATGTTTTCTCATGTTTTCGTGTAGACTATGGAACCCGAATATCGTCATTATAAACGAGCAAACAAAAACGTGATAATTTAAGTGACAAAGCAATTTATCGGCAAAGTGAAAATTGACAGCAACCAGAGAAACTTCACATTCACACAGAGGTAATACACAGGCATGCTATAGCGACAACTCAAATAAAGGTAATTTAACAATCGGTAATAATTGATGAAAATTGAATATAAGAAGTTATAAGCTTATGTGTTGAAGAACTACCTTCATGCATTGCACACACTCTCTGAGGTTGAAATTCGTTGGTAAAGAAAACATGCAAGAGCTATTTACGTGAGCATACTTCGAAGTCTTTAAAGTTTTGTAGAAATATTCATTAAGTACAACCGGGGGCACAATTGCATACAATTTGATAGTGGAGTTAACGATTAATTCAGAATTATTCTAGAATGCCACTTCCAAAGTCTTTTTGACAAAAAACATTTCCGTTTCTTTAAGATTCTATTTCAATTTAACGACAGAATTAGAAAAGCATTGGATATCGAAAGATAGAGCCTCAACTTAAGAAATCGCTATGATCATTAGAATGGCATCAAGTGTACGAAAATGAGCACTATCTGAACATAGAAAAGTTCTCACTTATGACAGTTTGCCACGCCACTGTACGAGTGTCAACTGTGCATGATAATTGGACATGATGAGAAATCTGCCAAATAAATCTCATGATCACCGGTATAAGTCATTCAAAATACTGCTACGAATTCATGTGAAAGCGTGATTGGAAATTATAATAAAAAATCCTCTGAAAATGAGAAAAACTCGAGAATCTGCGTGACACTACAAACTTGGAAATCGAAATGCCTTTTTTCGAATCACCAAAAAGAGTACCATAGTGTAGTAAGCAATATTGAACGCACACTTGCGAAGAAAAAAGGCAAAGGGGAGAAACTTGAAGGAGAATAATAATCATAAGTATGCATCTATCAAAGAAAACACCATGATTTCACTGAACATCTCACTCGTCTGAAGATGGCCTCCTGTAGTGGCTGAAAGGCCTCGCTTAAGGAATAAAATTAGTCGATAACATTTCTCGCTTTCGGGCTTTCCGAAAAGTTCACTGACACCCGGATAATGAAATCGTGAAGCACACAATCAGAGTTGGACCCACTCTGCATACAATGCAAACATAATTGTCAAGTCAAATGAGTGTTGATTCACAAAAAGATAAATATACGATTCAGAGAGTCATATTCAAATAAAAAGGAAAGCTACTGTTTGACAGCCTAGGCATCGATGTGATGAATCATTTGCTGCGAAGTGTTGAAGTTATGGAGGGAAGTCACAAATGTCATGTAAGGCAAAGATGAATGATGCAGGAGTTGATCAGGAGATAATTTACTGATAAAGTTTGTTTGCAACCAATTGCTCTCCGGCGATGGGCTAAAGGTGCAAAGTAATTGAACCTAACATTATGTTACAAGCTCTTCCTTGAATTTTAGATATGAAATTCGTGAGGAAATGAACTCTAAGCTTGCTATGGATATAGAACTGGTGGTCAGTAAAACTCTTAATGAATACGTGGAAAGGCAAAATAGGCGTAGCAACCTGATTATATTTGGTATTGATGAAGAAAATGACGAAGATGATGATAATGCGGTGTCTGAGCAAGAAAGGGTAGATGAAATCTTCGAAAAAAAAGAAAATCCAAAAATATGCTTAGAACTCGAACAATATACTTGTATGTACATTGCAATATTACAATCACAACTGCGTCTGAATTTCACAGATGTATTTCACCTGATGAAGGCTTCGGCCGAAAATTTGTAATTGTAATATACATACAAGTATATTGTTCGAGTTCTAAGCATATTTTCGGATTTTCTTTCTTTTTCAAACAATACTGGTAGTTAGTTTTGCGGACGAACTGATAGTGGATAGGTACCTGGATAGGAACATGTTCCGAATTGCCAATGCGAACATGGATAGGAACATGTTCCGAATTGCCAATGCGAACATGGATAGGAACATGTTCCGAATTGCCAATGGATACGAACATGGATAGGAACATGTTCCGAATTGCCAATAGATGCGAACATGGATAGGAACATGTTCCGAATTACCAATCGGAACATGTTTTGAACATGTAAATAGGAACCGCGTTCCGATTGATAGCCGAATTGAGATCATACTTAATGATTCGGTACACTTATTTGTGTGTTGGGATCGGAACGGCTTGTTCCGAAATTGAATTAGAGTATGTGAATTAGAATAGGGATGCGAACATCTATTTCGGAACTTAAACAGATGTTTGTTTTGAGACTGCTTGCTCAAATGCGACAATTGTGACCATTGATGACAATTGTATTGATTTTCATAACTAGGTTAAGTTATGAATACGTGAAAGTTGTTTGTTGATGTGAATATTGATGACTAGTCTCCCAATTTCATGGATTGTTGCAAGAAATATTCGCTAAAGGCTATAGAAACTGTTACATATCTAAATGAAAATATCAAAGCTGGTGATTTAGTTGAACGACTAATGGATCTGGATGAGCATTCCATGAATGCTAATTTGGATCGTAGTTGGATAGAAGATTTCTCAATGCTACATTATAAAGACAGTGAAATTAGGATAATGAAATTGGAACTTTCTGAAACGGAGATAAAAAAGTGAAACCTTCAATTGATTTATCGAAATGTTCTATCAATGAAAGTGACTTCAGAAAGAAATTAGAAATAGAGACGTTTGAATTATTATGTGAACGGAACTGCATTAGGTGTTTTGAACGGGAAAAATCCCTTCTCTTGTTACCATGTTCTCATTTTGTCATGTGTTCTACATGCTATATACCCTTGGAAAATATATTTTGTCCCCTTTGTGATGAAGAAATAATTTCAACAGTCACTGTATATCGTTCATGATGAGTCATTATGCGTGTCTGTGATTGGTTGCTATTGTGCAGCTTCTATATATAAGGTTATCACACTTCTATTACAACCATACTTGTTGAGGATTGCAGACATTAATAAACATGCCATTTACCACGATCATTCCTGTTTCAATTATTCACAAAGACAATCTGTTTACTAGCAAGATTTTCTACTCTGCAAATGATGTTATTGGTTACAAAGCTGATCTCGTAGATCTGATGGAGGATATTGTCACATTCTACCATTGTGAAGATGATATTGAACTTCAGAAACTCTTAATGAGGACATTGACCAATGCCCTTACGCGAGTACTAAGATTTTGGCTCGATGAAGTGTTCAAGCCTCTGAGTCTGACGGAAGCTATTCCACAGAGTTCTCGTTGATATTGTGAAATGAGAACACGGAAATTGAAGACTTGTTTGCATGATATTATCGTATTTAACCACCATGAGGAAAATGGTGGTAAATTCAAGGTGGACATGTTTACCGGACCCCCGTCGATGAGCGTCAATGTGGCAGTGCAAGATGAGCGGGACATAATCAAGTTTAGAGCATACTATGCTAATCTTTAAAAAGTCTTCGCTTCAAAACCATGCTGTTCATGCTGTCCTCTATCAAAGGATTTAATGTGTAATATTGAACAGCTTATAACTGCAACGACCCAGACCTTGAGTGATGTTGATGACTACGACCTACCATCTGTTACCGTTTGACTTTGTTGCATGGAACTAAGCAAAAATGTATATTTTCATAAATGCTTTGCTTTTAACACAATAAAAATGACTGCAAAACGAAAGGCATCTTTTTCTCGGAAGAATGGTTCTTTTAGACCTTCAATTCAGTTTAAGAAGGCGTTGCGAAAGTTAAACAGCATGCGAAACAATAAAGTTAAGTCCAAATTTCATCCGTGATTTGGCTTTTGCAATACACAAATGCCTCCCAATATACAAGCCTTTATTGAGTACTGATTCTCTAAACAGCATTAGAAAATTTTCAAATCCAAGAAGCAGTGATATGAAAAGGCGGAACTTAGTTCAGCGTGGAGGTAGTGGGTTTTTGAATATGTTGAATGATATTGGAAACAGCATTTACAATGTACTCAACAGTCCACTAGGGAAAGTTGCAGCAGGTGCCGCAGTGTTGCTGTAGACGACGAATCATGGATTGATACGTCATCATTGATTGATGACTCATGTGAATATGTATATAAGAGAGACGCGCTTGTACTCTTTAATCACTTTCAAGCTATCATTAATCGCTGACGGTTGAAAAGCTCCGAATAAGTACAACATTGAATTATGTCTCAAAAAATGTTTATAGTTAGAGAGGAGAGCGACTCATTTGAACGTGATCTCTTAAAATTCCGACCGACAAGGAAGGTTCAAGGGATTGGAAATACCTTTTACTTCCAAACGTTGAGCTATGGTGACGATAGTTTCTACCTTCAAGTTCCATTTTTCCAACGTAATGGTATGTCTTCATCTGGATATAGCAACATGAGACAAATGCGAGTGACCTTTCCGAAATGGCAGCAGATGATACTCAAAACCATCGACTCTTTGGCGAAGGAATGCGTTGTGTTGCCCGAAAGTGCTCCTACACATTGGAAGAAGGCGTTAGAGGAAGGAATTGGCTATAAGGAATTACCCGAGTTCGATACGCTATTCTTGAAATTGTCCGATCACTTTCAAGCATTCGATCTACTTGGAAATATAATGGAGTGTGATGATCTGAAGCGCGGACGATACATGGGTTTAATACACGTCAACGGACTATACATTGGTGCTCACAGCTCAACCGGAAAAGTGGCATCGTTACAAATGAAAGTTCTACAGTTGCTTTATGAGCCAATGCCGATTGATAAGTGTCTAATCACCATCGATAAACCTACTTCAAAAGATGGGAAGGATGTTGAAGAATGCAAAAAGCGGGGACGGAAATCCAAGGAAGGGAGTGTTAAGTAGAAATTGAAACGCCAAGATGCTCAAATTGACGCGAGAAGTTATTTTAATGCTGACATTGATGAGGAAACACAAATGCTGTGAATGTGAAATGAGAGTTTCTAAATGTAAATAAAGTTGTTATGGAACATGACTTGTTTTATTCTAAGCAAACTGGTGGGTGTTGGTCTTTAAAGCTTTTCAAATTTCAGGATGACAGATTTTCGCCTATTCACTGATCGCACAATGTGTGTGGGTGGACCAAGTCAGTCCGGTAAAACTACTTTTGTAACTCAATTACTACAATTTAGAAATGAGATGTTTAATAAAGAAATTGAAAGAGTTAAATGGTATTATGGTATATTTCAACCACAACTACATTCTGCACTTCGCCAGAGAGGTTATGATGTGAAGCAAGGGTTACCGACAACTGAAGACATCAAAGCAGGTGACTTAATTGTGCTAGATGATCTATTGCGTGAAAGCAAATCATCGAAAGATGTAACTGAAATGTTTATTCAGACAGCACATCATAGGGAAGCCTTCATAATCTATATCACCCAAAACATTTTTGATGGAGGGAAAGAGCAAAGAACTAGGAGTTTGAATACACATTATTTAGCAATATTAAAAAATCCAAGAGACAGCAGTCAGATACATCATCTCAGTAGACAGATATTACCTCAACAACCTAACGTTCTTTCAAAAATATATGAAGATGTAACTAAGAAACCACATGGCTATCTATTTATTGATCTAACTCAGGAATGCCCGGAACGACTTCGATTTCGAACTAATATCATTCCTAATTCCGTTGAACCAATGACAGTTTTCTCGGTTCACAGCTAGTTTTAAGCAATGTACTTTGTTGCCTTATTATTACAAACATGTCGCATTCAAAGATGGTAGTCATTCCTCAAGAGGAGTATGTACAATTGACTACATTACAAAGTGCACAAGAAGTCAAAAATATAGATCAACCTATTACGAATCAACTTAAGGAACTAACACAAAAGGATATGGAAATTCAGAAGATTAAGGATCCCTATCGACGAATGCAGTTAGCAGCAGAAAACATTGATGAGAGGCGACAGATTCGTGACAAGTTGCGACGATTTATAACCTTGTCAACACCTCGACCACATCGTGTGCGCGCTGAGCGATTATTTGACTTCATTGATCCACATGTGAAGTTCAATGAGAGAGGGGAGATAATAGATGAAACAACTGGTGATGTTATTAGAAATAGTCACATAGATGACCTTCTGCAATATGCTGTCAGAGATGTAAGGCGAAAACTAGGTTCACCACAAGGGTGGTCATATTTTCAGAAAATTTTATCTGATCAAAATGTACCTCACAATATTATTGGAGAACCGACTGTAAATGAATTGGATAAGGGTCACTTACAAGATGGATCAAAGAGTAAAACACCCACGATGGCGGTCAAGCGAGAGCTTCATGATCCCGATGATCTGCAACCAAAAAGAGCTACTAGGCGCTCAATGCGTGTTGCGAAGGAGTATAGTAAATATTAAACAAATATAAATTAAGCTTTGCTTCTCTCATATCATGTCGATACAAAAGTTTTGCTGCTGTTTGAAATCTGCCCTCGAAGGTAAAGGAGAAGAGGGTATAGAGGTTGATATCAATTGTGTTAGCAGTTGCTGTGGGAGTAATACGCGTGCAAATCAGAACAAAGACGATGAGTACAGCCGTGAAGCTGAGGAAGATTTATTACGACTTGAATCATCCCGCAAGTTTCAGTCGTCCGGAGGTTCCAGCTCGTGCAGCAGGTGTGGGAATAGAGAAAGTCAAGAAGTGGTTGAGGAGTCAACCGACTTACACTCTTCACAAAGATGCGAGAAAGCGGTTTCCAACGAGCAAGCGGCACTTGGCTGACATGCAACAGATATCACAGTACAATGATGGCTATAAATACATCTTAACCGTAATATATATTTTATCTCGTTATGCTTGGGCACGTGCGCTGAAATCTAAACGAGGAACAGAAGTTGAAGCCGCTTTTCAGAGTATTTTCGATGATGGGCGTGTTCCACAAAGAATACAGACCGATCAAGGTAAGGAATTTGATAACTCTCATGTTCGAAGGCTCCTCAAAAGTCATAATGTGGAATTGTTTAGCGTTAAAAGTGCTTATAAAGCTGCCATGGTTGAGAGGTTCAATAGCACATTGAAAACGAAAATATGGCGCTATTTTACTGCAAAAAATACACATGTTTGGCTAGATGAGTTGCAGAAATTTGTTAAGAATTACAATGAAAGCTATCATCGTATTATTAAGATGCGACCAATTGATGTTACCCCAGATAATGCAATGGATGTATGGCTTCGATTGTATGATAAGAAAGCAAAAAACATTTCCAATGAGAAGAAAATAAATGTTGGTGATAGAGTTCGGATTTCAAAGGTTAAGTCTACATTTGAGAAGGGGTATCTACCTAATTGGACTCAAGATGAGTTTTTTGTAGATGAAGTAAATAGAAAATTTAGACCCATCATGTACAAATTGATAGATTACCATGGTAATCCAATTGAAGGAAAATTTTACTCATATGAATTGCAAGTAGTAGACAGAAGTGACGAGGTTTATATGATTGATAAAATAATCAGGAAGAAAGGTCATGGCAATCAAAGAAAATATCTAGTTAAATGGAAAGGGTATCCTGATTCATTCAATAGTTGGATAACTCACCAGGATCTACAAAATGTGGAGGTGGGAGAAACTCGTAGCTTTTAAGCTAATATAACATGTGACTTCTTACATATATGAGGTCAACATGTCTACTAACTTCAACATCATTCTTCCAAGCAATAGCAACCCAAAGATATTCCCAGGCAACAGACTATCTGAATACTCTGTTGAATTCGCTAATCCAATTACTCTGCACGGTCACCATGAAGTTGCTCTAACTGAAATTACTTATTACAACGATATCAGTCTGCCAAAAAACAACTATTTTGAATTACATAAAGTGCGAGAGAAGGATGATTGCTTTCGCATATTTCAAAATAGTCTACATGGTACATGGGCTTTTCATCATCTAACCTTACATCCTTTTTCAACATCTCTACCATCTGTCCAAAACATGATTAAAATTCAAAAGGCATTTGCAACGTCTCTTTTGATTCTAAAGTTCCCACAATGAGCTTACAAGATACAGAAAAGGAAATCGGTAGAATGTTTCAACGAATAAATGATCTCTTTAAGCTGACTCTGAATGAATTCTACAGACCAGTCGTAAAGGGGTCAACAAAATTGTTGAAGGGAAGCATGTTCTTCTTGTATTGGGTAAGGATTTGAGTCATACTTTAGGGTATTCCAGAACAACATTCTCATCAAGGTATTGGTATAATGGACGTGGGTGGAATTCGGAGAGGAAAGTCACTGATTTTCGATGTAGAATCGTGCCATTGTATGCATTACAAAAAAGGAGCATCCGAGTAAAGAATCAATTTGAAGTTATTAGAAGTGTTGAAGACGTTGCAAGAAAGATTCAAGGATCAGTGCCAGAAACGTTAATGACTTGTGAATATAAGAGAAAGTAACTTTATTTACTGTTGAAACGGAGGTAGAATTTCTTGTTTTTACTACTAAAAAGTCACCATTGGAAAGGTCTGAGTCCGCTGTTATTGAATTCGGATCTGAAATGATTGGGATGTTTAAAGGTCTTGAAAGCGCACCTTTGCTGACAGAATTAAATGATACATACAATGTTCAATTGTCCTCTTCTAAACTCAAAGCATCAACTAACGTTTCATGGGATATCCACGTATACAGCGAAGACATTGTGGGTGAAGAATTGACTACTTCTAGTGAACTGGTAAAAAGAGTTAATTTAAACATTGAAAGCTTGAAAACGCCATCTGAATTGTGTACAAAGTTAAATGAGTTTGGTGTAGATTACCTTGATGCAGATGAATATCAATTTTCTTATGACCCAAATAAGAAACGCATGATTCTTAAGGTAGGGAAGAACTCTCTTATCAAGCTGGATAGCGTGTTAACGACCACATTGGGATTCTCAAAATCAACTATTCATGAAGGTACATGAACAGGCAATACAACACCATCATTAGAGCGGGATATCAGCAACTTGTACGTCTATTGTAACATCATTGAATATACAAGGGTTGGTGACATTGAATCCCCACTTTTGCGCACATTTCCGCTCTCATCCGTGAGGAAGCAACTAATCAATCGAGAATTTATCAACACGATGTATGTACCAATGAGCAGAAATGTCATCAATAGAATTGACATATCAATTCATGATGACACAGGTGAAGTAGTACCATTCTGCGGTGGTGTTCCTGTTTTAACACTACACATCAGGACACGAGATTAAGGCTTTACGCTATTGTAGGATCTATAATTATCCACAGGACATAATGTGAGGCATTTACAGTGGTCCATCCTATCAGAGCGGCTATCCCGTGTTTGCTGGAGGTAGACGACAAGTTGGAGGAGGCATATTCGGTGCACTAAGACGTATGGTTCTCCCAACACTCAAACAGTATGGCGTACCATTCATGAAGCGGGTTGGAAACAGAGCTTCAGACTTTCGTGCAAATGTTGCAGCTGATGCGCTTCAAGGGGAGAATATCGGTGAATCCATGAAATTGCGTGCACAGCAATCTGCCATAGACCCATTAGATGATTTAACAAAGACGAGGCGTACAGTTCGGAAGAAACGTAGGAAGTCAAGACAAGTTGGATCAGGCCGAGTTACTAAGCAAAGGCGTAGGAAAAGTAAAAAGCCCACCAGAGCAGCACGTCGTTTGACACAAGAAAGCGCAAACGAAATTCCACAGCGACTGGAAACAAGTCAAAACGAAGGAAGACAACATATTTGTAAAACTAATACGATGCAGAGCATCAATTCGGCTTTGTGTTTCTTTGATTCACCGCCTCATCAAACTGACATTAATACCTCAACTATTGTAGACATAGTCCCCACAACTAATATCGATGGTAACCAACAGCCTATTCAGTTTGATATACCTGCTAATCCTCAAGATTAAATTGACTGCCAATCCATTGATTTAAAATTGTGTATACAAATTAAGAAGACTGATGGTACCAATATTGATTCAACTAAGGATAAAGTGCGATTATGGAGCATTTTTTATGGTGCGATTCCCTATGGAGCATACATAAATACAATGACGCAATTTCAGAAGCAAGCTGAACAGTCACATTTGCAAGTTGCCGGCTGGTATGATGATCAGCAAGGGAAATTTGATGAGGTTTCAAATGGAGGTTTAAAAAAACGAATGGAATTGACAGCAGATTCAAAGGAATTATACTTGAAAGGACCTGTCTATCTTGATTTCCTTCGTCAATCTAGACATCTACTATCACAGGTTAAAATGCAAATAAAATTTATTCGTGCAAATCCTGAGTTCGCGTTAATGGCTTTTGGAGCTACAAACTACCAAATCAACATAAGTAGTGCCGTGTTCAATGTAAGGAGAGTAACAATGAACCGTCAGTTATCAACGAGCATGCGACAGGATTGAGGAAAAGCAATGCAATATATCCAGTTAATCACAGTGTGTTAACAAACTTCACAATTGGTGCGGAATCATCCTCTCATGCCTACCCAAATCTTTTTCCCACTGCGATGCCGAAGGCGGTGTATATCACATTTGTGGAAAATGAGTCATTTATTGGTGCTTTTGAAAAGAATCCATTTAATTTCCAACACTTTAACGTTAGTAAACTAGCACTCTATCAGGATGGAAAATTTGTTGCTTGCAAAGCTTATGAGCCTAATTTGAAAGAGGGCAAATTTGCACGTGAATATGGTTCTACTTTCACTGCACTGAGCATGTTTAACACAGATGATTCAAATGGAATTACAATGGATATGTATAAAAATGGTTACTTCTTCATTATATACAATCTCAGAGCAGATGCAGATCTAGGTGGTGAAAGCGTAGGAGTTACAAAGCCTGGTAATCTACGACTACAGGTATCATTTGAGTCCTTTGAAGAAAACAATTACTTGTCTCATTCATGCTATCTATGATAGCAAAGTTGAAATAACGAGAATGCGAGACGTAACTGTCAGCTATGAGAGATGAGTAACCTAAGCAACACTGAAGTCTTGAGGAAAATGGGGAATGCTCATCCTTAATCCAAGACAATATTTCTTGATGTCTTTTCTAGAGATAATTTACCTAATTCAATTCCTTTATATCCTTGTTCGCTTATCATCAATACGGACAGCAACAATCTTCCTGGTAAACATTGGATTGCTGTATACATCAATCGCTATAAAGTGGCCGAATATTTTGACTCTCTTAATCTACCTCGCTTACATGACATTGCACATATGGATGAAGAAGGTTCTCCATGACGATTAAGAAAGCTACATCGTTTCCACTCCAAAGCAATGTATCTCTCATGTGCGGTGGTTACGTGCTCTATTTCGTCAACGAGAGACCATTGAAAAATAACTGTAAAAGTGCTTTAGAACTATTTTCGAAAGACTGCTACAAAAATGATGTAATTCTTACAAAGTATATTGAAACTGTTTTGTAATAAAGTTTTATTTTATATGTAAATATCCTTGTTTTATGTTCCAAATCGTTCGGTTTAGAGGGAAAGCAAAACACGTTTACATTTCAATATGTATTTACAAATGTTCAGTTCTTTTCTAAATATTTACATAGCTACAATGTAGATTTCACAAATATTTTTCTGAAATCACATATGATGGGAGGAACATCATTTATATCTTTAATGCCGGTTATCACAATTTTTCCATTATGGAATACATGAACATGATATGGGTGCCAGTTAGTCATCTGTGCTGCTGGAAATAGTTCCACTTCATAAGTGAGATTATTTGATGATGTGACTTTACGAAAGTCATAATGATAGTTCAATTAACATAGCACAGTCATTGTCTTCACTTCCCATTCAGATAATGAGTCTCTAAGTAAATTTTCCAACGTAGAATGTAGATATGGTAGATCACCATCAGTGAAGCCACCAACACACTGGATTGTTCCATTCGGAAAGAATAGGATAGTCACATATTTATCCTTCCTCTGTATCCTCCATGTTAACATTGAGGGTCTTCCCTGATGTAGATTCGTTGTCGGCTTCATCTTGTGTTTTATTAATAACCATTGCATTCGATTGGGAATGTTCCGCTCGATTTCTTGAAGATTGAGTTTTGAGTTTACTTTTGTAGTTAATATGCGATTCACGACTTCCATCCGCTTGATGTCCTCCATCCTTAATGAATGAAATCATATGTGGTAGTATCTCTTTTGTAAAGTTTCTCCATGTGACGTCACTGAAACGGAAAAATCGATAGTCAATATCTTCTCTCTTTGGTGAACAGACGTATAGCTTGACGGTAGAGTCACACTTTATCCATACCTTTTGATCGAGCGGAATCTTCATCCGTGTCTTATGGTTGTCAATCAGATCAGCGAAGTCTTTCAGTGAAGATAATGCGTCAAGGCTAATGCAAACGCCACGATGTTTTCCACTATTTGTTATTAAGTGACGAAAGACTACTTTCTTAGAATTTGTTATGTGAATGCTTTGTGAGTCATTTAATTTCCATGTTCTAATGTAATGAGGCATGTTTTCAAATGTAAACCTAAATTTATTTGTTTGCATAAAGCTTGCTATTTTACATCTCAACATATCGGAATGATGTTGAGTGCTACGTCTTCAATTCATAATAGGACTAACTATGTTTTAGTAATTATTTCTAGACATCGGAAAAATGTAGAAATTTCACTTTATATTAAATCTACCTATATATTATTAAGCATAACTATGCAGAAATGTAGTGATTGGTTAGTTTACTTTGTTAAATTTCTTAAACTGCCACGTCACCTGTAGCAGGAAGGCATCTCCTTCTCTTTGAAGGTGGAGGAAGTCCTAAACTATAGTGTCCATATGGTAGAGATAGATTTTTATTTAACCAACAGCGCTTATCCTCCCAAAGTGAAAGTCCTCGCTTTCTAAATGATTTTGTAGTGACTACGTGATTTTTTGAATTTATAATTGTCATTTCCTCATTTGTATCTTTCTCACTGTAGTACACAGTCAAAAATCATTATGATGTAATTTTTTAACTGCAGCTCTCTGCACTCCTTTTGCCCGCTTGATGCTATCACAAGTTGAATCTAGATATTTCATTGAATACATTTTTGGTTTTAGCAAGATCATTTCCTCAAGCAACTTTCCAGCACACTCATCCTTAAAACAACATAATCTGGCTCTGTTTGTTACTGAGTATAGTCGGTGATGACTGTCATAGTTTGAAGAGTCAAATTTTTCACCAAAATATAGTAGTACATCCTCCAGGCGGACAGATGGTGAGGTGTACAAACATAGGAAAAAACTATCGGTATCACCTCCACAAAGCCGCGTTCTATTTATCAGTGGACATCTTTTCAAATCATTGTAGTATAACTGGTACATTTCCAATTTGCTATAGTCAAGTACCGCCTGACCAACATAAATCAATTTATTCAACATTATTGAAGGTTTATACATTTCCATACCAACTAGATCTTCATCAAATATCTTATGCTGTATATAGAGAGGATGATTTGATAATTTTCGACATTGTTCCACTCTGTTTACTAATTTGAATTTTCTCCTTCGTCTTACATTTTCCATTGTTTTACCATATAAAAAATTATTTTTCAACTTATAAAATGACTTTTCAAAGTTGGTACTTGATTGAGCTCTCTTTTGTGAATTCATATCAATGTACGTTCTCAACCATGGCTTTTGTGTGAACTTTATACCGTTGTGAATTTCTGTGATTTTCATACCCATGGATAAATAAAATTTTAATATTGAATAGTGTACAACATAATTTTCCCTATTGAATTGATGAAGCAAGAGTTTTTTAGTTGAACTGAATTTAGTGTCTGGTCTTATTTTCCTATGTAAATCCTTCATATAAGTTGAGAACATATTTTGCTCTACGGTCTGCATCTCTGGCGCTAATGGGAAATCGGCAGTGTCATCATGTATGTTTGCAGGATATTCCAAGTTCAAATCAAAAATATAGCCAATTTCACCGTCATCATCGATAGCTTGTATATTTTCTTCGTTTAGAAAATAGCTCACTTCACTATCATTCAAACATTTAAAATTTGAATGTGGTAGACTCTTACTATGCGAAGAACCGTAAAGGTTATTGACATCAATGTAAGATAAGTGACGACTTTCATTTGTATTATTTTGTAATTCCGAAATGCGTGCACGTGCTCTGTGAATGTTCGTAAAAGTCATTCCAGCCCTTATTCTCCTTTCGAAGAGATTATACATACTTTCATCTTCTATGTAGTGTGGAGGATCATTAGATGTCAAATTTAAAGCTGAAGTAAAGCTAACGAAATGGACAGGATCTACTTCATCCTCACTTTGACTTAGTGACCTAAAAACTTCAAAAATATCTGCCAGTAATAATACATCCAGTTTCAAATATGCAAGCATGTAATCACCAAAATTGTTACAATTGAAAGCAAACCACGCATTACTAGCGTGCTCATATTCTTCATCTGAAGAATGTTCAAGAGTGAGATCATTATAAAATTCACATTGTGGTGGCAGACATTTTTCTGACAATGTATTTAGACTTTTGAAATAACAGTAGGGAAACACTCCCTTTTGATAAGGAATATAATCTGTTAACAGGGGAAATTAATTTCTTAGTTTTTCTACATGTTCATAAACTTGCAATCCTCTTGCTAACTCACTCAATGATGCACTTAAAAATTGATAAGAATCTAAGAATTTTAACTTGAAGTAGATTGTTTTTCCTTTGTATTCGTTCACAGGGACGCTGGCGGAAAGAGTTATATACTTTTCAGCTGTTGCTGCTACTACTTCCAATTTCCATGACTTCTTTCCAATTGCTTTATAGCAAACGATATGACTATCATAATTCTAAAAAATTACGGAAGAAGATGGGTAGTTCCCGCCTATTCAGTTTTAATCGAAGATTGCATTTACTGCCTATTGTTTGTCTATATCTTCCTGTTAAATGGTCGTAATCTCTTACTTTTATGCAATCATCACTAAATGCAGCTTTACATTTATTACAATTTTTTACATTTTTATGTTTTTCTTCTTCATCAGAAGAAAGAGACATTGGTTGCCGGCTTATTGCACGCTGATTATCATATAAGTTTTGAGCTATATTTTCTAGGTGATCCAAGAAGTCCATAATACAATTCTCTCCTTTGAAGACATAATATTTGTTTTCAAATCTGGACTGGAGAGCTTTATGCCAAACATGGTAAACACCAACTGCTGCTGGTTTGTGCACTTTATTATCGATGTAGCACTCCATATCTGCATAAACAACTAAAGGAGGACTTAATTGATTTTCCATGCTACTTGTGCTTACCTCTAGTTGTTTAGGCATTCTTTCTATTTGTGCCTTTCCACGAACACAAAATTGATAATGTCGCTCCAAAGTTGTCTTATATGTAAACGATTGGGTACATCGATCGCAGAAATGTTTGTATCTTCTATTTATTTTTCTATATAATCCTGATAGTTTTCTGATTCCACAATAGTGTGCAAATTCATTGTTTATAATTAGTAGTATATTCACAGTTCGTTTACCAATAAAGTTGCTGCTATATCGAACACCTTTTAGTCCTTTTTCGTAAAGGTGAATGTTGATTTTAATGTCATTATTTTTCTCAAACTTAGGAATATCTTTAATTGATACGGGTGTAGAGATGTCATTCATATTTAGTTCAGATGCCCATTTACTATATGATTTTATCTCATTCCTAGAATATGATACATCATTGTAATGTAGCATTGATAGAACTGAATACAAGAAACAGTCATTTGCATTTGAATGTACATTAATTACAGCCTTCAAATCTTTCAGACTCTTTGGTAGATTAAATACTTCTCCACCAGAAAGTAACGGACTAGTAATAACATTGAATTCCATATTTAGTATTTCATCTATAACCCAATTACTGCCCTTATTTCCAAAAGCTTCAATATTACTTGAGAGACTATTTATGTTATCTTGGAACCATGTATCATAGTCATATATATAGTTTGTAGATGATGAAGTAAAGTGTGCGAGAAACGTTTCATCTTCCTGAGGATTTGATCGCACATAACGAATTTGTGCTATCAGACGACCACGCAGTTGAAAATTTTCTTGGAGGTTTGACACTAAGTTCTCTAATATAGATCGCATACTTAATAAAAAGTAAGTTATATCTACTGTGTGTGCTGATGGGGTGATGTCGTATACAGGAGTATGACCGTCGAGCGCGCTTTCGCTGAGACTTACACTTCCATGATTATTTTGAATATTTATCTCACTATTTGTATTATGCATATTCATATGTTGACGGAATCTGCTTACAGAATTATATGTTTTACCACAACGGGAGCAACATTGCATAAAGACCACACTAGTTGGTATATGTCTAGACGTTTGTTCAACAGTACTAGATTCAGGTATTTGACTATCATTAGCTGAGATACTTCGAAGATTTGAATTTAAATTACAATTACTTGGTTGCTTATCACAGACTAGATTGTGTCGCTTTAGATTATCCTGTCGCTTCGTTTCATATGGACACTTCCTACACTGATAAGTATTTCCCAACTTACAAAACTTTTCATGACGTTGCAAATTGCCATTAAGAGTAAACGTTTTTCCACATTTAGAACAGACAACCATGTTTATTAAACTGGTGAGGATTGTAATTTTTGCAGACTATATATACATTTTCATCGTCCTATGACGTCACAACTATTACTAGCCGATGATATTTGTTCCAATCTATGATGAAATAAGAAGACAGGACTTGTAACAATTTCTTTTTCCATTTAAAGTCAAAAAGTAAAAACAGAAAGTAAAAGTAAAAAGTTTACATTTTCTGACACTTGACCATGTCACTGTGCGACAGTTTGACATGGTGGCACTGCTCACAGCAGTCGGCCGTGTCCTCCATGCGAGTCAGCCTCACTCTTGTGATGTCCCCATCATGAAACACCAAATGCATAAGCGTCTCACGCTCGAACTGACGACTACCTCTGGCTACAGAGGAGGACAATAGTAGGTTTGACTGTGTTAAATTTCTAACGGACACAATCAAACCCCTATTCTCCTCCCTGAGGTTACTTTCTCTCTCCTCAGACATCCTCAGGCGTTGCTGGCACAGTTTCAACTTCTCCTCTAGCCGCTCATCATTCTCGGACGTATCATCTAGGTCGACATTGTATTGTAAAGGAGCAGGAACAGAGACTGGAGCAGGAACAGGGATCGGAGCAGGAGCAGGAACAGGAAAGGGGACCGGAGTAGGAGAAGGAGTTCGATATTGAAAGATCGGTGTAAGAGGCAGCCGAACGCTGCAATTTGGCGACGCACGGATCCGGGAGAAGGAGATTTCTTGTGATGTGAAATCACACATCTTCTGAAATGAGAAGAAATAATTGTTTACCATCTATATATCCTTATAATGAGAAGAAATAATTGTTTACTATCTATATGTCCTTATAATGAGGATAGAGCACTCCAGTTCTAACAAAATTTGTAAAAATCGTACCTCAGGAGCCATCGGTGTAAAAATTGTCCTGAATCGAATTATTTTGAAAATAGACATCACTGTTATAATTTTAGAACAGCATTTATCAAGAGAAATCATGAGATTTAGTTATTAATTATGTTATGCAATTATTATTAAGTTCAGTACTTACAAGGGAATACCTTGCTTCATCCTCATCAGATGATGTGGGTGACGATGTGGTCGATGTTGAAGAGGACGAGTCGCTACTCTCGTCTGAATCCTCCCTCTCATCGGATGAGGACTCCCGTATCGTGTACGGACGCTCCTCATTGTCCTCAACGGAAGTGGTAGTCGCAGGTGTTGAGGCGACGCTATTAACCCTGGACTTTTTCAGGGATAAGGATCTCATTAACTGAAATGGTAGAAAAAGATAGAAGGGTAATTGAGAAAATGGATTATGTATGATACATTAAGAAGTGGTGAGAGGAACTTATAATAACGACTATAACAACTGTACTTACGGGACGTGGGGTACTTGTTTCTTCTACTGCACTCATCTTGGGTACCGGTGGCAGAATTTTAAACAGCTGTAAAGAGAAATAACATATTATTTTACATCAAAGGTGATTAATTTTTATCAACATGACTTACATTTCTCACTTGAGGCAACTTTTTGACAACCTTTGTCTTTTTCTTCGCTGGAGACCTCTCAAACTGAAATGTTTTTAAAAGTTAAATTTACTTCATACATAGCGAAACAAATGTTCTTAACACTATTCATTTTTTATTTTTAATTTAGCATGTGCAGTTATCAGTACTCACCTCTAAATCACTTGATGAAGAGTCACTGTCCAGGAATTCTCTTCATTTGAATTTTCTTTTTGTGGGGGGTTTTGAGGGTTCGGCGCATTGTCTAAGAACTCCTTCTGCAGCCCTATCCTCCTTCGCGAACAGTCTAGCCAATTTGTTTTTTTCAGCTTTCGATGTTAGGTTACGTCCACCCCTGCCATTCTCCTGCGCACAGGATGCATGCCGGATGATGAAGGCTTTAGACTTTTCATCGTTACCAATTTCTGTGCTTCGCACGTAGGCTCTGCATGTGAGGCAGTAGACATAAGTGCAGCCCTCCTTCAATTTACAGTGTTTATGGCCACTCTTGTTGGCATGTCGCACCGGTTGTTTGCAAGTTTCACAGTAGTGGAAAATTAATGGTTGGCGTGCGATGCTTGCATGACGTACCATTTCTGTAAGTCATGGAAAACGTTTGTCATTACATTGTCTGTTAGCAAATATGAACTCATTTAAGTAACTATTACATAAATATTGGAAAGTAATTCTACAGTCATTAATTTTCTGACAGAGATATATATTTTTCGAGATAGAAACCGAAAGTCGAAATGTTGAATTTATCTTGAAAAGGGTTGTTTACATATGAACATGAAATTGAAATCAGCTGATGTATTATTATTTTATTTCGAAATGAAATCATAGAAACGAAACTGATGTTTTAAAAAAAGATAAACATTTCTGACTTTGGTTAAATAAAATTAGCATTTGAATTATTTACAAATTTGAAGTACACTTTCGAAATGTTTATCTTCATTTAAACAATCATATAAGCTTGTGTGCTTTATAGGTTTTGAAAATGCTATAATTAATTATGAAAATTAATAATTCTGTTTAATAATATAGCATATAGTGTTCCTAACTTAAGATCCAGCCACATGTTTTAAACTATCTGGTTATAAGAACTTAGTATTGTTCCTACTCCCAAACTATATAAAGTAGTGAATAGAAGAATGTAGAACTCACTTCAGAATTGCAGTTATAAATCGATGAAATGGAGAGACGGAGAACGAGGTCTGCCATGCACACAGAATAATTCAAAAATGAGTGAAGAACGGAGCTCTACAATTTCTTTATATATGAATCTAACAAAGGAACCATGAACAAAGACCGGATGACATCATAACATCACATTGGCATAGAAAAACAAACTGTTAAATTCAAACAAAACTAAACAGCTGATATATTTTAATGATGAAATAGAAAAGTGCCATCAAAGTCTTTGATGCTAGAGTGGTACATGTAACCGCGAAGTTAAACCAATTAACATGTGATGACGATGGATTCCCTGGAGTTCTAAAAATTTTAACATTTTACTAAAGTTGACGATTTCATATAATTTGAATTATCATCTAAAGTCAAATAACAATGAAAAAGTCACTTTTTTGTAAGCAGTTAAATACAGACTGCATCATAAACCGCGCAAAAATCAAAATTCAAATTTCGCGCCAAATTTAAATTTAAAAGCACCTAGGGTTAGGGTTAAGGTTAGGTTTTTGTTATGCAAAAAAGAATAGCTATGGCACCCGGAGCCCATGGGTAAATAAATTTCGATGATGCCCCCCCACCGTGTATGAAGGTCAAAGGTCAAGGTCAAGTTCATGTGGAGGTTTATGCATTATGGTCATTTCGAGTGATCAAACTTTAACTTTGAAAATTTTAAAAAACTTGAAAACTTAGTTATTTTTGAGAAAAACTTAGAATTTTTCCAGTTGCATACACCTGCATACAACAAGGATTTTTTCATTGAATAGGTACATATCGAGGGGTAAATGACAGAACGAGCTAAGTCACTTTTTTGAAAATTTCGAGTTAGGCCTTCAGAGACGCTTGCAACATTGAGGACTTCCATTTGGTAGAATATGGTATATCAATCATAATTTTTTATGGCCAAACAGACTTCATTAAAAGAGCCAAGTCTCCAAGACCATATGACAGAATGAGCTAAGTCAACATAGCTCATTCTGACGCTTCGCATCCATCACAATCTTTCTATGACAGAATGAACCAAGTCAGCATAACTCATTTTGTCACTCATACTTTGACATATTCAATAATATATCTATGCTGCCAGTCAAAGCCTTGTTATCGTTCAGCTATGTACGCCATCAGTCTATTCACAGCGTGACGGCAACCATATTTGAATTTGAATTTCAAATGCACAATACGTCAACCACTTCTCAAAAGGAATGCAGCTCCAGCCTAGCTATCATTCTGATTTCAACCCAAATATAAAACGATGAGTGTTGAACGCTAAATTTTCCCTTTGTTGTTCAGAATCGGAGAGAATACTATGTCTAGTAACTAAAATAATGTGTACACGATCAAGTGACCATGGAATCAGTTCATCGAACAATGATGAACATAAAACTACGTGTAATTCCTCACACTAGACAAATTTTTCCTTCGTTCTGAGATTTTCGTTTCCTGTGAGACTTGTTGTTTTTATCTCATTCTTGTCATTGTAACTCCTTAACCCGGTTCTTGGGGGTAGGAGCTTCTCCACACCCTCTCTAAGGTTAGCTGGCTTATCTAAGAATCACAATGAAGTTAACAGCAACTAAAAGACTTAACAGAATTAAATAGCACCTACATGAAGTATTTTTGAAACTGTATTCTGAACTACAAAGTATTCTGAAAACGAGTAAATACGAATATTATCGCAGTCAATCTGTCTACATTACTTTATTGTATGGATGTGTAAAGCCTGAATAGGGGAATTAAGTTAAATGAATTAACTGAAGTATTTGGGAATAATCATTATGCTAGGATGTGTCATCCTAAGATGCAGTTTGAGCGTGGGTTTTTGAATTAATACTTCTATTCCATCTGTTCAGTTTAAGTACAAGCATGTATTTTGCGTTCATTAATAATAGGATGTATTTGCGTTCACCCTTAACGAGTCGATCACCGTTCATGAATCATTTTAATTTAAGACTAACTTAACATCACTCAGTTTGTATTTTTTTCGTTTCAGGGATGTCGACTCGCAGGCGATGTAGATGGAAACTTGATAGCAAACTCATTGATGAAGTCATACGTAGTGACGAGTCATCTGATGACGAACCACTAAGGAAGAGACTCAAATTCTTAAACGGGAATTTAAATATTGAAGATCCCACCTTCGGAGCAGAACTAGACATTGGATCTGTCTCATCAGTGTCAGACCCTGTCGATCCAGTCGATGTTGAAAACTCAGTATCTGCGAATAGAAGAAATGATATTGAAATAACGACTGACAGAATAGATATTGATACTGGCACGAGTGAAATTAGAGGAAGACGGTGGAGAAAGGTAGATAAAGGAAAGTGGAAAGCAAATGTGCGTAAACGCATGTACAGACGAGGTGAAATTCACATCAATACGGTTGGGAAGGAAGCTTCAATCAAAGCTCCAAAACCAGTTATTGGTCATCGTTGCAGAGAAAGATGCTGTGACAAGGTAGAACAAGAAGACCGAGAAAAAATTTGTAGAATTTACTGGGATCTAGAGGAATACAACAGAAAGAAATATTTCATTCTAGCGAATGTCAAGACCTTCGCTCCTAGGCAGAGGAGATCAAATTCCACAAAGCAACGAAGTGTCTCTCATGCATGCTTTTTCACTATTGATGATAAGTGAGAGTGTGCAAAGATTTTTTCTTATCTACATTGTGCGTATCAAATAATGTTGTGCTCTCAGCTTTTTCTGGCACATCTGAAAACAATACTTTTGTTTCTAGTGACAAGCGTGGACGCCACGACCCTAAGCATAAACTAGCAGCTGAACGACGTCTTTTCATTAAAGAGCACATAGAGAGTTTCCCAGTAATCGAGAGTCATTATTGTCGCGCTGATACCAAAAAGAAATATTTAGACCCAGGACTTAATATTACCAAAATGTATGAGCTGTATAAGCAAAGATGTGAGCAGCAACAGCTCCCACCTGTTGCCATGCAAACATATCGAGTAATTTTTTGCAGCGAATACAACATCGGCTTTTATCATCCTCGCAAAGATCAGTGTCCACTTTGTGAAAAGTTTAGAGCTGCCGAAGACCGTGAGAAGCAGAATCTTGAAGAAAAATACAACGCCCATTTTAAACGTAAGGAAGACGCGCAGGTAAGGAAGAAGTTGGATAAAATAAAAGCAGCACATGACATGACTTTTGTTGCGGCAACGTTTGATTTGCAATCTGTTTTGCAATTACCGAGCTCTGACGTAAGCTCGATGTATTACAAACGCAAAATTTGTGTATACAACTTCACTATCTACGAGGCAAACACGCCATTGCTATCTATGGAGTGAGCTCGACGGTAGAAGAGGAAGTTCAGAAATCGGAAGCTGTGTTAGGCATTATCTTGCTTCACTACCTGACACTGTGAAACGGGTTTCCTTTCACTCAGATTCTTGCGGTGGACAAAATCGGAACCAGTATGTGGCTAGCATTCTCATGCACAGCGTAGAAACATTACCAGTTGAGGAGATAACTTTGAATTTTCTCGTATCTGGTCATACACAAATGGAATGCGATTCTATGCACGCGGCTATTGAACACTCAAAGAAGAATGTGAAAGTTTACACCGTAGGAGAGTGGTGCAACATAATTCAGCTCGCTCGCCGTAAAAAACCATACCTAATTCACCGAATGAATTTTTCCAGTTTTTACAACTTAGAAAAGCTGAATCGCGAAATGATTGCAAATCGAAATAAGGACACATCTGGTGACACAGTAAATTGGATGAAAATACACAGCCTCCGATTCTCGGAGGATGAGCCCTCTTCATTTTTGTATTCATACGAGCCAATGAGTGAGTACCGCAAAGTCATCACAAAGATGAAACGTGGACGAAAGGCCAAACCTGTGAATCTGACTCAATTGTATGGAGAGCCTTTGGGTATATCAGCAGCAAAGAAGGCTGATCTCACACAACTTTGCCAAAGTGGAGCTATACCTGCTGAGGTGCAACATTGATATCGGAATCTGAAAGTTATGAAGTGCTGATTCTTCATCATGGACATGAATATGTTATATGTACTTCAATAAATCTGTTGAAGGAAATGTCCATGCTCTTACTTTTGATGTGCTAGACATATAGAATGGTAGGTGAAGAATTCAAATGGGCAGAAATCCCAGGATCCAAGTATCTTTTCGAGAATCCGAACTTGCGTCATAGTACAATTTAAGTACTATTTCAATACTTTCCCAGGGGTGACACTAAAGCAATTTTCGAAGGACGAAATTTGATCCCATGATAACGAGTGTGAACTTGCGTAAATCTTCACAACTATTGTTTCATAGCAATACATCTATTTTCATGACCAAAATAAAGGACTTACACAATGTAGGCCATTTCTCTACATTCAAAAACATTTTTCGAGATTTTTAAACTTGAAAAAATGGCATCGACAGAATGAGCTGAGTTAATTTTGATTACTGCCCATGAAAATATATTCATCGGAGTATTGCCAACTATGAAGATTCTTGAACCCCAAGTTAAATGTCTCCACTTATCTGAAAAAATGAAGAGCTAAGTCACAGCCATGATTATATACTTTATGACAGAATGAGCTAAGTCACTTTGAGCACTACTCAACCATCAAGATTTGACTCAAATTTAAATTTAACAAATGAAATCTTATGTCACAATATGCATATATCCATCTTGTAAACAGGATATTTCTACACTCATATCCGGATTTTACATTCATTCTTGAAACTTTAACATCGATTTTCTCGAAACAACTTTTGAGTGACTTAGCTCATTCTGTTATTTACCCCTCGATATGTTATATCATTCGAAAGCTCTTCATTCTGATTCCAATGATGTATTGTATGCAATATGTATGACACCATCCGAAGCAGCTATAGTCCTTTGAAAGATAGGTAGAATTTAGTTGAGAAACTTTGAAATTGAAATCATAAATTTTTCTTCCTGTATACACTTGCATACAACAGGGATTTTTTCATCGAATGGGTACATACCTTATATTATTAGAAAGGTCTTTTCATTCTCTAGCTAATGATGTATTGTATGCAATATGTATGATATCATCCTACGGTGAAAAAAGCATTCGAAAAACACTGTAAATCTATTCAAACTTTCATCCAATTTGACTATCATTTGAATTATACGTTAAAATTCATTTCAAATTTGTTCTAGTATGTTCGGTGCTGTTTCAAAGTCTCAAACAAGTGATTTGAAATATATATCTTAGAAATATTAACTTAGAAATACTTACAGGTAGCTATTTCAGAGATGAATATATCTATCCCAGTTCCCATTCAAATCCTATCAGAAATTCGATTTGTGAAATTATAAAACAAGATTGTTCATTTATGTAAGTGTTATTAAAGATAAAAAATTACATATTGTCAATATTGGGGAAAGGAATCGGTCTCTTCAGGTCAACTCGAACACATACTCTTGTCTTTTTGGGGGCAGCGGCGAGGCGTGGCTGGATCCATTATGCTGAACTCCAGCGCAGTTGTCAAATTCTTTTCTTCAGGCTCTAATCGCACACATCCGCTTCGTGTTTGTTTTTCGTGGAGCATTTCGAACCTAACTTCCACTACGTGTCTTGACTGTTATAAGAGCTTCCACCGGTGTTTCGATGACACTCCTCCTTGGAACCACGCTTTCATCTTCTGATGATTCTGGATCAGGAGTTACAGGTCCTCTTACTAACACTCTGGGTTCGCATGGCGATTCCGTCCTTTCAACAGGAGAAGTGGGAGGTGCTGTGATACGTTCCATTTTCAATGTGATTAGAATAATATATATAAGATAGCTGATAACATGGTACTTAAGGATTAGAACCTTTGATGAGAATTGGTACACATCTAGGACTTATATACTTTTTAAACAAAGGAATTCCCAACAGCTAATCAGAGAGGTTCCGATTTTCCCTTAAGGGATATACAAGGATGTCAATGTTCCAATTAAGCCAGTTCTAATCCTCGTGACTTGAGTAGACATTAAGAATCTATTACGAATCTACTTCAAGATGAGTACCCAGAAACAACTGTTCTGTTACCACAATGAAAGCCAAGTAATTATGGGTGGAGCGTTGGATGCGAAGGTTAATTTGTGTTGCGGATGCAAAGTGGAACTTTGGAAGACTTTAACAGTGACAGCACTCCAAAGGACAAAAGGACTGTCGTCGAAATGTCCTATACACGAGTTTGAACACGACTTCACAAACAATGAAACATTCCTCGAATGGGCCGAGGACTTCTTGAAGTTAACGGAGTCCCCCGAAGGACGTGACTTGCATTCTTTCATTTTTTATGGTTAATTACACTTACATTGTAAACCTCATGTTTTTATTTCACAAATTCTGTAAATGGGATTCTGATTAGCAAATAATAGAACATTCATAACATAATTTCTGATCTGTAAACGCATTATGAAAATAAATAAAATTGTCATCGTAGTCATAATGGTCACAATTGTCGCATTTGAGCAAGCAGTCTCAAAACAAACATCTGTTTAAGTTCCGAAATAGATGTTCGCATCCCTATTCTAATTCACATACTCTAATTCAATTTCGGAACAAGCCGTTCCGATCCCAACACACAAATAAGTGTACCGAATCATTAAGTATGATCTCAATTCGGCTATCAATCGGAACGCGGTTCCTATTTACATGTTCAAAACATGTTCCGATTGGTAATTCGGAACATGTTCCTATCCATGTTCGCATCCATTGGCAATTCGGAACATGTTCCTATCCATGTTCGCATTGGCAATTCGGAACATGTTCCTATCCAGGTACCTATCCACTATCAGTGCGTCCGCAAAACTAACTACTAATACTTTGACTCGATGACTTATATTTTGGATAGATGAAATCTTTCATGCCCTATCAGTTCCGAAAGATTGTAGTGTATAAGTCTCCGATTGGAAAGCGTGGTAACAGAGGCAGACCTCTTAAAGTCACTTTTCGTTCATACGAGGAAAAGATGTCCGTTTTTAATAAGAGACAATCTCAAATGCCACAATCTGCTAAATGAATCTCGTATAATAGTTCGCCATGATAAAACCTGAACACAAAGTGAAATGGATAAGAAAGTTTGAAGAGTGCATGGCCTTGAAAAAAGGAAGGACGCAGTGTTGAGCTTCCTGGTGGAGGAGTGGTTGAGAAAATCTCTGGTGACAAAATGGGATGTTACTTCCATCAATTTGCTTCTTCAATGCTCGATCGCTTCTGAGCAAATTGGACGAACTCAGCATTTTTGTGAATTCTCAAATGCCTGATGTCATATGTGTTGTTGAAACGGTTGGACTCTTGTGTCTGCAACGAATCATTGAATATTTGGAATTGTATGTTTCATAGTGTGGATAGAAAAATCAGCAAGGAAGGTGAAGGAGCATGCTGTTGGGTCAAGTCAACATTCATATATGAAATTGCATTTCAAAATTCCGCTTATTCTGACGTTGAACTATTGATTGTGAGAATTTCTAATCATAAATTTAAATGTTTGTTCGTTATCATTTACTTATCTCATGGTGGACGATTGTGTGAGGACTTATCTACTACTCTGACGAATTACATCATATCACTTGTTGACAGATTGCTGGTACATGGTGGGAGATTTCGATCTCTTCGATACATCTGGCTTCCTATCTTCGTTTAAGAACATCTGGCTTCTTATCTTCGTATAAGAGCAGATTCATAGCTGGTGCCAGGAACAGCACTTCCAAAGATTTGGCCATACTTGTAAACACAGGTTTGCAATTGGTCCGGAACAAATTTAGTGGTTATTGCCTTAGCATCAAGCATAATTCGGGTGTGAACGCCTTCTGGAGCATTAACTCTTCTGGGGAATTTCTGGACAGGATGTCGGGTTTGAATTGCCACTCCTTACAAGTACATGATTTCGCCACTCTATACGAACCTTAATTTAGACCAGGTCAAGGACTCCTAGACTTATGTGAGTTAATTTTTAGCACTTCCAAGAGCTTCATTTGCATTGGCTATTATGGAGCCTTCTTCTCGAATAAATAATACAGAGGATATCACTGGTCCAATTCTCAATTCCTCACTGCTTATTAGTTTCATCCTGGATAACACTTTGTCTTTAGACAAATTCGGAGCATTCCTATTGGTGGGAATTCCAGCTCACTCTTGGCTGACCTTGTTCTTAGCATACAGGGAATTTAAGTTTGTGGGGGGGGGGGGGCTCCTAGCGAGTAAGAGATTTGGCTTAGCCAAACTTCTCTCTAGTACCACAAGGTATGTCGACGATATTTGTGTGTTTAACTACAAACACTTTGATAAGATCCTTCCTGAAATCTACCCGATTGATCTGTTAGCTAGCAGAAACGGTGATAACAACAAATGCGTTAATTATTTGGATGTTAAAAATCAAGATCGAAGATGGTGGCCAATCCACCACAGAGGTTAACCATAAGGTTGATGAGTTCCGCTTCCCAGTGGTGCTGTATACTTTCCTCGAGAGTAATATGCCTTTGAACACTGGCTTAAACATCTTTGCTGTCCAACTCATCAGGTTCGCCAGGATTTCATCTGATGCTTCCGCCTTCACATGAAGAGCTAAGGGCATTTTCGACATCTTCAAAGGAAGGGGTTATAAGGTTAATCTGCTAGTTAATTCTTGCATGAAGTCCTCCTCAAAGAATAGGTTCCTCGTTTTTAAGTTTGGTTGTTTTTCGCCCCCCGGGTGTTTTTTTGTCATAGACTCATTACCCTATGATTTAGTGAAACGACGATCCTGTGACAAACTTTGGATAACAAACGTAATGAAGGTTGCGATCAGCAAAAGATGCAATGCATATAGACGTAAAGATTGGGCAGCTTTCTCTCATTACAAGAAAAAAATAAAAGACTTGATATATGAAGCCAGACAGAAATCCAGTCGTCGCCTGATGTCCAATTGATCAATGTGGGATATCAAAAAGAGTGCCATTGATAGTAAAGTTCATAATGATCAGTGGCTACCTCAGTGTGAACCAAACATGACTATCCGCAAAATTGTGTAAGTGGTAATAAATCAAAATCTCACTTCAGAATTTATCTTTGATCCCATGCTTGAAAGGCCGTTTTTTGTTCTGCCTCTTCTATTTACTGAACTTCAAGTATATAATCTGTTCACAATCATCTCGTCGAAAACTAGTATGGGCTCTGATAATATGTCTTCAATTTCATGGTCAAAGCTAGCGCATGTCTTGTCAAGGCCATTGACAATTATGTACAATAAATGCCTCTGTTCTGCGGATTTGCCAATATTGTGGAAAAAAGCGGATATAATTATTTTTCGAAAGACCGATCCACCAAACTTGAAGTGTTCGACCAATTTCTTTACTACCTGTCCATGAGGACTTTTGAAGAACTGCTGTTGAAACATATCGGTAAAGTTTTTGATTCCAAGATCGACGAATTCCAGTTTGGATATCGAGTTGGTAGCTCAACTACATGTGCTCTACTGAATATTGAGGATTACGTATCTCGCAATTTGCAGCTTAGCGACATTATTGCTTGTCATATACTATCTTCAGACCTAGCAAAAGGCTTCGAATAAAAATTCATTTCGCTTGCTACAAGAAAAACTGTATCATGACGACATTGATCCATTTCTGCATTCATTCCTTTGTAATTATCTAACAGGAAGATTTCAACGGATGAGATGGAAAACTACTTATAGTGACTTTCTCCCAGTTCTCGGTGGTATGCGACAGTGCTCATCGCTCGGTTTGATAAAATATTTGTTTGATAAAATATGCTGACGACATCGTTATTGCAGGAATTATCTCCAAGAAGTCTTCTAGTGGCCCTATTTTACAAGTTCATTTAGATGTCGTAGATTGGGCTGTTCAAAAGAGAATGTCAAAAAAAGAAGAAAAATGTGCTTAAATATTTATCACAACTTCACGATCTATCATGCTGTTCCATTCCCTCTATACCTGTTCAGACATCGCTAAAATTTCTCGGCGTGATTATTGACGAGCATCTAAAATTGAATTTGCACGTGGGCCAAATCACAAATGGGCATCTTCGAAGCTTTCTGTTCTAAGGCAGCTTAAAGCCTAATGACAGTGATTTACTTATATTCAAACACATACAGAATGCCAAGGATTTTGGGATCAATTAGACAAAAGCAAAGTAAATTTTATGCATATTCAAGCACTTTGCACGAAAGGCCTTCCTCACAACCATGATACGATTCGTTAATCGTGGATTTTCTTGAACCTATGACTTGCTAATTTTGTTATTTTTATCTGTGACTTAACTGTGCGTTCGATTGAATTTGATGCCTCACGATTTGCAATAATGTGGCAATGCCCAAACATAAGATTATTAATATTGTCATCGCACAGATAAGTCGATTGTCTAGCGGAAAATAGTGGAAAAAAAATTCCATCAACCTTTCATAAAATTTCCTGACTTCACAGTAAAATTGAGTCGTCTGCTGGGTTACCATTAACCATATTGTTAAACTCTTTCTGGAATTCCAAAAATGAACACCATCCATTCTCAAGTCCAAGCAGTGAATTCATTACAAGCAATAATACTACGGTAACTTAGTTACACGTAGTATATGATTTTATTGCTGCTAAATAATCTTACACATCATATTACTTAGCTCAACATTGCAGCAGATACAGATTTAGAAGCTTCGGCCCCGGCAACCAAATCAACAAATAAAGGACTCGTGTGCAAAAATTTGTTAGAAATATTCACTTGTCATTTTCTAGCCCGGCCGTCAAATTAGCGCAGCATCACCCAAAAAGAGCGCAATAGCGCAGGAGTGGTAACTGACGTCCAGAGTCATGATAAAATCATGTCTACTTCTTTCAGAAGCATCATTCATGATTTTCATGTCTCTCTGTGCCCGTATTAACAATCTGTCGGTAATCCTACTGTGAATTACCAACAGCAGTTGGTAACTTTCACAACAGCTCAGTTCATGGTATTAACAAACTGACAGTAACATTCACAGTAGCTCTTCACTGGTTACTGCCATCGGCCAATCAGAATTCAGCATTGACTCCTTGGTCGATCACATCTTTATGAGACACATGTTAACTATGACTGATGTACAATGACCAATATGTCTAAAGGCAAAGAACTCGATATTCGAATAATCGAGCTGTATGAAGAGAATCGCAGTATTTTGGAAAACAAGGGACGAAAGGCTCAAATCGATTTAAGAAAGAAAGAAGCCTGGGAGTCCATAACGCTGAAGATCAATGCTGAATTTGGTGTTCAGCTCACCACAAAAAAGGTTGAAGATAAGTGGCGCTACTTGAAACGAACATCAAAGAAGGCCAATGCTACCCATGTCAGAGCCAAACAAAGAACTGGTGGTGGCCCACCTCCGAAACCCCTGACAGAGACTAATGAGAAAGTGGTGAATGTGTTGGGGAAAACTGTTGGTTTCCGGGGTATCGCAGGAGGAATGGAATCAACGGTAGCTGACCTCATAACAAGCAACAACACCAATGATGTCGGAACTTCAAGTGATCCAGGACCTACAAACAGAGAGCATCAGAATACGAGTATACCCGACAATGCGAATGAAACTGGTATTGTTGCATTGGGTACTGATGAAAATAACGATCCAATAAATCTACCAACAAACCGACAGGTGAGCCGGAAGAAATCACCTAAAAAGAAACTAAGTCAAGAGGACATTCTGCTCCTTCAGGAGAAAGTCCTAAAACGAGATCTTGAACTTCAAGAAATAAAATTCAGACTGTTTAGTAAAGCTGAAAAGTTTTTTGATATAAAATTAGCTGAATTTGATCGTGATGTTTTATAAGACTTTATCCTGAACGACTCGAGTTTTACTACAAAAAATATTTTCTGATATTTTCATTAGTATCAGTAGGCCCTCCATGTAGATGTGTGTTCATATGGTATTGGTGTTAAGTGTTCTTTGGTATTGGTTTTGGTTATATAATAGAGTTATCACAACAATCCTTTGTTTTTGTTTGTTCATGTACATGAAAGCTATCCATTGAGTACACGTATTTAGAATACATTTATGAAAAAGAATTCTATTAAATATATTTAATTCGGGATTATTAATTGAATTTTTAATTTGAAAGATCCCCAAACAACTCCGAAAAGATAATTTTCATTTGTTTTGCAACAATAATTGATTGCTATCAATGAAATTTGCCTTTCCTTTCTAATAGAATTTTAGAAACTGTTAATTAATTATTAGTATATCTTGGTATCTTGCTTCAGAAGTTTAGTAGAAAAGTATAGTCTATAGGCCTTTTATTGTAGCCTATATAGTCTCTCAATCATATCCGTGTAATGAATAGCTTACGTTGGGCTATATTTTAAGAACTTGACATTTGAATTACATTTTATATAGCTTTGTAGTTTTTTCGCCAAATTTGTGAATCATATAGAAATGGATTGTGCCAGTCGTCCGCGCGGCTGGTACAATACATTTCTATGTGTATACTCGTATACGATTTCAGTCTTAGCATTCATTTTAAAAGTCTCATTCACGCAATATATATTTTTCCTTTACAGTATCATGGCAAGGTTTATGATCGCTGCAAGCCGAAAAACGAAATCGTATAGGAAGATATTTGATCCCTTGGCTGAATTGAACGACAAAGAATTATATTCTAGATTTCGATTTGACAAGAACGGAATTATTTATTTATCTGATATGTTGAGAAATGATCTGCAGTCGGTAACGGCAAAAAGTCGAGCAATTCCAGTCGAAATACAAGTATGTATAGCACTGAGATATTTATCCTCTAACGATTTCCAGATAGGGGTTGCAGACGACTTTCATATATCTCAACCCGAAGTTTCTCTCATAGTAACCAGATTTATAGATGCAATTGTTAGACATGTTGATGACTTCGTTAAGTTCCCTTCTTCACGAGATGCAAGTCGGCATGCTCAATCAGAGTTTTACCAAATTGCGGGGTTTCCTCGAGTTGTTGGATGCTTGGATTGTACCCATGTACGCATTCTTGCTCCAGTTGAAGATGAAAATGATTATGTTAATCGCAAAGGATATCATAGTATCAATGTACAGGCAGTTTGCGATGCCAATGGGAAATTCATCAATTTCTCTGCGAAATGGCCCGGATCCACTCACGATTCATTCATATTACGTAACAGCTCTCTTTGGGATTATTGTGAAGCGGGGAGATTGGATGGAATAATTTTAGGAGATTCTGGATATCCGAACAGAAAATGGCTCTTCACACCTTACAGAAATCCCCAGACTGATGCCCAGACAGTTTATAACAGTAAACATAAGCGAACACGTGTTCTAATCGAAAACGCTTTTGGACGTTTGAAACGACGCTTTGCAATATTACACAGTGAAGCGCGTCTTAATAGCGAAAAGGTTGCTAAAGTTGTAGCAGCTTGTATTATTTTGCACAACATAGCAATCGATATAAGATTGCAAGATTTGAGTGATGTTGAAATTGATGACCAAGAAACCGATCTTCCTCCTGTTGGGTCTTTCCCATTGAACTCATCAGCGTATCGAGATGCCTTTACAAACGATGTTTTTGGCTAATTGTTTATACTCGTGCAATATTTTTGAAATACAAAATTCTCAGCCCACTAGTTTTCTTATTATACTACAGTCAAAAATTCAAAATAATAACGATTGAAGTCCTCGTTGGCATCGATTGTGTAAAGTAAATTAGGATGTATCATATTTACGTATGTGGAACATAAATGTGGTTACATTAATGTACGCTATCAATGTAACAAAATACTCTAGCCTACATATTAATCATTTTGAGGTTAATTTGAGAATTCTGTTACGTCTCAATTATCTTGTCAATTACATGTACAGCTTTCTCGTAGCTATGCATAAAAGAAAAGTCTCCTCTTTATGGTAATCAGTCCAACAAAAACGATTATCTTTAAAAATCATATGAATCTGATTCTTTCATGAGGAATTTTGTTTGTAATATAAGTCTACCTCAAGCATAATTTGAAAAAATATTTCATAATTTTAATTATTGTATTGTTATTCATAACCTCCATAAAAATCAATATTGAAACCGGTACAGCGCTATAACGTTTTTTATATAGAAAATTTTTCAGTATATATATATACCATGAGCAAAAATGCTTACTTTAGACTTTTTGATCAAAATTTCACAAAGGTATTTTTATAGACAAAGTTCGGCGAAGATTAGGCATATATACGCTCGTATATTTGCTATATGAGGGTGTAAAACAAAATAATACTGTTCATTTGACATGTTAGCTTAGCATAGTATACCATACTGAGTCATGTAGAGGACAGATTTCTAATTATTATGACTAATGAAAACATTTATCGACATTTTACCTACAGGTAGCTGTCGGTAACAATTTTGACCTGTTGGTGTTTGTAATTACCTACAGTTAAAATTTGTAAATACCAATTACCAACACCTACAAGTAATTACCAACAGCTGCTGGTAATTACCTACAGATAATATTTATTAATACCAATTACCAACAGCTACAGGTAATTACCAACAGCTGCTGGTAATTACCTGCAGGTAAATGATTGTTAATACGGGCACTGATATCGACTGAGGCACTTATCCAAAGTGCTTGCACTCGATCATGCTGAATCTCGTACAGAGATTTCTAGTAAATGCATAAAGAGTTGTTTGACTTCTCAATAGTCCCCTGCTCCTACAGAGGTCTGTATTATCTACCTTTTGCAACAGGACGATACACGTGCGACCACACAGCTCTCTATCAACTATGATAGAGATGATCCGACCAAGAGCGGTCAATGCCAGCGGTCGTGTTCCTTCACTGTCTCTTATCGTTCGAAATGCTTTGCTATCATCCCGTCGTTTTGTGTATTCGTTAAAGAGGAATTAACATATAATTGTGATCCTCCTTTTTCTTGTCCATCGTTTGGTGTAGTTGTCCTACAGTGAATCGACTTAATTTGTGCTCTAGGGACATTTTTGTGTTACTCAAAGTTCTGTGTCAGTCTGCACATGCGCACAAACTCTGCTGTTGAGCACAAGTCCCCCCTTTCACGTTGGCCTTCTATCCGATTCTCGGAATACTTTGGATCTGTATCCAGAATTCACTATTGAGTGAGAGATCAAGTGCATACGGCGCCTACTTCGTAGTTTAGTTTTGCTGTGTTCGAATCCTTACCAACTTGATTCGTCTCTTCGAGTGTGACTGCATCCGACTTTAATTTCTATCATCTGACCATACCAACTTCGCCAACAGCGCGCAGTTTACGATCGCGGAAAACGTAGTCATTAATAGAGGCAAAAATGTTCATCGTTAATCTGGTAGTCAAACTGCACAGAATTTTCACGATGACTTTTAAGGACAGATGCTGGCCCGAATAAAACCCTACAGTGTCCACCTACTGTCGAGGATTCTTCAACCATTGCAGATGTAGCCCGATACGTCACAGCTAACTTAAAACAAGAAATCAGCAGGGATAATCAAAAATTGATGTCAATAAATTGATTGCTCAGCAGTTCCAATTTCAATAAATCAATTGCTTGGTATTTGCAATTTCAATTAATTGATGGTACAGAATTTCATATCAATTGTTCACGAACATCAATTTCAATTAACTGATTGAAAATTACAATCAATTTTTGATAATCCCTGTACTTCAGTATGCATCGGATGCTGTTCTGATAAAAGGCTGAATACAAGTTCTGTTAAGTTGTATCAACTTCAGTCACAATAAATACCGCATGCGATGTTGCAAGCTCTTCACTGAATTCTCTCAATCACAATTTCAGACCATCCTCGTAAATTGGCGTACAGAGAAGCCACATATTCAAGTATGCTCCGGATGCTATTTTGATAAGTATCGAAATGAAACTCAGAGGGAAGTGAAGTAGAAACAACTTGGCAGGGACCATAGTCTATTTCAGTGTTTCTTAACGTTTTTTATGTGCGACCCATTTACTGGTCTAGTGAACACTTCGCGACCCAACCTTTTCCATAAATTTATTTGTACAGTATATATGAAGTATATGGGCTTTTGTACCTGGGCCCGTAATGTATATATGAAAAATAAACGAACAACAAAAATTATCATACAAGCAACATTCGTAAAATTATTTGATATTTAATTGTTAGGAAATCAGGTAAGCTTCTCTTTAGCTTATTCTTTTCAAGCACTCGCTCGTGTAGAGAAATAGAGATATTGGCAGTTTAGGCGAAAATGATTTTAAAAGAGCTTCCAACTGTAGACTGATTTTCACCAACAATACGTGAGTTGAAGGTGATGATCAAATGTTTGGGCATACTATTAGTAACTCTCAGGCAAATTCCCGACAAGGGATAGTAAAAAAATGATAAAAAATAATGTAAATATCGGTTTCCCTTTTTCAACTGGCGGAAGACTTCATTTTTGCATTGAAATTGCACAGTGAAGAGCGTACATAGTGCAAAAAGCTGTGCTATGAAGGAACGAAATTAGTTGCGAAGGGTGACAAAATTTCTTCAAGAATCTTGTTACATTCAGAATCATGATTGCAGTTAAGCATCCACTTGCCGACAGTATTGCGATCAAGACTACGTCAACTGATAATATTTTCAATACGCCCTCTTGCGTTTACTAACTCAGCCTGTAGTGTTCATGTCTTCAATAAGAATAAAGCAAAAATTCTATCACTATTCACAACATATCCACCACCCCTTGAATTATTCCATGAAATATTGCGGATGGATTAGATATTATTTCAGTGACAGATAGTAGAGGTCTGTGTTCGTGACACGAACGCGATCGTGTTTCGTGTCTTGTTGAGGCATGTCATTCGTGTCGCGTTCGTGATTTGACACATGCAGTCGTGCTCTATTTTCGTGTTGACAAGGATTCATTGCAAAATTTTTAATTGAGGTAATTTGATGACTTACCTACTCCAGCTAAAGACAAACTATCCAGAATCCATTAAGTTTCATGATGATGAAGGACAGATAAACAGCATTTCTTCAATATATTTGCTCAGATAGATTACCTAAAGACCAAAACATAATGTAAGATGGTGGACCAAGCACGCTGCCAACTACTCGAATTTGAGAGGAGCAGTGCGGGCCATTGTTGCCAACCCAGCCATTTCCGCTGCCAGCGACCAACATTTCAACAGCGGAGCTTGTCACAGACAATAAATGGAGTGCTCTGAGAGCAGAACAGCTTGATACACATACTTTTTTTACTATTAGATCGGCCACTGGTCTACAGCCACTTGACAGTGATCACCGAACTTTTAATCCAATTCAAATTACTTAGTGATTTCTTTGCGCTTGTGCAGTCCCCTCCACTCAACTATTTCTTTGCATTGAATAATAAAATAATGAATGAATTGAGTTTACTTAGTGAGCTTCCACTAAACCTCACACCATTTGCTTCGAAGCTTGGTCAAGTAAGTTAACTCTTCGTTTACACGAAAGTTTAACTTTGACGGTTCAGTAGCAGACTATAACAGCAAAATTCATTTATTTTCATTCTCTTCGATATGTCCAACACATGCATTCGATTTGATAGCAATATTTCTGAACCAAACCTATACTTCAAGCACAGAAATAGATTGTTTATCTGAAGTTGACTAGAATGGAAATTGACTCAAGGTCGCGGCACATCCGGGGGAACTAAGTTGGGGCATGGATCACCAATGAAAAGCTTAGAATAGCACATGTGACTGATTCTAACCCAATGATACAGCCGTTGACAAGTGTCTCTAAGTGAAAATGTGTGCGATTTTTGTGCCACTATTGTGTATTGCATGAAGCTTCATTTCCATTCTAGAGGTTTTATTGTTGTCAATTTCTATGACTTCAAGTATTCCAATCTCATGCAAAAAGCATGCACTTTCAGATACCTATGTTTTTCAAGACTGGTAGCAGAAATTGCTAGATTAAACAAGAAAAATGAAGGATTCTTGTTTACAGGGTTTCACTAAGTGTCCAACCACTAGACATACACTGCTGCACACACAGACACATGCTTCCAGTTGAGCGTGCGCCACCGTCATGATTCATTGTATTCCATGACATCGGTCAACTAAATCACCTTTTCCGGTCTGTAAGCAGACGGTCCACTAAACATGGATATCTGAAAGTGCACTTTCGTTGCACGAGACTGAAATGTTGACGTACAGGTCTTCCCAAACTAGTTCAATTCTAATGAACATATGTATGCTAGTTCAATGTAAGTCATGCAATTTCAAGGACCATGGATAGTGGAACCAATTTCAATCATGCATCATTTGAGCTTAAATACAAAGGAGCACAACTTCGTGTTAAGCTCAAGATATGGCAACGAATTTCAATAGCATCAAATTTCTATGGAATGATTGATAATTGAATACAAGTATTCGCTGGGAGGTCCGCATCAAGACAGACCTGAAAAACACAAAAGAAGACAGGAAAACATGGAAGAAAAAGTCGAAGGACAGATTGATATGGCGGCAAAGGTGTGATGTAGAAGGCATAAAGTGACTACGCTACTGCACTGTATATGAATATCGTATATACATGTAGGTATGTTATTTTTTATGTGTACCGCATTTCCCCCTTTTAATGGGATATGGGGATTGTTGAAATATATATAAACAAAAATTTCATGTGATGTCGATCTATTTGACAGCTATATTCGTCTAAGAAATATGGAATCTTAAGAGGTAATTATTAATACATCCGCAAACAATTATAGAATCATCAAATATAATGACAAATAGCAAAAAATGAGTTAAGAGAAGCGATGTTAGACAAAGGAAAGAATAAAACGAATGATTTGCCTTAAAATGTGGCAAACATAGTGCATTAATGTAAATATTTGAAATAATTTTGCAACTGAATTATCACATCGTTTAGTAGTTGATGATGAGGAATTTTGCTAATGAAATGTGATTCTAAAATCATCATTTTGTGATTAAAATTCAAATCAAGTAGGCATGAAGAACATGCCAAATAAAGGGAACATTTTAATTAGACTGGTCTATCAAAAAAATGCTGGACAAGCATAGTGTAGAATTATCGTTCGAATTTGTATGTTCAAAAATTGTGTGCCATAATTTTGAAATTCTCCGCTATGTAAATTTTGAATTTTGAACACAGGTTACAAAATTTTTGATGAATTATGAACTTTCAAGGCATATTCTTGATGTCTATTTACATCTTTTATACAAGTACAATAGTCAAGAGACCAAAATGGATAGCACGTAGGGGGATGATAAAATAGTCACGTTCCATGTACTACAGACATGCACTGCTTTTGTATGTTTCATTCACATAAAGAAGGTGGGAAACCACGATTATTTGAAGATATTTCTTCGATCGTCCTCTACGTATAGTGACATACCACTATGTCATTTTGAATTTGCATCGCTTTTGTCATTTTAACGGGCAAATCAAAGATAACAAATGCGGCATACATTTTGACATCTCTAAATTTTAAATTTTACATTTGAAAACGCAGCGTGAGTGTATGTGTACGAGGACAAACACTGAGCTACATCCACAAGCATAATGGTAGTAAATAATTCTCCCTGGACACCATGGTGATTTTTCGACAAGGCAAATTTACTTCTCAGAATTATTTTCATAAATCATTTCTAAAGTAATGTGCGGTACTCAGAGGCATTCTCATAGGTACTCAGAGGCATTCTCATAGGTACTCAGAGGCATTCCACAATCAGAATGCCGAATCGCAACCACTTGGCTGCAATCAGTTGGATACTAGATTGGGTGACGTTCCAAGGGGCGGCAAATGTCAGTGGTACAAACAGGTAAAAACGGTCCTAGTTGAAAGCTAATTTCCTGCAGGAATGTACATACTCGTACATACACCTAAATACTTATTTTTACAATCAGGTGAGTTAAGCAAGGTACGACACTCATAAACTTCAAAAATATCCAGGGCGTGAAAACTTCCTATTTTTCAGCATATTCAATGGACACGATCTCGATAATTATGCGATAATACTTTGGAGATAAATGGAGATAATACTTCTCCATTTAGACCGGCACAAAATGACTGCTTCCCTAAGTGAACTTGAACCACCGACTCCTGTCAATCTAGACAATCACTCTACCAGCATGGGACATCAACAGCTTAGTTTTAGAATTTGTCTAATTCAATGCATTTTTTATCATCATGAAAACGAGTTTTGATCATGATGACGAGTTCTTAGTTACTTGAGATTTAATAGAGCATTACGTGGCACAAACCCTATAAATAGATAAAAGCATCCATATCATGATCGGTCATGAGAGATTCTTTCTAATATCACTTGTAGCAAACATCGTAAAAATATTCATGCGAGTGCAACCAGATAATAAGTACAGTACATAGTACAAAAGGGCATTATTGATCTATTTATATTGAAGACTGTTTCTGTTATCAGCCAATGTGAAACTAAACGGATGGATTGCTGTAATGTGCGCACTTGCGAACAATGTCATAATCACATGTAGAAACAAGAAGCAAAGCCATGGGGACGATCAGCAAAGGTACACTGTAACTGTAATGAAGGACTTTGTCACCATGAGCACTGCTATCTACAGTACAAGGATAAGATTATGAGTCATCGAGCATTGGATCATCATCACACACGAGAAATAGAAGAGAATCATGTGCTCATAAATACAAATTGCGAGTTTTGAAAAAGATGATGAAGGGTTGCTGTACAGTAACATGGATATTTCATAATCAACTATCAAAATCGAATTAAGCTTTGTTTCTTTACGTGTTTACTTCAAACAAGTGAATGTAGACTGCCTCACGACACGCTTGTTGTATGCAGACCGCTTCATTAATAATTGCACAAACATTAAAGCACATCTTCAAATATAATTTTCGTGTAGAGGTCCATATTCAATTTCAATAAGTGATATACCATATGAAATCATATGAACCACTTGTTATTTTGGCATATGTTTTACTTTCCTAAGTGGCCAGTTGTAGTCAGTTGGCCTCAAAGAAGACAATTGAAGTTTCCTTCAATGCAGGATTTCAACATGAAGGCGACAGAATATGGTTGAAAGCAAGAACCATCCACCAGCTTTTTCATGATGAAAGGATTTGAAGATTCAATGAATGCACAAAACGATGCAGCACTTATGAGCTTTACCGAAAATTTTTACTGAAAATATATTTTTCATTGGTGAAGATGCTCAATTTCAATAAAGTTTATATCCTGTAAAATGCTTTTTAGTGCCTTAAATTGGCAGAGCGCGTCTGTTCAGTTGTGGTATGCAGAAACAAAACTATATACTTTTGGTCAATACATTCACATTGAATAACAATAGTCTTCAAAATTTATCAATACTTCCGAGTAATATAGTCGCACACGTAAGGGATGTACTGATTAGTGATTTTGCTGATTGGCCGATTACCGATTAATCGGTGGAAGGTGGTCGATTAACCGGCCGATTTAGCTAAAAGAAAGTCAATGATAGCGAAGCGCACCAAATAATAAGTAAGACATCCTAAATTTTCCCTGCAAAATCGACGTGATGCTAGTTTAGTCCTACGTAGAGCTCACAAATTTTGAATCTCGATCAATCACTTTTGATAAGATTCTAGAAGGCTACTTCAAGTGTCACTCGCACGAGAATATTAGTGACAGAAATATGCAGCAAAGCCGCTTTTGCTATGATTATTTGAGTAGTTTATTATCAAATTCTAATCAATAATTTGCATCACTGTGATAATCTCATATAATTGAAGAATGATAGACCAACTGATCCATTTTCTAGTCAATGATGACATGAATGGACAGAACCCACTCACGTTATTATGTCGCACGGGTTTGAAACGACTCATAATTACTTACCACAAGATTCCACTTGGTAAATGACAAATTCACCATTTCTTTGAGAAAATGAGCTCATGGGCTGATGATCCTCGTAAACCTAATTACCCTAATCGTACCAGTGAGCACTCCATTACAAGGTCTCGTCTAAGCGAAGGTATTACACCCTTAACCTCCAACACTTTATCAATGACAAAACTTCTTCGAAATACTCGCTCCTACTATGGTGCTTCTCATCGTAAAATCAAAACTCTAACCCAACTTGAATGATGAATTGAATTAAGAATACAACGCACTTTGCTTTTTTTGCATCTTTTCAGTCTAATACTAAGTACATCGGACTAATAGAGAGTCAGCTCTCAGCAGCCGCACTTTGCATATAATATCAGTAAGTATTATATGATGTGGAGCTTCTATGGCTTTCAATGCGTCTAGCAGGTGACTGAAAATTACTTTCCAATTGTTGTTGTAAACGCTTATCCACCTGGAAGCACTTGAAGTGACCGAAAGACTCGCATCATATACCTTTGTGTTGCGACAGCTACGGAAATTCTCTTTTACCATCCATTTTGTCAAACTTTTTGTATAGCTCTTGTTTTGTGCCTTGATGAACTATTTTTAAACCTCCTTTGTGCATGACAATCAGCTATAACTGCTACATCAAAATGTATGCATATCATGCCATCAAGGTTATTAGCATGTCCAAGTGTAGCAGATCATCAAATACCTAAAAGAATTCTAACAGTTAAGTCGAAAAAAGACACTGACACTCTTGTATTCGCATTACTAGGGAGAGCATTACCGCCAAAGCCCAATACAATGCTACTAATCTGCATATTTGAACAACTATCGTTATTGTCACGCTTTAAAAGAATGCTGTTAACATTCCGTCTGCAAACAAAATACGGATACAAGTGATACACATCGCGTAGAGATGACAGCTGCTTTCAGTTGCCTGTCTGGTCACCTGAATAAGGTGCAAGGTCGTCCTGGTATAATTCTTTCGTCTGGAAATCAAAGATGCTGGCATTTTCACTTTCGAACGATGAAGCTGGTGTTTAGACTAACTATAGGTATTTGACAATTATATATTTACAGTATTATATAAGTCAGAACGACGCTGTTCGACTAAAAATCCAGTGATTCCTGACAGGCATTTGATTTCAATGACTGAAATGTCAAATAAAAGCTCAGAGAACATGAAAATTCCATTTTCTTCATCATGTATTTTCAGGCGAAAAATTGTGCTTATATTATGAATTAACTTTGATTGCAGTAATTAAAATAAGACTGATGACAGTAAGTGACAGCTCATTTGTATCTTTGGAAAATCAGCCTCTGAATGATGAAGGGCTACTTTTATAGCATGGTGGAGCTCGACGAAAGCGAAATCTAAGTGAAATGTATTGCTGATGAACACTCTTCGTTTAACATGAATGAATCACGAAACTTTATAAGTGAAGGCATATGCTAAAAGCTTCAAGGCCATCTCACAAGGATACACAGACAAGAAAAGTTTGAAGGCAGTCATTGAAAAGTAACTTTGAACAGACTTTTTAAAAAGATTTAACGATGCAGATGATTGAACACAAGACGGCAAATCATTCCATACTTGAGGGGCATAAACGGAGAATTGTCTGTTTACACGAATCTTTGTCATGAGAGATCGAAAATCAATAAAAGCATCATGTCACACGAACCTATCATAAAACGCGATATCAACATGTGCGATTGAAGCTACGATAACAGAACTTTTGGCTGTGGCAATTCATTGTTATCAGATCATGCGATCCCCACTGTATGCCTACGTGTATCATTTGATTCCCTTTGTTCTGAAATCATTCCGCACGACTACTGAGTCAACTGGAGCTGCCTCTCACAGACCAGATTGCTAATGTAATGTCACTTAGATCTCTATGCTCGCTTCTGTGTTTCATGCAGCTGTGAAGTGACTCAGCCAATCTTCATACCGTGGACTTCATCACAAAATGAATTAGTTATATTGGATACTAATCTGTTCTGATTTGACTCATCACTGTTTCAGTCACTGAATGATTTCATTGTGATGACTCGATATTTACACGTAAATTAACTCTGGTTGTTATTATTGTCACTGCAAAACTCGAGTGCTGAATGAAACTGGAGTTCTACGCCATCGAATACTCGAGTTTTATTTTCAAGATATTAAATGTACAAAAAAATGTCACGAAAATAACGATTACATTTTACAGCATTGCAAGAATTGGCATTCTGGTAATAATTCATATCAGGTCATAACTTCCTGTATGAATTATCGAAAGCTTACTGGTCAACAAAAATAAAACAAAAAAACAATTTTTGAAAGATAGAAAATGTTGTTTAGCTTTAGTTCTACAAGTAATTTCCTATATTTCATCAGTGTACCGAGCACGGTATGTACTTCAAAAGGGACTGAATTAAATAGAATATAAATGCAAATGTTATGGACTGTGAGCAGCTAAATGAAATCAAAAGAAAACGAAAACAATCAATGAATGATCTTTTAAAAGAACTGCGGCACAAGTTCAACAGTGATCAATTGCGAGCAAAGAAAACAGCATCAAAAGAAGGGGTTTCCGCATTACTTCTAATATCCGAAAACTTTGTTTTGAACAAACGTGATTTAACAGTGAGCCTTTGAAATACATGCCGACTTAGAGTCCTCGATCGCAGGAAACCTTACACACTCAATCATGCCCTGTCATGATCGAAAAGTGGTTTCATATTCGAAAGGCATGACGATATGAAGATGATTGAGGAATTACTGCAAGAGGTTTGTTGACGTTGAGATATGGCCACACCTCCAGCCAGTGACAGAACAGTTATCAAGTGGTTCAATACATGATAATGATGCCCGACTAGATGTAGCAGCACGCGGGCTTTGAAAAAGAGGTGCAAGGTGTCTACTAGAAATTCGAGGTGGTGTTAGAGCACTATAGGGCACAATTCTCTGGAAAATAGAGCAGAATTTTTACAGAAGTAGAGCGCAAGTATGATCAAAATTCTACTATAAAATGAACGTAATTCTGATATCGAGTACTGTGTTACCCTACTTACGGTATTCATACATTGTGCATCCATTGATTGCTTGATGTCACTGTTGTAAAATTGTCACAACACATCAAAGCAGCTGTAGAAAACAGATAGCAATAAAAAATACAACAATTAATGCAATGTTGAAGAAGGCCACAAGTGAAAGCGACAACCTTGTAACAAGAATGAGCACCACTGTTAGGGAGACACGCTGTTGGGAGGGAGGCGGCCATAGCTGCACGAATCCAATCAACATAGTGGAAATTCCTAGAGCTACACTTGCTCTAAGCTCTCTGTATGCAAGGTTTCGACTCGTGCGTTACAGCCATTCTCGACCATGTATGACATGCAGAAAATAGATGCGGGCTGGGTGCCGGCCAAAGAAAATAGAAAGGATGTAAAAGACAAAGGGATGATTTAATGGATGCATGGTGTACGGCATAGTGGATAGCAATGACCTCTTGAAATGCTTGAACTGGCAGACAGTTGATGAAACCATGAAGCACTGCAGGCTTTAATGTGACGTGGAAACTGGGAAGGCAACAGCGGTTAGGTGGAGACAGCATGAAAGAAAAAGCTGAATAGACAAACCCTAGGATCTCGGACTGTTCTTGTTGTTTATTTCAATCAAAAATAAAAATCATTAAGTTACCGATATTGAATGACCACAAAGAAAGGGTATTGAGCAAAATGAACTTAGAGACATCGTTATCCATTGTGAGTTCGAGCATGCATTCGATTATATACCGTATTTCCTCTGTTAAGAGCCCCGGGGCGCTTATTTACAAACGAGGTTTTTAAGGGGGGCTATAATAAGAGGTGGGCCCTTAATATATTTTCCTAATTAATGAAGACCTACTTTTTCTACCAAACATTTTGCTTTTCATATATAATAAATATTGCATGTATAGAATAATTTGATAAACTGACATGAATATAAAATAACAACATCTATTTTGTTTTCTATTTACATTTTAAATGCAGTATCCACCAACACTAATCTATAACTACTCTTATGTCCTCTATACATAGTCTTTAACGTGTAAATTAAAGAAAATGAAAAGATAAATTTTCAGCTAATGAAAAACTTTTAATTCAAAACAATATGGCAGAAACTCAGACATACAAACAAACTAACGTCATCAGTTATACAGATTCAGGCTCACTCTCAGCGTCCAAGTCTGCGATTACACTATCGTCACTGCAGCTCACATCTTCTTCGATGTCATAAGGTACGGTCGACTCACGCGCTGCTTTCAGTTGATTAAGAATTCCCAATTCTCTGACCGCCACAATCTCCTCGTCCTGGGATCCGTCGAGTTTAGTCGTCAATCCACACACTCTGAACGACTTTTGAATAATCTCCTTTGAGATGCTTCTCCATGCGTCCACCACCCATTGACACACTAGCAGCTTGCTGGGAGCTCGTGCATTTCCAGCCTTTGTTCGATTTTCTTTTGATGATCCCGTAACACAGAGCCAATCTTCGTATAACTTCACATATGCAGCTTCAAACGGCTTATTCCATGATACGTCTGGTGCCTGGAGTATGCCTGTACATCCGCCCGGAATCATGGCCATGTCCCTTCTCATTTTGCTGACTGCCGCCTTGACCGCTGGTGTCTTGTGACAGCGGAAAGAATCCCATGCCAGAAGTCGGCGGCCGAATGCTAAACTTCCCCAGCACTTGGTCAACCACTCCAATGTCAGTGCTTCGTTCATCCATCCATTATCACTTGTTCTAATCACCGCATTTTTGAAATCCTTCAATTCTGCAGGGACTTTCTTTCCTTTAGTGACGATGAATGGGGTGACTTTCTTTCCATCTCCCATTGCTGCGAGAAGAACAGTAAATTTGGCTTTATGGTTACCGGTACTGAGCAGACTCACTGTCTTACTCCCAACCTGGTCGATCGTGTGGTCTTCAGTTGGGTCGATCCAGACCGCCGTCTCGTCAGCAGCACCAATTGATGAATTAGAATATGCACAATTTCTTCTAAGACCCTCCACAAACAATAAGTAGCTGATAGTCTTATTGGAGATATCCTCAGGAGTTTTCTGTGCAATCGTTGTCCTTTCACAGAGGCTCGGATGGTTTCTAGCCATAAATTTTTCCAGTCATCCATTACTGGTCACAAACGCTCCGTCTTTTTCTGCATTATCTGTCTATTCGAACAGAGCCTGTGCTTTCTTTTGGACCATCATTCGACTTACACGCAAACTTTGTTTTCGTTGATTTTGAATCCACTTGATCAATTCATTTTCCACATGTTGGCACTTAAGTGGTCTCTCGCCACCTGATAGTCACTTTACTTTCTTCTTGTTGACTACCGATCTTAGTTGGTTCTCTTGCTTACACCACTCTCGGCCCTAAATAGAGAGGGGGCGCTTATTAACTTCTTCAATTTGGATGGAGGCTCTTATTAGAGAGGGGCGCTTAATAGAGGTAGGGCTCTTAATAGAGGAAAAACGGTATTGAACAGCAGGTTGGCGCAAAGGCCGCACTTCTTCGATGAGATCTTGAAATCGGTTGACAGCGTTTTTGCGAGAATCGGAGTAGAGGGGACATGAGATCATGGAGGATATCGTCTTCTTTCATCATCTTGCTGAAAAATTTAACACTCTGGTGTTGTCTCCGAATGCATGGTGGGGTAAATTCTGCGCAACTGCAACCTCGTCCGCAAATGATGCGATGGGCTCTTTGGTGGATCTTCTCAAGTTTCGCGTCATAATTTCACTATTAGCGTCGATTCTCAGGAAGAGTAGTGAATTGTATTCGAGAATGCTTCATACAAACGAATTATAGATAACGATGAGGTCATGACATTGAAGGAAAGTTCTCAGTTTTCGAATGACGTAAAGTCGACTATTGGCTGTTTCAATCGTATTATCAACATGCTCATTCAACTTCAGATTTTGCTGAAAGATTACACCGAGAATTTTAATGATTGTTGAAACATTGGTTACTGGTGATGGCACTTCCTTGTTTTTCCGTATATGCATTATGTTTGTCTTGACATTATTCAAATATAAAACATGATTACTAAACCAATCACTGGAGTTTTGAATTTCACAATTTATTTCCTTCCCAATATCTGAGGTTTTCGTGTAAGATTGTATATAAACCAAATCATCCGCGAATTTAACAATTATGGAGTTGTTTGAAGTCGGTGCAAGTGAACTTACATGAATAGCGAACAGATACGGCGAAAGTGATGACCCTTGTGGAACTCCTGATGTTATCTTAGTTGTACTGCTTGCGACCCGATGATGTAGCGAGACTCTTTGCGACCTGTCGTCCAAAAAACCAATGCACCATTTGATGAAGATTATTGGCAGATCCGCCGAAATAAGGTTTTGAGTAACGCGATATATGACAACCAGTGGCGTCGCGTGCGCCCAGACCATAGGCCTTCACTCGGCATTGGAATACTATTTCTATACCAGACATTTTTTATGTTACAACATTAATTTTCATAAAAGTTGAATTTATGATAACAATTTTCCTAACATTTTTTAAGGTCAAGTGAAAGTGCACATGAGAAGTGATTGCTCATGTTACTTAACCGCCTTACTCAAGGAACTGATTGCTATATCCCCTCTCTGTCCAGACCACAATTTCTCGAGAAAAAGGAGGCAAGATCAATAGTTTCTTGCGTTTCTCATGGCCGGTCAGCCGCTCACATGTTTGAAAGTTTGATGCATTAAAATGTTTTGTGTATTTCTGTCTCTGTGAGTACTTTCAATTTTTATATCAGGTGTTGGCCTACCTCGCTTGACGACTGTCATCTTTTCAGTATATTCCCTTGGGACGAAAGGCGTGGTTATGATCTCATCTGCAGTACTAAACATAGTGTCACATCAATCACGCAAAAACAAATCATGGGATTCTACCGAATCTAGTTGTTTGAGTCAGATGCATTACTGTGCATTCATTGGAGAACGCTCATCATCTGATCGCAGCCTTGTCTGAACGTCAGCCATCTGCTACTGTTGACGTAGTGGCCTCTCTGACATAAAACGAATCCAGAAACAATTGGGTTGCGCTTCCCTTACTATATTTAGATACCGCGCCTCGATCAAGAATCGCGTAGAATTTCATTGCAAAAATTGGAGACGGCAAAGCATCATGTCTATCGGAAAAGCCAATATCGGCGCGGGCGCGTGCGCTTACTGCCTCACACGCACACAACACTCTTCCGCTCTGTCTGAACATCAATGCTCCGTCTGAACACACGACCAGCTTGTGTGTCTAATTGTTCGAAGAAAACAGCTGTGATTCAAGCACGTGCTGCAAAACTGTTCACTCTTGAGGTTGAGCGTCTGATTTTGAGACGGAAGCTATCACGAGAAGCTATCGAATTTAGCCTAAATGAATGATGACACTTTTCATTTTTATAAATGTTGGTAAATTAGTTTTGAGGATCCTCCGAAGGCCTCGCAGGTACGGAGAAGACGCCACTGATGACAACGAATCAAACGAATTTTTTATGTCCGGGGAAATAACACCAACATTAGTAACATCGAGCTGATCAAGTTCTTTTTTTAATCTGGTCGTGAATTCTGATGTGTGCATGCGATGTCGAGTAACGAGAGTGAAGACCAAATTGATATTTGTCGTGCGCCTTTAGGAGCTTTGCCTTTATCCAATCAAGAATAATCTTCTCGAATATTTTGACGAAGACGCGCAAAAACGAAATGGGTCTTAAGTCTTCTACTGATTTGGCTTTCTGTTTAGGAACAGGGACAATGTCGGCCAGTTTCGATCGACTTGGTACGCTGAGTGACTCAAAACTGACAGCGAAGAGATGTGTAAGAGGGGCAACTATAACAGGCACACACTCTCTGATGATGAACATCGGAATGCCAACACTTCCTGCGGATTTGCGAATATTCAAAGATGATCGAAAGTAATTTCTGTTTCACACTGTGGCCTCCCTTCAAACGTCTCGTCTTTATCATATATTTCATTTGAAATATCGCGTAATTCAGTAGGACATGAAGCAGAGGAATTACTGGTAAAATAGTCATTAATAGTATCCCCAGCGTCATACAAGGAATCGAAGTTTCAAATTATCTTCTTAAGAATATCATTCGACACTATCTTTGAGCCACTTAGAAGTTCTGCAGCTTTCCACATGTTCCGCTTAGATGACTTTATCTTTTCTTTCCATTTTCTTTGGCTTTATAGATTTCTTTAGGAGAGGTTCTTATAGTATTCGTAAAATTGGAATTGTCGACTTCTGTAAGCTCTATATCGCCGATTTATTAAGTTCATTACTTTTGGAGTCATCCATGGCTTATCTGCATCCCGAATCTCAACAAAAGTATATGGAAGAAAGGACATAGCTTGATACAGCACAGAGCAAAACAGAGAGTAAAACAGTTCAGTTTTACTCTGTAAACTCATATCACTGCGGTAAAAGGTGTGCCACGGATAATCATATATGGATCTGAATACTGCATCGACATTGTTGCAACTCATGTCAAGCACTTAATGGATAGAATTACATGGGGAGAGTCTTCCAACGTTTTCGAGAAAAACACCGCGATGGTCAGATTTTCCAAGGTTTTCATAAGTACTGAGAGCGTTGTAAAGTTCGGTGAGAGCCTATCAAGAAGAATCTTATCGAAGATAGAATTTCATCTCGTCGTCATCGACACAACTTGTTGGAGACCAAGTGCATGGATGAACGGTTCACATTGTAACTGGTTCAAATCGCCGCAAATGATTGGCTGGGTCATTAGACGAATCCATAAGGTCCTCCAATTTCTTAACGATATAATGATTGCTAGACTCATACTGTTCACGCAAAAGATTTAGAGGTACATAGAGCATCAGATGGATAAAATGCAATCTTGGGAAATTCAACCAGAGGGCTTCAATACAGTTGGGAAATATTCCGGGATTGATGATTTCTGGCGATAGTGAAATTTCAACAAACAGACTAACACCTCCGCCTCTTCGTCCTGGGCGGTCGCAACGCAAAGGTGGTCCGTAATTTGGCATTGCCATTTCTGCATCAGTCACCGTACTAGTCGTTGTAGCTCAGAAGTATGTGGCCAAGTTCCGTGATGACGTCCTTCTGGACACCTCTCCATTGAGTGTGAATGGCTCAGCGCACATACAGAGTCTGCGCTGATACTAAGCCACAGGGAAAATATGATTGGCCTGTCTCGAACAAATAGCGCCCCTTAACCCTCACACAGAGCAGAAATAAGTGACCTAGGTGAATAACATGTATCATTTATAAATTGAAATACTGAAATAATAATGAATTTCATTTTATAACGACTATGATAATACTGCAACCTTCATCAATATTACAGCTATATTGCTCATCAAAATCGCATACTGTAAACCAAGTCGTCAAAAGATGAAGTATATTTCTAAATAAACGTCAAGAAACAAATGGCTTTCGTGAAGAAATGAGATCGAAATATTTATGAATGATATGTCTGTTTTAAGTTTGAATTTATATGTTGTTTTAAGTCACATTCTCACGTAAGTTTACAGGTGACGATGCCTGCGGAAGGAATGCAGACAAAATTGCTTAATGTAAATGCACCGATGCAGTCTAGTTTTCAGAATGGTCACACATGCGCAACTCGCAACATCATAGAAGGGAATTACTCTAAACAGTACATGATATTTGTGGAGCACAGGTGGAGATATCAGCCAGAACAATTGCATTATTCCAACATTTTGCTTGTAACCATTGCCAGCCCATTTCTTCGAAGCATTCTATTGAGTTCTATACTCATGAACGGTATAATGGTCACTACCTGGACTTTGCAATTCCGCTTGGTTGGAATATATATATATATATATACAAGGTGTTTCAAAAGTAGGCTAACAGTAGAAATTGGCCTTGAAAAGCTATGTCTTAATGCTATAGATTAATAAGCTATGTCATAATAATCTTTTTCACGATGCCACAGATAGCTAATATGCCTTGTATTCGTAAGGGGCAAAAATTCAATACTCTTTGACATCGCGTAAATCATATTAAAATATCTCATGATCTCCAGTGTTTTCATGCCTACATATTTCACTACAACCCAATTTGAATCTATACCGATCATGAGAAGTCGAATAACTATCCAACATCTATCAAAAAAAATTATTAGGAAACCATGTAAACAAGATAGTAGTTGTTTCAGTGTTACTGCGGAGAAGGAAGAACAGCTGACATCCAAATGTCCTTCACCTTTGTTAATTCCAGCCTCCTCTTAGACCATCGTCAGAAGCTTCTGACGATGGCCTAGAGGAGGCTGAAATTAATAAAGGTATTAACATTAAAACAATTACCATTTTGTTTGCTTGGTTTCCTAACAAAAAAATGAACAAATGAATAACCAAGGCCTATTCAACATATCAAAAAATTAATCAACTTAAAGTTGCAAAAATTCACGAACGCAAATGCTCAAAATGTCCACCATGGACATCGGCACATTCTTGTAGTCTTTCGGCCACACTGTGGCACACAGTTCTGCATAAGTTCCTGTCATCACTGATCTCTTGACAGGCATCTGTGATGTAGGAGCGGAGTTGAGAAAGTGTGTGAGGTTTTCGTCCGTACACTTTCTCCTTTACAACGCCCCAAAAGAAAAAGTCCATCGGAGTTAGATCGGGAGAGCGAGGAGGCCAAAGGATGCTACCACATCTCCCGATCCACTTTCCTGGAAAAGTGTCATTCAGATAGCTTCTGACACTCACTGCAAAATGCGCTGGTGCACCATCCTGCTGAAAGTACAGCTCATTGAAGTTGTTCAATGACTGCATCTCAGGAATCGCAAAGGATTGGAGCATTTGAAGGTACACCTCAGCCGTCACAGTTCTTTCAAAAAATACTGGCCCAATCACACCGTTGCTTGACATACCGGCCCAGACGGTTAAGCCAGGCTGGTTCAGCTCATTTGTTGATACCATGTGCGGATTTTCAGGGAACCAGTAGACACAGTTATGTCTATTTACGTGACCTGATAGTTTGAAACTGGCTTCGTCAGACCAAACTATCTTGTCAAGCAAATCTGGGTTCTCCCGAATTTCCGACAACATGAGCACAGCAAACTGCAAGCGTCGTTCAGCATCATCCGGTAGAAGGTGCTGCAACAGTCTGGGTCGGTATGGTTTCAACTCAACTTTCCTCATCAGTCTCCAAGTAGAGCTTAGAGAAATGTCCAACTCCAATGAGGCTCTTCTTGTTGACTTCTTCGGACTTTGAACAAATGTTTGGGCCACTAGCTCCTCGTTTGATGTTATTGAAACTGATCGAGGGCGTCCTGACTTCGGTGCATTCTCTACCGAACCGGTCTTTTCAAATTTATCTCGAATGCGATAAATAGCAAATCTTGATGGAGGATTGCTGTGAAAGGCATCTCTCCATTCCATTCGCACCTTTTCAGCATTCTTGTTTTTCCAAAAGGATTTCAAAATCCATTTTCTCTGATCATCTTTTAGATGACCTGACATGACAGAAGCAGCAAATTCAAAAAAGCTTCAAGCTTGTTTAATTCACTTCAAGTCAAACTAACAGTGTTTGATTCAAATCAAATTAATTGAACATATCCATGTACGTAATGTCAGATTGGTGCTATATCTTGTCCATGATAGATTTCAAAATTCCTTTGCCAATGGAATGCTACTGCATAGACTTCTAAATGATAGTAGCAATTACTTCGAAGTCTATGGCTCATGTTGGACTGATCATGGATATCCATCGACTGATTCAGGTGTAAATCGCCAATAGAACGGTCAACATAGATTTCCTAGGGCAAAATCAACTGTTAGCCTACTTTTGAAACACCTTGTATATATATATATATATATATATATCTTTTGTTTTTTAATTTCATGATCCACTAATTCTGAACGAAACTGTTCAGTGACCTTTTTGTTTTGCAGATTTTTATCATATAACTTAAATTTTGTGTATTTTGGAACCAATTCATTTTTTGCAAATGTTGTTGTAATTAATATCGTGATTTAATTTTATGCATTTATGCAAAGACCTTTCCGTTTTTCTATATTAACTTTTTTCTTCTGGCGATATTGTTCTCAAGATGATAAAAGAACAACATTTGATGGTAAAGTAACTCATTTTTTGCGACGTTTCGGACGGTAACGACCTGTCCATTTTCAAGCTGTAAATAACAAAATGCTGCAAATGAGATTTGAAATCTCTAAACTATGCATTTAAGCAGCGAAGACAAAATGATTAGATCATGGACATCTTAACGAAAGCAAAATTATCAAACGTGCTGATATCAGTAGCATACATGAAGATATCGTCTGAGTCAATAGTTATAGCACATTCAGATGCCTAGTGAGTCCTTTATCCTTAACATTGAGAGATGGGCATCGTTCCTTTATCAAAATGGTCGCGGCGATTTGAAGGCTGTTTGTCTCTGGGAATCTTGTCAGTGCTTCCATTCTATCTATAATCTGCTTCGGTTTGATGTTATGTTGTTCAATTGAGTGATTTTTGATGGATCCATTGTTTTCATGTTGCTTGCTCCTCACTTTTAGTTCATTTGTAGTGTAGCCAATATATTGAGCTCTATTACAAGAACTCTATTGACAAGTGTATTGGTACACAACATTATTATCAGAGTTCAACTTATCTTCCTTGGTTTTTACTGCGTTGACCAGTTTGAAGTTTTTGTAGTAAATTCTCAAGTTTATTTGCCAATTTTCAATCCTTGGTTCAGTGCTGTCACTTACAAGTTTGATTTAGCGTTTTTCTTCAATTAGATAATTCGACGTCAATTGACCTTTGTAATAAAAGACAATTTTGTTTTTTCCATCTTCTTGTTTGTTCTTTTCATTCTTCAGATATGTATTCATAATTGTATTCAACTCTTTATCAAAATATACCATTGGATAATTGCTATTTGTCAAAATTCTTTTGGTTTTGGCAACTTCTTCGTGAAAAGCCTTCCAGGCTGAGCAAATGCGGAGCGCTCGATGAATGTAACTTTTTATTACTGAAATTTTGTATCGATGGGCGGTGAAAGAAGTGAAGTCCAAGCAGTAGTTAGCAGCTGTGGATTTGCGATAGATAGAAAAGCTGAGAGAATTATTGCGAGTGATGAAAACATCAAGAAAAGAAATTGAAGATTTTCTTCAAGCTCATAAGTGAAATTCAAAACTGAACTTGACCAAAACTTCTCTATGATTTGGATCAAGTGAGCTTCATCTTTGACAATTATGAAAGTATCATCAACATATCGATAATAAGCGATTGGCTGTTCTTCTTTTGAAATTGATAGGAATACCTTGTTTTCTAGATGTGCCATGTAAAAGTTCGCATATGTTGGACCAAGAGGTGATCCCATGGAAACTCCATCAATTTGACGATAGACGTTTCCCAACCAAGTGAATGGAGTCTGGGTGGTGCAAATTGTCAGAAGTTTTTCTAGTGTATTTCTTGGTATTTGTGGTGCTGGAATACTTGGGTTATTGTAAACGTTATCCAAAATTATCTGTGTTGTCTCACCAACAGGAACATTGGTAAATAAACTTACCACGTCGATAGAGGCCATCAAGTGATTTCCTACATTGTCAAGTGCACCTGCTTTCGCTGTAAAGTCATAAGAAGAGTCTGTGACATATGTGTAATTGCAATATGGCTTTACAATACTATCAACGTATTGGCTAACTTGATGAGTTGCTGATCCTACCATTGAGATAATTTGGCTTGAAAGGCGGATTGGCACCATTTTTATGGACTTTTGGAAGTCCTTACAGAAATCCAAGTCGAAAGTAGCCAGTAAGTTTGTGGAATATATATATATATATAATATATATATATATATATAATATTTAGACAAGCAGCCTGGCAATTGATAAATTTATCAAATCTCAACAGATGTAACCACCACGAGACATGTTTCGGCCTGTTGGGCCTCATCATCATAGGTTGTTCAAACCTACCCCCGACTGATGAGGCCCAACAGGCCGAAACATGTCTCGTGGTGGTTACATCTGTTGAGATTTGACAAATATAAATATATATATATATATATATATATATATGTATATCTTAGACGTATGCCTACCAATGGTTTGTGCAAAGAACACAAACACGAACTAGCTATTTGCATTCGTGTTTTGCAAGTTCAAATTTTTGAACCCGAGCTCTGAGAACAAGATTTGAATTATTTCATTAATTGTAGATGTCTGGAGGTTGGATGACGATACAGTAAAATACAATATACGATATAATATACAATATATATGTAGTGCAATAGTATATATGTATATATGTATGTATATGTAGTAAAAAGGAAAAATCAACCAGTTTCACAAAATGATGTTGTATCTTGTGCCGATCGATTTCACAACCAATCAGTTGATTGTCAAGGCACTAAAGAAATAACACAAGCAAAATACTTGAGGAATCAGTATCACGTGTACATTGATTTATATGTATTTGACATAGCACGATGTGAAAGATAGCCATTTAATGATGGAAGAAATCGCTTGATGAACACAGCTTCCTTCTTCTCATGCTCAACCTTTGACCCATTAGGAGGAAGCTGATAATATAAATAATATAAAAACAAAATATATATGTTTAATACTTTGAAGGACAAGTGACTTCCAATGCGACCATTGAAAAAAACTCTCATGAAAGTTGTGGATGACAAAGTGAAACCATGGTCGTCTGAAGATAAGATCGAGGTTCAAGTATGCTACAAAACTTTCAAGTTGTCATCTGCTATTAAAATGAAACTTGACAAGATACCTGATCACGTTGTGTGCCAATGGCCTGCGAACAATTGTAACTATGTCCAATACATTGGAAGCCCATAAAACAAAGGTAAAAAACATTGTTGATTTAACAACAATACTGGCCAAATATTGCGACAGAACTAAACTTTAACTGAGGCAGTCTTAAAGAAAAAAAAGGCACCAGAATTGATTAGACAATGTTGTTTGGCTGAACTTTCTATCTTGTGGTATCAGACGATAGTTGGTTGGGAAGTCAACATTATTTGTCACTGCTTTCAGAAATAATTATTTTGAATTTTCATCGCAATGTACATTCACTATTTTTCAATCACTTGACAATGGACCCTGTTTGAAAGTCCGAAACGTCGTGTATTTTTATTTAATAAAAAAGGATATCAGTAGTTACATGTAAATCATTAGACAGAGAAACAAAAGAACAATATCGGAAAACTGAGATAATCTCGAAAAATGTTTCTTGTTGCAGAACAATGAACAATTTAACAACATTTGCGGTAGTGAATGGCTCTTCGAATCAATCAATTACATTTTCAACTAAAGAGCTTTCTTTTCATTGAACCTTGAAGCGATGATGCACATATGTTTTTGGGCCAAGCTGTTATAATTGTAATAATGCATTAACAGCTTTATTTACTTTGTTATTGTAGCTTCCAACAGTGTTTGCCATATCATGGCTGGAATCACAAACCTCTTCCCATTGTTCCGCAATTTCTGGTCTGATAGAGATGTATAGAAACACTCAATGATATTATTTTCACTCTTATTAGGCCCAATGGCATTCAAACAGACAGTAACACAGTTTTGAAAACGGAGGGGGGATGAGCACGTGACTTATATTTCCGACGCGACATCGAATACTTTTCGACGCCTGACTGTGATCTCTGTTCTCCATTCACCCAATTACGAATGATTATCTTCCTCACGCTCGTCCCCCAAGAAGTCATCATCCATTAGGCTTTCTGCTGCTGTGTTCAAACCAGAAAAACTGACATTGCGAGAGGCATCCTATTTCATTCAGAAGAAGACAAAACGAAGATTAAGATTTCAGTCAAAAATGCGACCGACACACATTTAGTCAGAAGCAATGGGCGCCATTACCTGTGTTCATTATGGACGATAAACAATTCAAAAATATTTTCTTTATTTAAAATTCAGAAAGACTACTATTATATATTGAATACTTACCAAGTATAAATATCAATGTATAACTCCTGATCATGGTACCTCGTGACAGCTAAATTATCCAAGGAAAGTTAAGAGATTTCGCGGGAAGAAATTGTATTGTAAAACATTGATATATACAAACAAAAAGATCGATTGAAGCAAACAGGAGTGGAGTCAGAATCCTATGTCAGAGTCAATAGACATCGAACATCAATAACTAGATCTTAACTTCGTGCTTAGTGTTTGATGCATATGTCAGAGTCAATGCAAGAATGTGGTCACCATATTTTGAGTTTCTCTTCTACCATGAACAAACAAATAAACGATTTGATCGTAGATATCGCGATTTAGATAATTTATTGTGATCTGATGTCTTCGGATTGAATTTTGCTCACTACACTCAAAAGTGAATTGATACTAGTTCTTTTCGCTAAGAGTATAGAGTACTTCCATGTATATCCTATTTTGCCAGCTGCATACCATTATCTCTGACCAGTGAATTATCCTGGGTCGTAGTTGCAAAAATAGAGAATTCTGTATTGAATCTAGAATTAAAAAAAGAGATTAAAACGCCAATTTTACCATGATTTTGGATACTACCTTTGGCTTGAAGCGATGCTGAGAGGAAACACAGTTGTAGATTGTCGTAGCAAGTTAATGATAATTAGTGATGCAAATGGAAAATTTTCCAATGGAAAATTTTGAAATTTTTTCTTCGGTGATTGACATTTTTTCCTTTGTTTTGGAGATTTGTTGCAGTCGTTTGAAAAGACTATATGTAACATTCAAAGTCCAAAAACTTCTCTATCATCCCTGCATGTTAACTTTTGGAACCAACTGCACCCTCCATGTCTATTTCAGATCTTTCCAACTGAATATCAGATATTAAATGGATTTCAGATTTCTCTAATTGAATTTCAGATATTTGTCAGAAACTCAACTTTGAAAGGATCTTGGACTGAACTGGAGAATCTCCAATTCATCTGGAAAAGTATGAAATTCACAGATCTGAAATCGATTTGGAACTATCTGAACCATCTGAGCTAGAAATGGAAGATGTGTAGTTTGTCCTCCACGAAGATATCGGACAATACGCCAGAAGTTAGAAGCTATCATATAGATTTTCTTATACTCATCACAGATATCTTTAGTTTCCAAATATCTCACGAGTTTACAGTCCTATCTTCCAATATATCGTCGCTCATGCATAATGCTGTGTTGGACTGTGTGTCTGTGCTTCACATGTTCATCAACACATGGAGAATTTGTATCATTGCAATCAAGGCTGCATGACTTTTAAGCTTGACTTTTAACCCATAAACAAGCTCCCAGATAAAGTGCATTCTTTTGCTCCAGATCTTTCACAATGCATGAAATTATACCCCTATCGTAAAGGAAAAAAATTCACGTTCTCCCAAAAGATGTCTGTGTTATAATATTAAAAATGCCAACAAATTGCCACAAGCCACTCAGTGGTTGCCACAAGCCACCATGGTGGCAAAGGAATGCTAAAAAATTCGCGGACGGGATTCGTATTGCCAAGATTGTTTTAATGTTTTAATCGAAATGATATGATGAAATCAAGAGTTTTGGAACAATTCTATTGATGTGTCTATGCATGACTCGATCGGCGATGATAGAAAACGTAAAAATTATGTCACGAAAATTCAAATTTTTTCATTTTTAAAAATCGGTTTAATCAAAATGATGATCAAGATCACCACTTTTAGACCCATGCTGTTGGTGTGTAGCTGCCTCGGCTGTAGAACCGGTCAAAGCATAGGGCCTATCACAAAAAATTAGAACTTTCAAAATTTTCCAAAATATTCCAATATTTTCCGATTTTTCCAAAATTTTCCGGAAAATTTTCATCACTAATGATAATACAATTTTAAGAGATTTGAGTCTTGGGGTCCAAGATAATTCCGTGGAGGAAAAAAGTCCTCACGTCTCGAAATTGGCACTGCGTCACGACTTTTGGTTAATTTCATTGGCTGAATTTTGTTTGTTTCCATTAAATAAAAGTAGTGAAAACTGTGCCCTACTTGCGAGGGATAGGTACATGGATAGGTACATGTAAAATTTAGTGTTATCAATAGGTACATGGATAGGTACATGTATAATTCAGTGTTATGAATAGGAACCTGTATGAGATCTGTTTTACTGGATAGGTACATGTGTTTGGTACAATCGGTTGAGTACACTGTGTTTCGGAACGTCTATGATCGAACTTGTGTGGTTTGGTTCTGAGCACTTGGGTACGTACCGATAGACGTTCGTTGTTTGATTTTGAATGGGTTTGCTCAATTGCGACTATTGTGACTATTGAAACCATTGTAATCAAGATGACATATTGATTTCCTTTTACGTAGACAAACTAAGCTATAAATATGAGATAGTTGTTTGATTACATACATAATGATGACTAGTATCCCAACGTCGTGGGTTGTCGCAAGAGACCTTGGATATTCGTTCAAAGCTATAGAAACCGTAACAAATCTCAGTGAAAATATCAACGCTGGTGATTTAGTTGATCGACTAATGGATCTAGATGAGCATGCAATGAATCACAATTTGGATCGCAGGTGGATAGAGGATTTCTCCATGCTACACTGCAATGATAGTGAAATTAGGAGGATCAAATTGGAACGATATGGAAAGAAGGAGACATCTGACAGTGTTTTAATAATAAGTTCTCCCAATAAAAGTGACTTCAGAAGGAAATTAGAAGAAGAGACATTTAAATTTTTATGTGAACGGAAGTGCGTTAAATGTTTTAAACAGGAACCATCCCTTCTCTTTTTGCCATGTTCTCATAGCGTTATGTGTTATACATGTTATGTACCCTTTGAAACTTCATCTTGTCCCCTTTGTGATGAAGAAATATCTTCAACAGTCACTGTATATCGTGCATGATGAGTCATCATGCAGGTCTGTGATTGGTCACTATTGTGTCTTTGTTTGACTTTTCTATATAAGGAGGACATTGTACCGTTCTATTTCAAGCATAATTTGAGGCTAATACAATGTCAATCAGCATGTCGTTCACTACCAATATTCCCATTTCAATAATTTACCGAAGTCAACTCTTCACCGGCAATATATATTATTCTGCCGTGAATATAACTTGCTATAAAGCGGATTTGGTGGATCTGATCGAGGAAATAGTGAAGTATTTCCGCTGAGGAGAGGACGTTGTGGTGCAGAGATTGTTAATGAGAGTCGTGAACAACGCTCTTACACGAGTTGCAAGATTTTGGCTCAATGAAGTATTTCGCCCACTATCTCAAACGGAGATTGTACCGGAATACTCTCGCTGTTGGTGCAGCAGTATCCAACGGAAACTCAACACATGTCTCCATGACATTATCACCTCCAGCTACTATGACGAGAAGGGTGACAAATGTAAATTGGACTTATTCAGTGGACCGCCATCAGTAAGCATCAATGTGGCTGCTCAAGGACATTCTGAGGTAATCAGTTTGCGGGCATACTATGCCAATATTTTAAAGACTTTCCATTCAAAGCCCTGCTGTATGTGCTGTCCAATTTCAAAACATCTAATGAAAGACATTGAGCAGCTCATAACTGCTACAAATCAGACTCTAGCCGATGTGAGTGTATATCAGTTTCCCTCTACAACTTGTTAAGTGTTTTATGTAATTTTATAAGTACCAGCAACAAACTCTGTGTGAATGCTTGTAAACTTTTGTATATAATGTTGTAAGTACTAAGCAAAAATTGTAATTATATTATCTATTTCCATATTAGAATAAAAATGTCTGTAAAACGGAAGGCATCTTCTCGTCAATCGAAACGGTCCTTCAAACCTTCAAGTCAGTTTAAAAAGGCGTTGCGAAAGTTAAACAGGATACATGATAATAAGAAGAAGTGTAAATTGATTCAAAATTCAAGTGATGATTTCATTCGTGATTTAGCTTTTGCAATGCACAAATGTCTACCTATTTACAAGCCTCTGTTGAATACTGGCTCTTTGAATAGCATAAATAAGTTGTCAAATCCAAGGAGTAGTGATAAGAAAAGGCGAAACTTAATTCAGCGCGATGGTGGTGGGTTTCTAAGTATGTTAAATGATATTGGAAACAGTATTAATGGTGTAATCAATAGTCCGCTTGGAAGGATTGCAGCAACTGCTGCAATGTTAATATAAGGTTAGCGAATCATAAAGTGACACGTCATCACTTTGATTGATGAGTCATATATAGGTGTATATAAGGAAGACGCTTTAAGGATATTTTACCACTTTCAAGTGACAATTCATTTGCGCTGGTTGAAAGCTCCGAATTAGTACTTGTTGAAACATGACTCAGAAAATGTATACAATCAGAGAGGAAGGTGACGCTTTTGAGCAAGATCTCTTGAAGCTTCTTCCGACAGGAAAGGTGCAAGGGATTGGAAATACATTCTACTTTCAAACCTTGAATTATGGTGATGATGGCTTTTATCTTCAAGTTCCATTCTTCCACAGTAATGGTATGTCTACATCAGGGTATAGCAATATGAGACAAATGCGAGTGACTTTTCCAAAATGGCAACAGGTGATTCTTAAAACTACTGACTCTTTCGCGAAAGAATGTGTTGAGCTGCCTGAAAGTGCTTCCACTCATTGGAGAAAGGCATTAGAGGAAGGAGTTGGTTATAAGGAATTGCCGGAATTCGATACACTGTTTTTAAAACTATCAGGTCATTTTCAAACATTCGATCTCTTTACAAACGCGATGGAATGTGAGGATCTCAAACGGGGCCGCTATATGGGCTTAGTGCACGTTACCGGACTTTATATTGGCTCACATTGTTCGACTGGTAAAGTCGCATCTTTACAAATGAAGGTTCTTCAACTAGTCTATGAACCACTACCAATTGATAAATGTTTAATTAACATTGATAAGACTGCTTCAAGTGATGGGAAAGAAGAGAGCAAAAAGCGAGGGCGGAAATATAAAGATGGGAATCCTAAATTGAAGTTGAAGCGCAAAGATGCTGACTTGAAAACTTTCTATAATCCTAATTGTGATGAGGAAACACAAAAGTTTTAATTTGTAAATGTTTTAATTTGTAAATGTAACTTGAAAGTTTCTATTCTGAATGTAAATAAACGTGATCTGGAACATGTGTCTGTTTTGTTGTTCTAAGCAAAATTAGCGGGATGATGAGTTTAATGTTAATGGAATTATAAGATGACAGATTTTCGTCTATTCCCTGATCGCACAATGTGTGTCGCTGGACCAAGTCAGTCCGGTAAAACTACATTTGTAACTGAATTGCTACAATATAGAAATGAAATGTTTAACAAGGAAATTAAGAGAGTCAAATGGTATTATGGAATATTTCAACCACAACTACATTCTGCACTTCGCCAGAAAGGTTATGAGGTGAAGCAAGGGTTGCCATCAACTGAGGATATCAAAGCAGGTGACTTACTAGTATTAGATGATCTATTACGAGAAAGCAAATCTTCAAAGGATGTAACTGAAATGTTCATTCAAACTGCACATCATAGGGAAGCTTTTATTATCTACATCACCCAAAACATCTTCGATGGAGGGAAAGAGCAAAGAACTAGAAGTTTGAATACACATTATTTGGCAATATTTAAAAATCCAAGAGATAGCAGTCAGATACATCATCTCAGTAGACAGATATTACCTCAACAACCTAAAGTACTTTCAAAAATATATGAAGATGTAACAAAGAAACCACATGGTTATCTATTTATTGATCTAACCCAGGAATGTCCGGAACGACTTCGATTTCGAACAAATATCATACCTAATTCCGCTGAACCAATGACAGTTTTCTCGGTTCACAGTTAGTTTTAAGCAATGTACTTTGTTGCCTTATTATTTTCAAACATGTCGTATTCAAAGATGGTAGTCATTCCTCAAGAGGAGTATGTACAATTGACTACATTACAAAGTGCACAGGAAGTCAAAAATATAGATCAACCTATTACGAATCAACTTAAGGAACTAACACAAAAGGATATGGAAATTCAGAAGATTAAGGATCCCTATCGACGAATGCAGTTAGCAGCTGAAAACATTGACGAGAGGCGACAGATTCGTGACAAGTTGCGACGATTTATAACCTTGTCAACACCTCGACCATATCGTGTGCGCGCTGAGCGATTATTTGACTTCATTGATCCACATGTGAAGTTCAATGAGAGAGGAGAGATAATAGATGAAACAACTGGTGATGTTATTAGAAATAGTCACATAGATGACCTTCTGCAATATGCTGTCAGAGATGTAAGGCGAAAACTAGGTTCACCACAAGGGTGGTCATATTTTCAGAAAATTTTATCTGATCAAAATGTACCTCACAATATTATTGGAGAACCGACTGTAAATGAATTGGATAAGGGTCACTTACAAGATGGATCAAAGAGTAAAACACCCACGATGGCGGTCAAGCGAGAGCTTCATGATCCCGATGATCTGCAACCAAAAAGAGCTACTAGGCGCTCAATGCGTGTTGCGAAGGAGTATAGTAAATATTAAGCAAATATGAATTAAGCCTTGCCTCTCTCATATCATGTCGTTACAAAAATTTTGCTGTTGTTTGAAATCTGCGCTCGAAGGTAAAGCAGAAGAGGGCATAGAGGTTGATATCAATTGTGTTAGCAGTTGCTGTGCGAGTAATACGCGTGCAAATCAGAACAAAGACGATGAGTACAGCCGTGAAGCTGAGGAAGATTTATTACGACTTAAATCATCCCGCAAGTTTCAGTCGTCCGGAGGTTCTAGCTCGTGCAGCAGGTGTGGGAATAGAGAAAGTCAAGAAGTGGTTGAGGAGTCAACCGACTTACACTCTTCACAAAGATGCGAGAAAGCGGTTTCCAACGAGCAAGCGGCACTTGGCTGACATGCAACAGATATCACAGTACAATGATGGCTATAAATACATCTTAACCGTAATAGATATTTTATCTCGCTATGCTTGGGCACGTGCGCTGAAATCTAAACGAGGACCAGAAGTTGAAGCGGCTTTTCAGAGCATTTTCGATGAGGGGCGTGTTCCGCAAAGAATACAGACCGATCAAGGGAAGGAATTCGAAGACTCTCATGTTCGAAGTCTCCTTAAAAGTCATAATGTGGAATTGTTTAGCGTCAAAAGTGCTTATAAAGCTGCCATGGTTGAGAGGTTCAATCGCACACTGAAGACAAAAATATGGCGCTATTTCACTGCAAAAAATACACATATTTGGGTAGGTGAGCTGCAGAAATTTGTTAAGAATTACAATGAAAGCTACCATCGAATCATTAAGATGAAACCAGTTGATGTTACCCCAGATAATGCGATGGATGTATGGCTTCGATTGTATGATAAGAAAGCGAAAAACATTTCCAATGAAAAGAAAATAAATGTTGGTGATAGAGTTCGGATTTCAAAGGTTAAGTCTACATTTGAGAAGGGGTATCTACCTAATTGGACTGAAGAAGAGTTTTTTGTGGATGAAGTAAATACAAAATTTAGACCCACCATGTATAAATTAATAGATTACCATGGCAATCCAATTGAAGGAAAATTTTACTCTTATGAATTGCAAGTAGTAGACAGAAGTGAAGAGGTGTATATGATTGACAAAATAATTAGGAGGAAAGGTCATGGCAATCAAAGGAAATATCTAGTTAAATGGAAAGGATATCCTGATTCATTCAATAGCTGGATAACGCACCAGGATCTACAAAATGTGGAGGTGGGAGACACTCGTAACTTTTAAGCTAATATAGCATGTGACTTCTTCCATATATGAGTTTAACATGTCTACTAACTTCAACATCATTCTTCCAAGCAATAGCAACCCCAAGATATTCCCAAGTAACAAACTATTTCTCTACTCTGTTGAATTCGCTAATCCAATTACTCTGCACGGACCCCATCAAGTTGCTCTAACTGAAATTACTTATTACAACGATATCAGTTTGCTAAAGAACAACTATTTTGAATTACATAAAGAAGTGCGAGAGAAGGATGATTGCTTTCGCATATTTCAAAATAGTCTACATGGTACATGGGCTTTTCATCATCTAACTTTACATCCTTTTTCAACATCTTTACCATCTGTCCACAACATGATTAAAATTCAAAAGGCATTTGCAACGTCAACTTTTGATTCTAAGGTTCCCACAATGAGCTTGCAAGATACAGATAAGGAAATCGGTAGAATGTTTGAACGAATAAATGATCTCTCCAAGCTGACTTTGAATAAATTCTACAAACCAGTCATAAAGGGGTCAACAAAATTGATGAAAGAAGGGAAGCATGTTCTTCTTGTATTAGATAAGGATTTGAGTCATACTTTTGGGTATTCCAGAACAACTTTCTCATCAAGGTATTGGTACAATGGACGTGGGTGAAATTCGGAGAGGAAAGTCACTGATTTTCAATGTAGAATTGTGCCATTGTATGCATTACAAAATAGGAGCATCCGAGTAAAAAATAAATTTGAGGTCATTAGAAGTGTTGAAGACTTTGCAAGAAAGTTTCAAGGATCAGTGCCAGAAACGTTAATGACTTGTGAATATAAGAAAGAGAAAGTAACTTTGCTTACTGTTGAAACGGAGGCAGAATTTATTGTTTTTACTAAAAAGACACCATTGGAAAAGTCTGAGTCCGCTGTTATTGAATTCGGATCTGAAATGATTGGGATGTTTAAGGGCCTTGAAAGCGCACCTTGGTTGACAGAATTAAATGATACATTCAAGGTTCAATTGTCCTCTTCTAAACTCAAAGCATCAACAAATGCTTCATGGGATATCCACGTATACAGCGAAGACATATTGGGTGATGAATTGTCTACTTCCAGTGAACTTGTAAAAAGAGTTAATTTGAACATTGAAAGCTTGAAAACGCCATCTGAATTGTGTACAAAGTTAAATGAGTTTGGTGTAGATTACCTTGATGCAGATGAATATCACTTTTCTTATGACCCACATAAGAAACGCATGATTGTAAAGGTAGGGAAGAACTCTCTTATCAAGCTGGATAGCGTGTTAACGACCACATTGGGATTCTCAAAATCAACTATTTATGAAGGCACATCAATAGGTGATACAGCCCCATCACTAGAGCGTGATATAAGTAACTTATACGTCTATTGTAACATTATTGAATATACAAGGGTTGGCGACATTGAGGCCCCACTTCTGCGCACATTTCCTCTCTCATCCGTAAGGAAGCAACTAATCAATCGAGAATTTTTTAACACAATGTATCTACCAATCAGCCGAAATTTCATCAATAGAATTGACATATCAATTCATGATGACGCAGGAGAAGTAGTACCGTTCTGTGGTGGTGTTACTGTTTTGACCCTACATATTAGGTCACGAGAATAAGGCTTTACGCTATTATGCCTTCCATAGTTATTCAATAGTCATAATGACAGGCATTTACAGTAGACCATCATATCAGAGCGGTTATCCCGTGTTTGTTGGAGGTAAACGACAAGTTGGAGGAGGCATATTTGGTGCACTAAGACGTATGGTTCTTCCAACACTCAAAAAGTATGGCGTACCAATCATGAAACGTGTTGGAAGCAGGGATTTAGATTTTGGTGCAAATGTTGCAGCTGATGCGCTTCAAGGTGAGGATATCGGTGAATCTATGAAAATGCGCGCGCAGCAATCTGCCATAGACGCATTAGATGATTTAACAAAGACGAGACGTACAGTTCGGAAGAAGCGTAGGAAGTCAAGACAAGTTGGATCCGGTCGAGTTACTAAGCAAAGACGCAGGAAAAGTAAAAAGCCGACTAGAGCAGCACGTTCTAAATCTAGACGTCGTGTGAAAGCAAGAAAGCGCAAACGAAATTCCACTGCGACTGGAAACAAGTCAAAACGAAGGAAGACAACATATTTGTAGAGCTAATACGATGCAGAGTATCAATTCGGCTTTGTGTTTCTTCGATTCTCCCCCTCATCAGACAGACATCATCTCCTCAACAATTGTAGACATAGTCCCCACAACAAATATCGATGGTAACCAGCAGCCTATTCAGTTTGATATACCTGCCAATCCTCAAGATTATATTGACTGTCAATCCATTGATTTAGAGTTGTGTATACAAATTAAGAAGACTGATGGTACAAATATCGATTCATCCAAGGATAAAGTGGGATTAGCAAATCTTCCTATTGCCAGTCTGTTCTCAGATGTGTATCTAATATTGAATGACAAACAGATTGAAGGAGGGGATCGAGCATATCCATATGGAGCATATATACATACAATGACTCAATTTCAAAAGCAAGCTAAACAGTCACACTTGCAAGTTTCTGGGTGGTATGATGATCAGCAAGGGAAATTTGATGATGTCTCAAATACAGGGTTAAAAAGACGAATGGATTTAACAGCGGATTCAAAGGAATTATACTTGAAAGGACCCGTCTATCTTGATTTCCTTCGTCAATCTAGATATCTGCTATCACAGGTTAAAATGCAAATAAAATTTATTCGTGCAAATCCTGAGTTCGCGTTAATGGCTTTTGGAGCTACAAACTATCAAGTCAACATAAGTAATGCCGTGCTCAATGTAAGGCGAGTAACAATGAACCCGTCAGTCATCAACGAGCATGCGACAGGATTGAGGAAAAACAATGCAATATATCCAGTTAATCACAGTGTGTTGACAAACTTCACAATTGGTGCGGGATCATCCTCACATGCCTACCCAAATCTTTTTCGCACTGCAATGCCAAAGGCGGTGTATATCACATTTGTGGAAAATGAGGCATTCATTGGTGCTTTTGAAAAGAATCCATTCAATTTCCAACACTTTAATGTTAGCAAACTAGCACTCTATCAGGATGGGAAATTTGTATCTTGCAAAGCATATGAGCCTAATTTCAAAGATGGTAAATTCGCACGTGAATATGGTTCTACTTTCACCGCCCTCAACATGTTTAGTACAGATGATTCAAATGGAATTACAATGGATATGTACAAGAATGGCTACTTCTTCATTATGTACAACCTCACAGCAGATGCAGATCTAGGTGGTGAAAGCGTAGGAGTTACAAAGCCTGGAAATCTACGACTGGAGGTATCATTTGAGTCACCTTTGAAGAAAACAATTACTTGTCTCATTTATGCTATCTATGATAGCAAAGTTGAGATAACAAGAATGCGAGACGTGACTGTCAGCTATCAGAGATGAGTAACTTAAGCAACATAGAAATCTTGAGGAAAATGAGGAAAGCTCATCCCTACTCCAAGACAATATTTCTCAATGTCTTTTCTAGAGATAATTTACCTGATTCAATTCCTTTCTATCCTTGTTCGCTTATCATCAATACGGATACCAACAATCTTCCCGGAAAACATTGGATTGCTGTATACATCAATCGTTATAAAGTGGCCGAATATTTTGACTCTCTTAATCAACCTCGTTTACATGATATCGCATTATGGATGAACAGGTTCTCCTGGACTGTTAAGAAAGTGACATCGTTCCCACTTCAAAGTAATACATCTTTAATGTGCGGTGGCTATGTACTCTATTTTGTCAACGAGAGACCATTGAAAAATAACTGTAAAAGTGCTTTAGAACTATTTTCAAAAGACTGTGATAAAAATGATGTAATTCTTACTAAATATGTCGAAACAGTTTTGAAATAAAGTTTTATGTTGTATCATTAACTTGCTCTCTTTTTTCCAAAACAAGGGTTTATAAGGAAAACAAAAACATGCTCATATTTCATTATCTATTCACATATATACAAAAACATGTTCATATTTCATTATCTATTCACATATATACGAAATCTACAATTTGGTTTTCATGAAACATTTTTTCAAATCACATATGATGGGAGGCACATCACTTATGTCTTTAATGCCGGTTATCACAATTTTTCCATTATGGAACACATGAACATGATACGGATGCCAGTTAGTCAATTGAGCTGCAGGAAATGACTCCACTTCATAAGTTAGATTATGTGATGATGTAACTTTACGGAAGTCATAGTGATAGTGCAATTCACATAACACGGTCATTGTCTTCACTTTCCAATCAGATAATGAATCACCAAGTAAATGTTCCAAAGTTAAGTGTAGATATGAGAGATCACCCTCCATGACCCTTCCAATACATTGGATTGTTCCATTTGGAAAGAATAGGATAGTGAGAGATTTATCCTTCCTCTGAATCCTCCATGTTAACATTGAGGGTCTTCCAAGATGTAAGCTCGTTGTCGGCTTCAATTTGCGTTTTATCAGTAACCATTGTTTTCGGTTGGGTATATTCCTCTCGATCTCTTGTAGATTGAGTTTTGACTTTGCTTTTGTAGTTAATATGCGATTCACGACTTCCATCCGCTTGATGTCCTCCATCCTTAATGAATGAAATCATATGTGGTAGTATCTCTTTTGTAAAGTTTCTCCATGTGACGTCACTGAAACGGAAAAATCGATAGTCAATATCTTCTCTCTTTGGTGAACAGACGTATAGTTTGATTGATGAATCACACTTTATCCATACCTTGTCATCAAGAGGAATCTTGATCCGAGTCTTATGGTTGTCAATGAGATCCGGAAAGTCTTTCAGTGAAGGTAATGAGTCAATACTAATGCAAACGCCACGATGGTTTCGAACACTATTTGCTATTGAATGACGAAATGCTATTCTTTTAGAATTTGTTATGTGAACTTTTTGAACGTCACTAAGTTTCCATGTTCTAATGTAATGCGGCATGTTCCGAAAGCTATGTTTCAAGTTTAGGTTTAATGTTTGCCTAAAGTTATTATTTTATTAGCTCAACATATCGGAATGATGTTGAGTACAAATTCTTCACATATTCATTCACATTAGGACTACCTATTTATTAGTAATCATTTCTACATATCGGAAAGATGTAGAAATTTCAATTTTAGTAAGACTACTTATGTATTAGTAAGTGTTGCTACATGTCGGAAGATGCAGCAATCGCAAGATCTATTACAAGTGGAATATTGTATTGTTTTTTTATTTAGACTTATTCTACATCACCTGTGACAGGAAGGCATCTCCTTCTCTTCGACGGTGGGGGAAGACCTAGGCTGTAGTGTCCATATGGTAATGATAAATTTTTATCCAGCCAACAGCGCTTATCCTCCCAAAGTGAAAGACCTCGCTTCCTAAATGATTTTGTGCTAACTATGTGATTTTTTGAATTTATAATTGTCATATCTTCAGTTGTATCATTCTCACTATAATAGACACTCCTATAGTCATTATGTTTCAATTTTTTAACTGCTGCTCTCTGAATTCCTTTTGCACGTTTGATGCTATGATCCGTAGAGTCTAGATATTTCATTGAATGCATTTTCGGTTTTAGTAGGATCATTTCCTCAAGCAACTTTCCAGCACACTCATCCTTAAAACAACCTAATCTAGCCTTGTTTGTAGTTGAGTATAGTCGGTGGTGACTGTCATAGTTTGAAGAGTCGAACTTTTCACCGAAGTATAGAAGTATATCTTCCAGACGGACAGATGGTGATGTGTATAAACATAGGAAGAAACTGTCGGTATCACCTCCACAAAGCCGCGTTCTATTTATCAGTGGACATCCTTTTAGATCATTGTAATATAATTGATACATTTCCAACTTACTATAGTCAAGTACTGCTTGACCAACATATATTAATTTATTTAAAACTATTGAAGGTTTGTACATTTCCATACCAACTAGATCTTCATCAAATATTTTGTGTTGAACATAGAGAGGATGATTTGACAATTTCAGTAGTTGATTCTCATTGTTGACTAGTTTAAATTTTTTCCTTCTCCTTACATTTTCCATTGTTTTACCATATAAGGAATTATTTTTCAATTTGTAGAATGACTTTTCGAAGTCAGTGTTTGATTGAGCCCTCTTTTGAGAGTTCATATCAATGTATGTTTTTAACCAAGGCTTTTGTGTGAATTTTATGCCACTATGAATCTTCTTGATTCTCATGCCCATGGTCAAGTAAAATTTTAAAATTGAGTAGTGGACTACATAATTTTCCCTATCAAATTGATGGAGCAGAAGTTTCTTGATAGAAGAAAAATGTGTATTTGGTCTTACTTTTTCATATAGATTTTTCATATAGTGTGAAAAAATTCTCTTTTCAATCATCTGCATTTCTGGAGCTAATGGGAAATCGGCAGTGTCATCATGAATGGCTGCAGGATACTCTAAATCTAAATAAAAAATGTAGCCGATTTCACCATCATGATCTATATTTTGAACATTTTCTTCATTTAAAAAATTATCTAATTCACTTTCATTCAACCATTTGAAATTTGAGTGGGGTAGATTTCTACTGAGTGAAGAACCGTAAAGGTTATTAACATCTAAGTAGGTCAAATGTCGACTTTCATGTGTATTATTTCCTAATTCTTCAATGCGCGCACGCGCTCGGTGAATGTTGGTGAAAGTCATACCCCCTCTAATTCCTCGTTCAAATAGATTGTACATATTTTCATCTTGTATGTAGTGTGGGGGATCATTGGAAGAGAAATTTAGTGCTGAGGTAAAGCTAAGATGTGGGAGACTGACAAAATGTACAGGGCGACTTCATCCTCACGTTGACTCAATGATCTAAACACTTCAAATATGTCTGCCAACAATAAAACATCTAACTTCAGATATGCCAGCATGTAATCACCAAATGTGATACAATTAAATTCAATCCATGCCTTGTTAGCGTGTTCATATTCACTATCGGAACAGTGCTCACGAGTAAGATCATTATAGAACTCAAATTGTGGTGGTAGACAGTCTTCTTTCAACGTGTTTAATTTTTGAAGTATGAATATGGAAACACTCCCTTCTGATATAAAACATTATCACTTAATTGTGGAAATTCTACCATTAATGTCTCTACATGCTCATGCGTTTGCAAGCCCTTGGCTAATTCACTCAAGGATGCACTTAGAAATTGATATGAGTCTAAGAATTTTAGTTTAAAGTATACTGTCTACCCTTTGTATTCATTTACAGGGACACTGGCGGATAAAGTTATATTTTTTTCAGCAGTTGCTGCTACAACATCTAATTTCCAAGATTTCATTCTTCCAATCGCTTTATAGCAAACGATGTGACTTTCATAATTTTTAAAATTGTGGAAAAATATGGGGAGCTCCCGTCTGTTAAGTCTTAACCGGAGATTGCATTTCCTACATAATGTTTGCCTATATCGTCCGGTGATATGATCATGATCACGAACTTTTATGACTTCATCGCTGAATTTCGATTTACATTTGTTGCAACATTCTGCATTCTCATGGCGTGCTTTTTCATCCGCTGACAGTGACATTGGCTGCCTAGTTGTTGCACATTGGTTGTCATATAAGTCTTGGGCTACAGTTTCTAAGTGGTGCAAGAAAATAATAATGCAATTTTCTCTCTCAAAGAGGTAATACTTGTTTTCAAATTTTGATTGAAGGGCATTATGCCAGACATGATAAGCTCCAATGGCCGCAGGTTTATGTATTTGATTATCAATGTAGCACTCTATATCTGCATAAATTACTAAAGGAGGACTTAGTTGATATTCCATGCTACTTGTTAGTACTTTTAGATCCGATGGCATTTTTTCTATTTGTGCTTTTCCTCGAATACAAAACTGGAAGTGTCGTTCTAGTGTTGTTTTATATGTGAATGACTGAGTGCATCTTTCGCAGAAGTATTTATGTCTTTTTAAAGTTCTCCTATACATTCTTGACAGCTTTGGAATTCCACAATAGTGTGCTGCTCCATTGTTTAGAATTAGCAAAATATTAACCGTTTGCCTACCAGTAAAGTTACTATTGTAACGAACACCTTTGAGTCCATTTTCATAAAAGTGAATGTTAATTTTAATATCATTATTTTTCTCACATTTTGGAATATCTTTGATTGATACTGGTGTGGAAATGCCTTCCATATTTAGCTCAGATGTCCACTCACTATATGATTTTACTTCATTCTTTGAATAAGGTACTTCATTATAATGCAATATTGATAAAACTGCATATAGGAAGCAATCATTTGCATTTGAATTAACATTAATGACAGCTTTAGAGTTTTTTAACTTCTTTGGTATAGGAAATGATTGTCCACCTGACAGTATTGGACTTGTTATTACATTGAACTCTATATTTTGTACATCATCTATAATCCAATTGCTACACCTTTTTGTGAAGGCTTCAATATGATTTATTAGACTATTTAGATGATCCTGAAACCAAGCATCATAGTCATAAATATAGTTTGAGGATGATGAGGTAAAGTGTGCGAGAAAAGTTTCTTCTTCTTGAGAATTAGAACGGACATAACGAATTTGTGCAATCAGACGACCGCGTAATTGATAGCTCCTTAGTAAGTCAGAGACTAAATTCCCTAACATGGAACGCATGCTTTCTAAGAATGATGTTATGTCCACAGTAGGTGTTGTTGGTGTGATATCATACACACGTGCATGGCCATTGAGTGCGCTTTCGCTGAGACTAACAGTTCCATAGTTATTATGCATATTCATCTCAGTATTTGTATTATGTACATTCATATGCTGTCGAAATCTACTTATAGAGTTATACGTTTTGCCACATCGAGAGCAGTATTGCATAAAGTTTTGTATGTTAGTTGAAGCGCTGGTTTTTGGCTTAGAAGTAGATCTATTTTGATTATTCGAATTTGACTCTGTTATGCTATCATTCGATTTATTATTGCATACAAGTTTATGCCTCTTAAGATTATCCATCCTATTCGTCTTATATGGACACTTGCTACATTGATACGTTTTTCCTATACTTACAAAATTTTTCATGACGTTGCAAATTGCCAATGAGAGTGAACACTTTTCCACACTTGGTACAGACAACCATGATTATTGATGAGGATTGAAATTACTAAGCCCTTATATACATCTACCATCTAATGACGTCAGCGTCATCACCAGCCAATACCGTATGTTCGATCTGTTGTAAAGAGAAAACACATAAAATTTTCAGTAATTAATTTTTCAAAGAAAAAAAGTCAAAGCTTAACACATTTCACAATACCATTGTGGTACAACTTCAAGTGGCTGCAGCTTTCACTGCAGCTACCCAAGTCGTCCATCCTCGTTAGACGCACCTTTCTAATGGCATTGTCTCTGCACTCGATGTGCACCAATGTTTCTTTGTCGTGCCTCTGAATGTTGGTCACTTGCGAGGCCAACAGGAGGTTTGATTGAGTTATATTTTGTAAGGACTCAACCAAACCTCTGTTGTCCTCTATTAGCTGAGCCTCACGAGCCTCGGACTCCCTCAGACGTTCTTGGCAACGGCGTAGTTTGGAGTAAATGTCTTCCTCCGTCGTTGCGTCGAGGTCGACATCATACTCTCGCACTGGGAGAGGGGCCTTGGGAACTGTAGCAGGAGCTGCGGCGGGGATAGGAGGTGTCGCGAAGGAAGCAGCTGCGGCTGGGATCGGAGGTGACGGAGAGGAAGGAGCTGCGGGCGTTGGAGGGGGTGGGATCGGAGGTGCCGGACAAGAAGGAACTGCGGGCGATAGAGGACGCACAGGGGATGGAGGAGCAAGCGTCATCATGGGGAACAGCGGCAGGCGGACGCTCCAGCTGGGGGATGCCCGGATGTGGCTGAAGGACAGCTCTTCCTGTGAGGCACACATGACGGACTCCTGTAAACAAAGGAAACAATTGTTTATTAGGATAATTGTCAACAAAGTAAGTTTCAAAATGTTTTAATAGAAAATTCTACACTGAGGCAGTTAACCAAGCTTCATACTTACATTAGTAGCAGATTCATCGTCATCATCGGATGACGATGTTGGAGAATCGTCGGATGAGGATGATGTTGCAGAATCCTCGGATGAGGATGATTCGCGTATGGAGTAGGGCCTCTCCTCATTGTCCTCAATGGACGTGGTTGTCGCTGGCGTGCTTAAAAAGCTCCTATGCTTTTTAAGGGATAGAGATCGCACAGCCTGCAGCGGAAAAATGTGACAATATGTTTATATAAAGAGATAGACATAGACAGGTTTTCAAGGTGTTGTTGTTGTCTGTTATCTGAGCGTAGACCACAGCAATCACACTTACGGGGCTAGAAGCGAGTTTTTTTGTCCTGGGGAATTCCCTCGAGGCAGCTTCGGGCATGCGGGGATTGATTGAACACTTGGAAACAGCTAAAAAAGAGATTCATATTTGATTTCTCCTTAGAAACTATTAAGCAAATTAATTTGTTACCTTTCGCAAGTTTTCCACCACATTTCCATCTTCAAACCCGACTGTCATCGCTTGAGGTGGTTCAGTCTGAAATGTTTTAACAACATTGATTTAATTATGCATATGAATAATAACCCAAGTAAATAGATTCTCACATCTTTAACGATGAGTTTTTTCTGCACCAACACCTTTGTCTTCTTCGGTGGGGGGCATCACCAAATCCTGAAATGTGTAAACGACATATGCTTATATTGACTTAATGAAGTAGCATTTTATCTATCCCCAGTGGATCAGTTATTCGTGAAGCTAGGATGTAGGATTGACATCACTTACCTCAAAATCGCTGAAAGTCTCGTCGACAAATTCTCGGGACTTAGGGGCTTTCTTGGGAGCGCGAGACTTAGGGGCTTTCTTGGGAGGCTGTTGAGGTTCGTCCACCTGGGACAAAACACCTTCGACCGGCCTGTCCTTCGAAAAGAGGCGTTGCAACTTCTTTTTTCATTACTAGAAGTCAAATTGATCCCTTTCCGTCCATTCTCAAGAGCACAGGGGGTATGACGAACAATGAAGGCCTTCGCCGAATAGGTGTTAGCCTTCATATCACTCCTTTCATGCGTCCTACAGGAAAGGCAGTAGATGTAGGAGCAGTCTTCTCTGAAGGTGCACTCCTTGTGCCCGCTTTTGTTGGCATGTCGAACGGGCAGTTGACATGTCTCACAAAAATGGAAGACGAGACGTTGTCGTGCGATACTCTCATGTCGAACCATTTCTGTAGAGGATAAAAAAATTTTATTATAATTTAATCCCTTATTAAATAAGAAATCATTTATGTACCACCTTCAAAGCTTTATTAAGTACTAGATTAATATTAGACAAATCTTAGGAAGAAATAAATTTATGGATGAAATAGAAACTGAGATTCGAAAGTTTTATTTCATTTCAAAGGGTTTGTTTATAAAAAGACATAAAATTTGGAAACAGCTGATTAATCATTATTTAATTACGAAATAATAATAGAATGAAAATTAGATTTCGAAAATTTCAACCATTAAAAAATTAGTTTAATTAAACAAGTTTGAACTTTATGGAAGCAGTTGATTTATATTTCTTTTAAATTGAGATAAACATAATAGAACGAAAGTAAAATTTTCGAAAAGTTCAACCGTTAATCAATTCGTTTGATTAAACAAATTTGAATTCATACATCAGCTATTAGATGACATTGAATTTTTATTTAAATATCTTTTTATTTAGAAAGAATGCGTAAAAATACGGATGTCAATTGCACTTTTACTCAGACTTATACAGTCATGTCTCTTCTGGATGACTTAATATAGGAAGAAAATAAAAAGAACATGGTTAATAATATAACATAAAGTGTTCCTATCCTAAAAACCCAAGCTTATGTATTTAAAGCTATTTGGTTATAAAAACTTAATAATGTTCCTACTCCCGAATATCCTATAAAGTAGCACAACATGACAATGAAACTCACTTCAGAATTGTAATAAGAACCGGAGAACGGAGGAACGAAGAACGACGTCTGCTATGGACACTGAATTATTTGAAAAAGAGTGAAAATTCGTTGTGTGCAACTTCTTTATATATGAAATTGACAAAGCAACTATGAACAAAGACCTTATGACATCACATTCTGGAATTGGTACGGTTAAACAAAATTGATAACTCAAACAAGAATTGGGACAGCTGGTTTATTTTTAACCTTAGAAATGGAAGTGCCATGATATGTGTTGAAAGATTTCTACATGTAAACAGTAGAGTGAATTCAAAGTAATAGGAACTGATAGACTGATGTATTATTTGATATATATGTTATTATTAATAGTCATATAATGATTCATATTTGAAGATATAAAACTTGTGATTTCAATAGAATATTAAATTTGAATTAAGCGCTAAATTTCGAAAATTCAAATTTCGCGCCAAAATGTGAATAATCAAATTTAAAAGACTTTTTTTCGAAAATTTGAATTTCGCGCCAAAATTCAAATAATCAAATTAAAATACTAGGGTTAGGGTTAAGGGTTAGGGTTAAGGTTAGGGTTAAGGTTAGGGTTAGGGGTGAGGTTAGGGTTAGGGTAAGGGAAGCAAGAAGAGTATCTATGGCACCCGGAACCCATGGGTAAATAAATTTTCGAGTGCGCGAAGCGCATTTTTAGTTGTAAAACTTTAACTTTGAAAATTTGTAATCTTAGTTATTTTTGTAAAAAAACTTGGAATTTTTCAAGTTGCATACAGATGCATGCAACTAGGATTTTTTCATCAAATAGGTACATACAATATATCATTCGAATGTTCTTTTCATGTTGATTCTAATGGTGTATTGTATGACACATGTATGACATATAACTAAAGAGCTACATGTCTTTAAAGAATGGGCTAAAAACTTAGTGAATTTAGAAATCTAACATTTGTCTGCTTGCATACAATTGCATACAACTAGGATTTTCCCATCGAATAGGTACATACCTTATATCATTCGAAAGGTCTTTTCATTCTATTTCTTATGGTGTCGTGTATGACACATGTATGATATCATCCTGGACTGCTACAAACATTTTAAAATTAACAACATAATTGTTTCTTTAAAAGTTATATGTTCCTATTTATTTCAAGTTGAAGTCTTCATATTTGATTTTTTTGTTTCAATTCAGTTATTGAACATCATTAATTATAAATAGTTATTCCCCTTTCCCATTTAGACCTTAATTGAAGACCGATTTGTGAAATGATAAAACAAGTCTGTTCATATATGCAAATGAATATTAAATGAAGAGATTAAGAAAAAACACACTAAATGTCATCAAGGTAAGGAAAGGGTACAAGTTTTTTCAAGTCCACTTGCACATGGATCCTGGTCTTTTTGGGCGCACAGGGACAGCGACGTGGTATGTCAAGGTCGATGACCGAAAATTCGAGAGCGGTTGTGAGGTTCCGCTCGTTCGGCTCCATTCGACTGAAGACCCGTTTCGTGTGGTACTTTTTTGGCGCGTTCTTCACTTTGACCGTGACCCTTCCGTAAAGTGGCGTTCGCATGGACTTCTTATTCATGTGACGCATCGTCTCGATTGATACGTCACTATCCCCACCATCATCACTCGAGTAGTCGGGCGATGCAGGGGCTTGGGTGAACACCACCGGCTCGTTTGGTATTGTCGATCGCTCCATCGGAGATTGGGGAGGTGTATTGGTACGTTCCACTGGCGAAGTGGTACGATCAGCAGTACCGTTCTCAACTGCGGCTTTCTGTTTGCGATCCATTATGACTTGTAGATTTAAAATAATTGTAACTTGTAAACGTGAGGATTAGAACCTTTGATAAGAATTGGTACAAACCTCGGACTTATATACTTTTTAAACAAAGGAAATCCTAACAGCCAATCAGAGAGGTACCGAACTTCCCTAAAGAATATATAACTATATGAAGGATGTCATTGTTCCAAACTGTTAAGTACTTATCCTCAACGTTCCATAACAAGAAGCATGTCCTCAAAACCATTATTTTATTTTCAAAATGACAGCTAAGTCATTATTGGAGGTCAGTTGGACATGACCATGCATATCTGTTGCGGCTGCAAAGTGGCCCTGTGCAAAACCTTGACTGTGTCAGCACTTCAAAGGCGGAGTGGACTATCGGTGAAGTGTCCGGTACACGAGTGTGACCATGACTTTAGCAACAATCAGACATTTCATGAATGGTGTGATGACTTCCTGAAGATCATGGAGTCGCCTGAGGGACGTGATCTGTACCCATCATTTATTTTTCACGCTTAAATTAAAATTACATTGTAAATCTCTTGTCTTTTTCATTTTAAACATAGTTCTGGAATTGGTTTTCTTATTGGGGAGCAACTAAATCATAGCTGCACATTAAAGTTTCACATCTAAATAGTGCTACATTTAAAATAATTGTCACAATAGTCGCAATTGAGCAAACCCATTCAAAATCAAACAACGGACGTCTATCGGTACGTACTCAAGTGCTCAGAACCAAACCTCACAAGTTCGATCATAGACGTTCCGAAACACAGTGTACTCAACCGATTGTACCAAACACATGTACCTATCCAGTGAAACAGATCTCATACAGGTTCCTATTCATAACACTGAATTATACATGTACCTATCCATGTTCCTATTGATAACACTGAATTATACATGTACCTATCCATCTACCTATTGATAACACTAAATTTTACATGTACCTATCCATGTACCTATCCCTCGCAAGTAGGGCACAGTTTTCACTACTAATCAATATTGTCTGAACTCATTTCAGAAAAATTAATGTTTATGAATATGAATGTGGGTGCTATGGCCTGAAGATAAATTATGAAAAAAGTAAAATTATATTGCTTGGTGGAGGCAAAGATAGAAATTCCTGCATAAGAATAAAACACATGCAAATAGTCGAAAAAATTCAATATTTGGGCATCAAATTAACCAACAGTAAAAGAATGACAAGAGAGCATATCAAAGAAAAAATAGAAAAAAGTAAGAAATATGGTAGTAGTAAGTAAAACTCCACTTCTGGATAGCGCAAGATGGCCGCCGTCGCTGACGTCCCCCCCTCCTGTCAGTCGAGTCGGTCGTGGTGAGCCGCCGCATTGCTTCGAGTCTGACGTCCCCCCTCCTGTCAGTCGAGTCGGTCGTGGTGTGCCGCCGTGTTGCTTCGAGTCTGACGTCCCGCCTGGCCGGCCGTCGTAGCGCGAGGTGGTGTGTGATGCGCTCTCCAGGTTGGCGTGGTGTGCCGGCCAGGTTGGGAGGGTGGACTGTCGTAGCTCACCTGAAAAAATCCTAAGTGTCAGAGTGGCTTTGTATGGGTAAAATTTTGAAAATTTTCCAAAGTGTGGCATTTCGACCTGGGACCTTTACCACAACAGTTTCCATCAAATTTCACCGACCTCCCCCCCTCGGCACCGATCTTCCAACTTTGGTTCTAGAGATTGTAGAAAGTCGTGCAATAGCTCGTTTGAAAGCTAAGAGTGAGACAAATTCAGTGAAAGAAACGGCTTGTTCATATCTGTCTTCGATTTGCTAGAGACGCAAATCAAGCATTAGTTCCTTTCTCCCTCCCTCTAGCTCAAACCTCCACCTAACATCTTTCTCAATCTTCCTTCAATTAACCTTCTTCCTCATATTATCATCAATATTTACAATTACCCAGATTTCTCAACCCCATCTCCACCTCTAAACACACCCACTCGAGCCTACCCGATCTAATCAATTAACAATCCACATCTTTCGTCTCCAATAAAAACAACAACCACCCATTATATACAACAAACCACTATTCCCTACCCAAACCACCAAAAAAAACAAAACCTTCAAACCAATCATCAATAATTCCCCATTTCACTAACCCTTAATCACTCACTCAACACCATTCCTTGTATTCTCCCCACCTTACCACCACCTCCCTAACCAACAACCCCATACATTCAACATCATCAACACTTCCCCCCATACCACCCCCCCCCCCCCTTCTCCTCCAAACTTCCAAACTCACCATCCCACTCACATTTCCCCACAACCACTACTTTCTCTACCCCCCCCCTCACCCCCCCATTCTCCCCCACCCCCAACCCCCCTGTATACCTTCTCCCAACCTTCCCTACCCCTACTCCCACCTCCTCACCCACCCCTCCTCACCAACCCCCCTGCGACCCCACCCCACCCTCCTACTACTCTTGCTCAAGAGTGGAAGGCGAGAGATGACAAGGATACTCCCTATAGAAAGATTTGGGATGGTAATCACATTTGCCTACCGGTATCACATTGGTGTACTTACTATAAGAAGGAGGGAGATCATTCAATACCAATCAGATGTGATGAGCTCGGAGAAGGTACTTGGGATATCCTTTTCAAAGTGAATGGGCTATATTATGGTCGACACAAGGATAATAAAATAGCCTCTCTCTCCATGCATATGGAATCCATCCTATATATTCCAAAACCACCCAATGTGGACGACATAATTGATCAAATCCTTAACAGCAGTGGTACAAAGCGCAAGTCGGAGAAGAATGCTGCCTCAAAACGCAAATCAAAGAAGGAGAATTACTAGTCCTTTCCTAACTCTACCCTATGACAATTCGCTTATGTGCTTTGAGTGTCGTAGACGTGGTCTTATTAGATACACTTTACTTCTTCGTTGCCATCATATCATTTGTGTATTTTGTCGTGAAAAGCATCGATGTAATTCTTCATTTTGTAATATGTTATAAAACGTTTCCTTAGATGTGTAAATTTCCGTTTTAGGCTTGTATCATCATTTTTATGGATTGTGAGTTTGAACCTGTACAGGAGCTCAGTGCTATTGCTATGAACAATTGGACATATCAGATTATTAGTGTCTATCATCAACATGCCAACTGCGATCCCAATGTTGATCAATGGGCGAGAAAACACATTCATGGACTTAATCTGAAATATTTGCAAGACTATGGCTTTTCTTGTGAGAGTGCTCTTCTTATTGACTTTAAACGATGGTTAGCTGCTTTCAATGTTATACGCATCTTTTGTAATAATCCTGGTAAGGAGAGGAAAGTATTTCCCAATCTAATCATTGATGACATTTTGCTAAGAGACATTAGAGTGAATCAACATTATCATGAAGTCACGAAACGTTTTAAGGATTTGTGTGTTCCTATTTTGTCTGTTCGTTGTAGTAGCTACGTTCATAACCAATGCTTCTTTCCTCCTTACCTCAACACTGCCAAAGTCCTGTATGGTTATCATTGCTCGCTGTATGATAGTTACCAGCTGTATCTATTTTATCTCTTTCAAACCATTGATTTATAATGCATGCTTGTTACTATTATTCAATAAATGTTACTATGAGAAGAGTTGTTTTCATGCAATGGATGGGTTAGATAAAGGGCGATCATGTCTTTCTCAAACGACTGCGGAACATTACATTTTCATAGGCAAAGTTTAAAAGGAGCTGTTCAAGATTATGTGATAAATTTTCATAAAGATGAGAGCGACATCGAAGCAGTGGTCGATGATGCTAGCACTCTATTTCTAGAGTTACTGAATACATTCTCTGATAGCATTATCATGGCGCGATTAGTTGCGAAAATTAAGTTTAGTCATTTTGGAAAGGAAGAGGTGGAAAGTCGCTCTTTCCATTTTGCTTCTTATTCAATGGAAGTGGTAGATCACCCCCAAGAATTTTTTAAAAGACATATGATAAAAGTTGCTGAACGTCTTAACGCATTTAACCATCATGGTAGCAGTCTAGTGATTGAAGCGATTTCAGATATTCACATTCAACTTTCCATAAAGAAAAATTGAAAATGCAGTGGTACTTGATTGTAGCACAACTGGTTTTCGAGCTATGTCTGCTCACTCTCGAAGTATATTCCTTCTGTACATGCGTCTATTTTTTAGAAAAGGCTAGCAAATTCATATCTTCAAAAAGACTTGCTATAGACATCAGTAACGGTGAAACTATGTGTTGTGATGTATGTAAGCGAAAGGATGGAAATGAAAAGCGCATCTTCAAGAGATGTAAGCATGCTTTTTGTCAACGATGTTTCATACGTAATTGCATTCAACTTTGCAAATGTAACCCCTGTGATATTGCTCATTTCGAGTGTCACTTATGCCGCAATAGTTAGTACCTATGCAAATGTGATAAAGATAGGTTTTAGCAAAGACTAACACGGAAAATGGCGAAACGTAAAAGTCAAAAGTCTTCAAAGTTTTCTTCAGCCATTCAAGCTCTCCGACGAATGAAAGCAAATCAGCGATACAATGCTATACGACATGCTAACGATAAATTCATTCGTGAAATTATTTCTCATGTGAAGAAGTTGAGGACGAAGAAATTAGCACCAAAACAACGAAAGTTACTTAAGCGATATGCTACAAAATTGCGTTTCATCTCCAATCCTAAAGTCACTCTTCAAAGAAAGAGGGAAACTCTAACACAAAAGGGCGGTTTCCTTTCAGCAATACTTCCGATGTTAGCTCCTGTCGTGGGTAACCTATCGGGTAATATCTTTGGCTCTAAGCGTTAATTATGCAAATGTTGAATCTCAAAGTATTAAAATGGATTTCAGACTTCAATGCGATAAAGTTCTGACTGTATCAGGTCCATCTCATGCAGGTAAAACTGTTTTCACGCTGAATTTATTGGATAAAAGAAGGGAGTTGTTTAAGGAACCTATCAATCGAGTGATTTGGTGTTATGGTATTTATCAACCGTCGCTGTTTCAGGAATTGCAAAGTCGCAACTTTATTCGACATGAAGGAATTATTGCAGTGGATAAACTTCAGTCTAATGATGTTATTGTATTGGATGATTTATTAAAAGAAAGTAAGAATTCAAAAGATGTTACAGATATGTTCACTCGCGCAGCACATCATAAAAGGTGTTTTATCATCTATATCACACAAAATTTGTTTCCTGATGGAAAAGAATCTCGTACACGAAACCTGAATACACACTATTATGCTATTTTCAAGAATCCGCGAGATAAAAGTCAATTTGAAATTTCAGCGCGACAAGTTGCACCCAGAGGATCAAAAGCCGTAATTGAAATTTTTCAAGCAGCTACTGAAAAACCATACGGTTACTTATTCATTGACTTTACGCAAGAGTGTCCGGAAGAATTTAGATTTCGAAGTGATATTTTGAAAACTCCCATGATTATCTACAAACTATGAGTTCTTATTCTCGCATGATTGTTATTCCTCAGGATGAATATGTACAATTGACTGCCATGCAGTAAGTAAAGCAACCTCTTGCAAATCAAATGTATAGGAAAGAAATAGATTATCAGCAAAATGTTCACATCAAAGATCCACATCGTGCTGTATTATTACAATCGGAAACTGTTGAGCAATTGAAAAACTTGAAGAATAAGATGCGTGACTCTGTATCGACTGCTACACCTTTAGCATCTCGCGCACATGCCATATCTCTTTTCAACAGTATTGAACCCATCTCAATGTAAATGATAGAGGAGAAATCATTACAGATGAAAATAAAGTGATTGATGCTTCACGTTATGAAGACTTGATTCAGTATGCGACACGTAGAAAGCGCCGTCAGGGCTTGTTCCACCTGGTTGGTCATACTTTCTTAAACTATTGAAAAAGCATAATGTGCCAAAATTTTCTTTGAATAATGAGACATTGAAAGAACTTGATTCAACAGTGGCTACTGCTCCAATGCTTCAGACGATGAAAATGCCAACAAATTGGTTTAAGACGTCACCTGCTACATCCCCTCCCACACTCACTAAGCAAACAAGAGGAAGAACTCGACGTAGATCTACATCACCACTAAAACTAGTAAAAGGAAAACGTAAAACAGCTCATCCCAGGAAATACATGTTCTCAGACTATTAATATGAAGCAGATGTGTTGCTTGCCATGTAATGAGCCGCCAGAGGTGAATGTCGTTGTCACTTGCACTTGCTGCGCCAGCTCTCACAATGAAACCCCTAAGCAATGTGAACACGATCGCAAAACCGCTAAAGCTAAATGCTGCAGTTGTTGTAAATGTAGAAAGGCAAGAAAACAAAAAGATGAGAAGGAGGAAAAAGAGTCAGTCGTCATCGACTGAACGTTTGAAGTCAATCTATTATGATGTAAAACATCCGGCAGGATTTGCATCTATCAAGAAATTATCAAAAGCGAGTGGTCTTCCACAATCACAAGTGAAACGATGGTTAAAGGGTCAGGCTACCTATACACTCCACAAACAAGCGAAAAAGAAGTACCGCACCCGCCATTATATTGTTCATGACATCGATGAACAGTGGCAAGCAGATTTGTGTGATGTTGCCTCCATTTCAAAACATAACTCGGGCAATAATTTTATTTTAACCGTCATTGATATTTTCTCGCGTTATGCGTGGGCTCAACCTTTAAAAACTAAAGAAGGGAAAGGAGTAGCAAAAGCATTCCAAACAATTTTTCGAGAAGGCCGCATTCCAAAAAGAATTCAGAGTGATCAAGGAAAAGAGTTTGAAAATCAGCATGTGACAAGATTATTTGAGAGGCATGACATTGAGTTGTTTAGTGTAAAGAGTGCTTACAAAAAATTCACTCGTTGAACGTTTTAATCGCACATTAAAAAATCGCTTGTGGCGACATTTTACTGCCAACTTGACACAAAATTGGACAAAGGTTCTACAAGATACACTCCATGCCTACAATCACTCTATCCATCGTTCTATTGGACTCAGACCAGTAGATGTAAATGCTGACAATGTAGATAAAACGCGCGAATCATTCCAACGTAAACGCACTCATGTGAAAAGTGATGTGAAAATTGGTGATAAAGTTCGTATCTCAAAAGTGAAAAGTGTTTTTGCTAAAGGGTACCTTCCGAATTCTGATGTATTGTTCTTCAACTATATTCTTCAATTCTGATATATTGTAGAGAGTCCAAAATCCAAGTCTTCATGATGTTATGCAAAGTCGCAGATCAGCAATATAAAAATGTCGTTTTATCATATTTTGCTTAGCAATGCGGCCGCAAATATATTTGCTAGTAATCGAGCCGCACTCTTTTCTACTCCCATTGATCATACACAACAGCTAAATGGAAATTGGGAAGTGGGTGTCACTCAACTTGCTTATAGCAACTGTGTCTATACTTTTGATCATGAGGTGATGACTATTAATATGAGACGTACAGCTGCTTACCAATGTGAAAAGGGCTGCCGAGTATACATTCCACAGTGGCCAAAGAAAGATCTCTTATCATGTAAAAAGTTTATATATGATTTCCTGAATAAGGCGTGTAAACATATTGTCCAATTTACTCCGCACAATGATGATCATAATTATGTACATCATGTAGTTGAGAAAGATTGGATTGTTGGTTTAAGTCCAAGTTTAAGAAATGATTTAGGTTACCTCACTAGCGCCTTAACAAGCTATGATAATTTTAACGTTAATTACCACATAAGTGGTTATAAACAGTTAATATATCGAGAGGAAGCTTATTATGTAGATCTTATTCCAAGAAATGAGAAGACGTTGGTGAAGAAGATTGTGATTAAGCCAAGAAAGACAAACATGACTCCTGAAACATTATTGAAGAAATTTAATTATCTCCTTCGAGTTGATGGTAAACAAGTGGCAACATTGACTTATATCAAATCATCTAATCATATTGCAATAAGTAAATTAAATGATGATAATCTAGTATTAGTTTGTTCAAAAGATTTTCATCCGTTCTTACGACATCGTTCTGCAGTTGTTCATGGAAAATTTGATATGCAACATTTACCATGTGAAAGGTCAAATCAATTTGATACAGAATGGACCGTATCTTTATACAGAAAGTGTGTAGAGCCTTTAGGTGGTATCTTACATGAAACAAGAGTGTTGATGCCTCGCATTATTACTTCAGTAAAATTGGTTGTAGATTATTTAAATGAAGTGATTAATGAGCAACATATTTCATTTTCTGAAAAAGAAGGTACTTTGTCTCTCACTATAAGTGGAAAAGGTATTGAACTAATTATGGATAAAACTCTAATGGACATTTTGGGTTTTGATCAAAATATCTTTAAAAGTGGTACTGTAACCAAAGCTAGCGCAGACATGTCGCTATCGCGTCGTATTAACTATTTTCAGATATATTCCAATATTGGTGAAGATGTACGTGTGGGAGATGTTGAAGCTCCATTGCTAGCAATGATACCATACCAGCCAAAAAGCTGCAGTATTTTATCTGAGCATACTTTCAAGAAAGTGCATTATACAAAGCTGAAATCAAACTACATCCCACAAATTGATATTGCAATTTATGACGATGCTGGTGCGTTGATTCCTTTTCATAAAGATGCTGTGACAAGTATCACACTCCATTTCCGAATGAAGAGTTAATGCAAAAGTATGCTAATATATTTTTTCCAATGTGATTAATATGGAAAGTGAAAATAAGGACTCGTTTCTAATCTACTTGCCCAGTAATGCTTCTATGAATAAATTTCCCAAAAATAAACCATCAGACTATCGAGTAGAATTAAATCGGCCACTGCATTTAGAAGGTGAATGGGAGGTTGGCGTTTCCAGTATTTGCTATGATAGCAATATTCAGAATGTGAATGATTTGGAAGAAATGATATTGACTCCTCGCACCCATGATGGAATAACGATGAATAATGCATTCCAGTTCCCATAAAATTTAACATCAGATGGAAAGTGGAACTATGAATGGATTCAGATAAAATCAGATTATTATGAACCATTTGGGAATGAGAAAATTATTAAGGCGTTCAATAGTGGTAATACTTCCATCATGAAGAATAAAAATCAGAAAGCTTATGAGTTTACTATCTATCATTGGAGTGGGAGACAGTTCCTTCGCTTTCATTCCTTTACTAAAGGTCTTACACTGAGGTTGGCTAATGAATTCTATCCACATCTCGGTTTTGGTCATGGACTACATCTAACGTCAATTGCTACTGAAAATGTTAAAAAAGTTTATTCAAATCAAATCAACAAATTTCATTATAAATTTAAAATGTTTGATAAAGATGTAGAATGTGAAGAACGCATCATTTTGAAAAGCGTGGTGTTCAACCTTTATCACTTATTGAGTTAGTAAAACGATTGAATGAGACTGTGGGTAAGAAGTATGGAGAGAAAATTATGGCGGACAAAATATGGTTGGTTATTCAGAAATATAATGACAAACTTACAGTTTATTTCTCTCCAACCTTGCGTCATTTTGTAAGACATTATACACCTATTATTGGAAGCGGTGTGGTGCATGGTTCTCATGAATATCACACTAAAGCTGATTCGGTTAATGATGATTGGTGGGTGGACATCTATGGTGATCGCATCAAGAAAATTTACCAGTCTTATGAAGAATCTAAAGTTGCTATCAATATAATGCCGCGTCTATATCATGCAGTTGAAAGCTTCATTCATGTAGTAAATCCTTATATAAAACAGAAGTTGAAGCATGTGATGAAAAGTAAATATGATGTAAAGACACACCACATTTCGTTTTCAATTGAAAATCAACGCGTTCTTCTGAAACTGGGTGATGACATTCAATGTCAATTGAGTAAAAAAATGAAAAAAACTCTTTGGTTTTTCAATGCTACAAACTGTGTTTACTGCTGCGCATACGATTGGTATAGAAACACCAATGACACTTGATAAACATGAACAGCACCTTTACATTCAAAGTGATTTGATTCTACCTATTTCTGTTGGTGAGAAAAAAGAATACATTTTACGTGATTTCATTCATGATAAAGACGCTTCATATGGAATAGTCGAGAAGATGTTTGAATCTATTTTCTATCATCCCGTCGTCAAACAAACTATACCCTCTATTACTATCAAAATTACCAATGGTTTACAAGAGTGCATCCATGTGAAAGATACTAAATCCCTCATAACTTTAGTGTTTCGGAAAACAAAGTGAAGTCATTGTGATATGTTTATTGAAATAAAAATATGTGTATGAAAAAGTCTTTTCACAGATATAGGGGGAATGAGCTGACTGTAGACATATATTCACAAGGAAGAAACGATCTCATGCGATACATAAAACAGCAATGTTTATCTACAGAAATCAACATAAAAATACTAAGTTAAGGATGATTATGCTAAGACGTCTCCTGAATGTGGTAGTGTGAGTTTTATTCTTTTGGGTGGTGGTATGTTTGTGTCAGGATGTCCATGTGGAACAGATGTGTTATGTCCTATCCAACACCTCTTATCTTCCCATGCTGAAAGCGGTCGTTTCTTGAACGTGTGCGTTTTCACAGTATGAACTTGAGATTTTAAGATTGTCATATTGACAAACGTTATAGTTTTATTTTTATAGGCCTTCTTATAGGACCGATGTTTCATTTTGTGAACAATGGATTTTGATATACCTTTAGCACGCTTAATACTATCTGCACATTCTTTTAATTTCATGGAATACATTTTAGGACGGAGGAGAACCATTTCATCTATTTCCTTTCCTGCTGTTTCATCCTTAAAACAACCAAGTTTGGCTTTATTCTGTATGGAATAGAGTGGATGAGTGGGATTGTAATTAGATGTGTCGAAATATTTATCTAATGACTTACCTACTTCATTAAAATTTAAATCTTTTTGAGTGCTAATTCCTAAAAAGAAACTATCTGTATCACCACCCAGCAAGCGAACCTCTTTTACGAGAGGGCATGGTTTTGATATTTTGTAGAAGAGTTGATACATTTCAAGCTTGGAATAATCTAAAACGGCTTGCCCAATATAGATGGGTTTGCACAATTCAACTTCAGATTTTATCATTTTAACACCTATAAGATCCTCATCGATGATGTCTCTATCAATGAAAAGAGGTGATGAAGTCAATTTGTGATATTTTTGTTCATCAACGACTAGTTTGTAGTTCATACGTTTTCTAACATACTCCATGGTGTTTCCGAAAAGACTGTTATTCTTATATTTATAAAAATCCTTTTCAAAATTATTTTGGACGAGTGCACGTTTTTGACTGTTACTATCTATGTAGGGTTTGAGGAAGGCTTTCTGTCTAAATTTGATAATGCGGTGAACTGACTTTAGAAGCATGCCCATTTCTAAATAGAATTTTAGTATGCAGAAGTGCACGAGATAATTTTTCTTATCATATTGGGTGAGCAAAAGTTTGCGGCATGGTTTGTACCTTGGCTGTCCACACTCTATTAAGTTATTATGAAATTGTGACATGAATGGTGAAAACATATCTTCAGTCACTTCACCAGATTCAGGTGCGAGTGGGAAATCAGCAGTTTTATTTTTAATACTATTTGGATAAATCAAATCCACTTCAAAATAATATCCCCAATCACCTTCATCTGGAATCTTCAGTATGTTTGAAGGGTTGGAGTAATACGTAAGCTCATCTTGATTTAACCAACTAAACTCGGAATGAGGTAGTGGTTTAGACAGTGAACTGCCATATAAATTATTTTGGTCATAGTACTTTAGGTGGATATGATCATCACCTACTGTTTTAGATTTTATGTGATGTTTATTTACAAATGTGAGACCACCGCGTATTCCGCGCTCAAATATATTATACATCTCCGGGTCTTGTAAGAGATGAATGGTCTCACCAGTCATTTTAAAGGCTGATTTAAAGGACATGGCTGGTAGACTGACAAAGTGGACAGGATCTAATTTGTCTTCTTCTAATGCCACTCGTCGAAATTCCTGAAAGACATCAGCCAGCAAAATGACATCTAATTCCAAGTAAGCGATCATATAATCGCCAAACGTTTTACAATCAAATTTTAACCATGCCTCTTGAGCATGTTCATAGTCCTCTACTGGACAATCTTGACCCGTCAAATCGTTTTGGAATTTGTCAATGGAAGGAAGGGTTGTTTCATTTAGTTTAGACATTGAGCTAAAATACGCATAAGGAAAGACTCCTTTGCGAGTGATTATTTCATCCGTTAAGTTTGGATAGTGTTTCTTCAAAGTTTGACTATGGGTAAGAAACTTGAAATTACGAACGAGAGAAGCTAGTGACGCTGACATGAATTGGAATGAATCTAAAAATTTTATTTCGAAGAAGACTGTCTTAATTTCTTTAGTTTTATCTACTGGTACTTTTGCTGTCATTTTCATGAATTTTTCTCTCGTTTGCGCTATAACATTAAACTGCCACGATTTCATCTGGCTCAACCCTCCTTTTATGAGCATATGACTGTCATAGCCCTTAAAGTTATGAAAAATGACGGGTAGTACACGACGTCTCAACCTAAGTGAAAAGTTACATTTGGAGCAGAGTGCGTTTCTAAATTTACCAGTGATGTGATCATGATCACGCACTTTCTTAATTTTATCGTCATCAAACGTTTTATGACATTTAGGACAGGATGTGCAACTTTCAAATTTTTGTTTGTCTTCATCTGACATGTAGTGACTTACGCTGCAATTGGGAATCATATGATTGTTGAAATTTAGCAGCTTTAGCGAGAAATTCTAGAAATTTTGAAATGCAATCTTCACCTTGCCAAGTATGCATTTTGTTTTGTCTATTCCTAAAGTGGTCATGCCATACTTCATAGCAGGATATGGCTGCTGGCTTGTGGATGATATCATCAATGTAGCATTCTATGTCTGCGTAAATGACACGCAGGGGACTTAATTCGTCACCATTATCCCTATGTGAAAATATTTTATCTTTGGGCATGCGTTCCATTTGTAATTTACCTCGCTTGCACCATTCATAGTGAGTTTCAAATTTATCTTTACTCCAAAAGGAGCGGATGCAGCGGTCGCATACAAAATGTTCACCTCTTTTAGAGTGCCCCAAGTGAGTGTACAAGCGAGAGATTTTGGGAATACCACAGTAGTGCCATTCCTCGCTATCATCTTGTTTTACTAATAAGAGGTTGACTACACGTTCATAACAAGTTGAACGTGAATTATAGCGGGCACCCTTCAACCCCTTCTCCCACACGTGAACGACAATTTTAATCTTGTTATGTTTTTCGAACGTTTCTACATCTTTGATTTTCATGTTGTCACTATCACAACCTTCAAAGTCTAGTTCATCCTCCCACTGTCTATAGCTATAGGTATGATTTCGATTCGCGTTGATATCATTATAGTGAAGGATGGATAGGACTGCATATTTGAAACACTGTGATTTACAATCGACATTGATGACAGCTTTCTTATTATACAACGTTTTTGGTAGTTTAAATGTGCCTCGAGCTGCATGACTTTCTAATAGGGAAATTTTGAATATGGCTGAGTCCACACCATCAAAAATAAGAGCGCTGTCGCGTTGATTGAATTTATCTACATTTCATTTTAAACATTGAATGTGCAAATTTAGCCAAGACTCGCAGTCTACAACTTCGGTTCCGGAAGAGGAAGGAACATGAAACTGTATTCTCTCCGTCACTTGACCCGTTTGAAAATCTATCTTAATATATTTTAGTTTAAGGTAGATGAGCGCCTTCATTCTAAAATTGTCTAAATTGTTGAAGGGCGCTTCGATAATTTTAGAATTTTGAAGGAGCCACTCAGGAAAATCTACTATTTGAGTATTGGACTCCATGCAGTAGTCGCGTACTAAATTATTATGTGAAACATTAATGAGGGAGATGTTAGAGGTACCGTTGGTGTAGTGATCACTTGCATGCGTGTGTTGAAGTCTGTGCGAAGATCGCTGAAAGTGACTATCAAAAGAAAGAGGGCACAAATCGCAAGGAAAGGAGATGTCATCGTCAGAATCAACTTCACCTCCGGAGATTGACGCCGCTTTGCGTTGACACACACGTTGTTTGATGTGTCGAAGGAGACTGTGCTTCCTTGTAAACATATGTCCGCAGTCGGCACATTCCCACTCGTTGCCTTGTCGCGAGAGTCCTGAGCTGGAACTCACATCACCTGAAAGAGAAATCATTCTTTCATCTCTGTTAAAGTCTCAGTGTATTGTTACAACCTACCTTGACTGAACAACTCTAAACTTTCCTCGAGAAGGGAGGGTGTTGGTGATGAAGTTGATGCCTGAAATTGAGGAAGATGCTATTAGCCACACGTTTGAGGGAGATGAGTGAAGAAATTTTCAACTTACCATTTCAACGAAATCAAGTTTAAGGTTGATACTTCAACAAGATATAGACTTCACTCAAATTTGGAATTCACCAGAGAGCAGTTCACTTGTACGCCTCAAATAATAACAGAATTCGCTAGAGAACACTTCACTTAAGCGTCTCGAAGACAGAGTGAAATGACACGAATGTCACTTTGCATATATACTTTCATATTCATCATTCATTGGCTGTTCATTCTGATTGGTTGCTTGTTTATACTTAAGAATTAAAAAACATTTCAAAGTTATTATTCACAGTCAACATGACAAGCCCTCCAAAAACACCGAACACAAAATTCTCTTCTCCATGCTCATCACCAAGGGCGCTCGTTGCACCAAACGCTCCAACGAAGGGGAAGGTAAAGAAGGTATACCGACTCGACAATATCAGAAAGTTGTCATTAACAGCGGATGACGAAGAGGAGAGTGTATGTGAGAAGGAGTGTCCCGACTTAACACGCGTGAGGTGGAAGTATCTGCAGTACGATACTGATGATGTGATGGAGATCACCAGCACCAAATTTCTCCACCAATTATGGGAATGGTACACCCCTAACTCCCAGCCACGAACTATGGCGGAGTGGGAGTACATCGACAAAGTGAGGCTCGCGGTAGAAGAACGATTGAAGCAAGTGAACTGTTTTTGCGATCTATGTGAAGTCAGACTCTGGGACGATATTGACGATGAAGACCTTTTGAAATACATGCCATAATAAATTTTTATTTCGTATTATCTTTGCTTTCATACTGACTTACTTGAATGGGGCTTCAGTGGATGATTTAACCATGTATACTTTTTCATTTGGAAATAGTAGCACGCTTAGTTTAACTTGTAAATCTTATAACATTTCATATGGGCGATGATGGTAGATGAAATAGTGTTAAATAAAATTAAGATGGCTTACACTTCTGATACAGGGATAGCAATCGACTGCGATCCATGTGTAAAGAGCTTGTTAGACTACGGATGGGCTTAAGTGGATGATTTAACCATGTATACTTTTTCATTTGGAAATAGTAGCACGCTTAGTCTAACTTGTAAATCTTATAACATTTCATATGGGCGATGATGTAGTTTTGAAATAGTGTAAAAAAAAAATTAGATGGCTTACACTTCTGACACAGGGATAGCAAATCGACTGCGACATGTGTAAAGAGAGCTGTTAGACTACGGATGGGCTTAAGTGGATGATTTAACCATGTATACTTTTTCATTTGGAAATAGTAGCACGCTTAGTCTAACTTGTAAATCTTATAACATTTCATATGGGCGATGATGGTAGATGAAATAGTGTCAAATAAAATTAAGATAGCTTACATGATACAGGGATAGCAATCGACTGCGATCCATGTGTAAAGAGCTTGTTAGACTACGGAAGAGAGAAGTGTGTTATGTTGCTTGTGGCGCGTGAGTGTCCTCCCATTTCATTCCATTCATCAATTCGTCTCATTGATAGAGACAGGTAGAACTCATGGCTCTCATAACGTATGCAATGGAAAGTTTTAGGCAACCTTCGACAGTTGGCTAAATGTCGCCCTGGCGCGAATGCATACTACGTTGAGACAGAGGCAATCACTTGCAAACATGACGCAGAGAGGTTAAACAAGATTGACCATTGCCGAATGTCCCTTGCGGTATACATAGCTACGGGTTTCACCGCCGCCCTTTACAGGAACGCCCGTCGAAAGGAAGTATTACACCGAACTTCATTTGCAACGTTCAAGTTGACTGATAGCAGATTCAACTTAATGATAGTATTCGCCAGTCCGAAGACTGCCCAGGGCAAACCGCGAGGAGGTTCTATCAAATCTTGCCCCATAGTGGCCCTTAAGAGAGCCGGTGGTTCGTTCTCGGGAGTCGTCATCTTACAGCCTACCGATTCTGCTGAGAGAGTCTTTGACTCTCTCCTTGGTAGCAGTGTCGACTTCCACGCTAATTGGTATGTGGCTGAAAAGTGGAATGTAGCGCCATTCCGTTGGATTGACAACACTTGCTGTCATCGGATTGCCAATCCGAGCAAGATTGTTGTGGACTCTGTCTTGCTCCTCTAGTCTAACAAATTCCTCAAATAAATTTCGCGGCCTTAACTGCGGTCCGCGAGGAGAGCTGACTTGAGTGTTCGGCGTCTGCATGATTGAAATGAAATGAAATGAGAGGTAGTGGTTTACATACCCCTCTAACGCGACGCAACGTTCAAGTTGACTGATAGCAGATTCAACTTAATGATAGTATTCGCCAGTCCGAAGACTGCCCAGGGCAAACCGCGTGGAGGTTCTATCATGACTTGCCCCTAGGTGGCCCTTAAGAGAGCCGATGGTTCGTTCTCGGGAGTAACGTGATGGGGTGGTGAAGGCGGGGAAAAGATCTGCAATGAAAATGATATGTATTAGAATAGGATATACTATCTTATTTGCTTTTCACTTACCAAGTTAGCCATCCTTGGGTAGTCTCGCGCGCTTCCTAACAGAAAATTTATGCAAATGTCCGCGCATTCTCAGTGTGGCATGCAAACATTTCTTGGTCGGATGGCCGTTGTAACAAATGATGGACTCGTCGAGACTACGGTTGACGAGGACTTCACCGTCCAAATGATTATCCCGAATAGGGATGTGAAACTCAAACAACCTATCCTCATTCACACGATTCCACTCATCCCTCATGCGCTCCAACTTCTCAAACGCCTGTCTCTCATCACCCCGCCGAGCCACATTCCTCTCCAACTCAACATTCCTCGCTCTCAACACACGCATCTCCTTCATCATCTCCTCAAACTTCGCTTCTGCATCTCTCATTCTTCTCTCTGCAGCACTCGCCCTCTTCTCACAGTCATCATTCTTCTCTTCCAACTCTCGCGTCTTATTCTTCAAATCAGTCACACTACGCCTCATTCGAATATTCTCATCCGCTATCTCCTTCGACTTCAGTTCCTTCTTTTTCAACGTATCTAACTCATTCACGACTTCATCCTTCACCTTCTTCAAACTCTCATACTTAGTTACCAACAAATCATGCGCCATCTGCTGCGACATATGCTTCTTCACTTCATCCTTCAACCACCTCGCCGACTGCACACGAATCCCACCACTCTTCACTTTTGGGGAAGATGAGCTCTGCGGGGGGTCCTCAACAACTATGTTGGAGACCTCCGAGGAAGAAGAGCTCAACTTCCTCGCACGCTTCCTCACACGCTCCCTACCTAAATCCACATCATCCTCATCATCACTCTCAAGCACTCTCTTTCGCTCAATCTCACCCTCCAACGAAGCAACTGCTTTCGCCAACTCATCATTCTCAACAACATTCTCAACAACATTCTCCACCTTGCCGTCTCGCTCAATCGCCAACATTCGCTCCCTCTCTTCAACAATCAACTGCGTGAATCTCAGGTCATTCACCAAACCTCCACTGCAATCTGCATGCACTCTGTAAAATCGCGGCTCATCCTCATCACCCTTCAACACTCTGCACTTTACACACGCAACCCTATTCAGGATAATCATGTGGTCAGTGCCCGCCTTCTTCACATGCGCCTTGGCGTCCGCACTGCGATTGATTCGCCCACATGTGCACATTTCGATGTGGAATTTTCTGTTTTTGTCGTTTGCCATTACTGAGATTTTATCGTTAACTGTAAGATAATGAAATTTTTATAAGTTTGGAATCATGTAGTACAGTCATATTCCTAAAGCATTACACTTAGTGAAGAATGATAGATTTGAGTGTAGTGAGTGGCACTCGATCCCGTCGACAGCCCGAAGGCCTTGTACTGATCACTAGGGAAGTGAGAGATCTTCCCCGATACCCGCTCTTTACAGCTGAAGACATCATTGTCACTGCCCCGAAGTGGTAACAGCAACGCCGAGTCAAAGGTAGTGATCAGTAGCTGGGATCTAACCCCTCAAAGCTGCCTTAGACTTAGTTAAATTTCAAATCTGATAGCAGATTTGAACTCAGGATACTTGAAAACCTTAGTCTACATGTTAAAACTGTGAAAAACTGAAAATTAAGAATTTTTTAAAAAAATTCCGCATTTTAATACTCATACTACTTTTAAAAAATTTTGTCAGTAGTAAGGACAGTATCAAACTCTATCATACAAACTTTGAAGTAAGAAGATAGCTTGCCTACTTCAAAAGATAGAGTCCTTTGAAACACCCGATATCGGGAGCTCAGAGCGACGACCGTCGCTTACCTCGTCTTTCGATGAAGTGATCAGACTTACGTTGTCGGGGGTTTATATATGCTCGGAAGAAAACTTAAAATGGCTGTATCTCCGAAAGTATTCATTGTAGCGACATGCGGTTAGTTGCAAACGATTTGTCTCATCATTCGCTATCATATGACACCTGAACCATTCTCATATGACCACGGGAAGTGGGTGCGTCAGCACATGTCCATGTAACATGCCACAATTGAAAAAATTTCTAAGTGTGGGAGCTCCAGTGTGGTGAAAATTTTGAAAAATTTAAAACTTCCGAATTTCGACCTGGGACCTTTACCAAAACATTTTTCATCAAATTTCACTGACCCCCCTCCCCCCCCTCGTTCGGAGAAATTTGATGAAACAAACTTTGGTCAGGGTCCCTGGTCGAAATGCCACACTTTGGAAAATTTTCAAAATTTTACCCATACAAAGCCACTCTGACACTTAGGATTTTTTCAGGTGAGCTCCGACCTAAAATCTTGTAACAGCTCTAACTTTTGAACGGCTGGTCCGATTGACTCGCGACAAAAAATGTCACCGAGCAGTTTTTTCTCCTCTTTCAAACGAGTAGCTGTAAGACAAAATCCGTCCACTAGAACCAAAGTTAGAAGATCGCTGTCGGGGGGGGGTCAGTGAAATTTGATGAAAAATGTTTTGGTGACGGTCCCAGGTCGAAATTCCACACTTTGGAAAATTTTCAAAATTTTACCGATACAAAGTCACTCTGACACTTAGGATTTTTTCAGGTGAGCTACGACAGTCCACCCTCCCAACCTGGCCGGCACACCACGCCAACCTGGCCGGCACGCCACGCCAACCTGGAGAGCGCATCACACCACCTCGCGCTACGACGGCCGGGCAGAGGGGGGGAGACGTCAGACTCGAAACAACACGGCGGCACACCACGACCGACTCGACTGACAGGAAGGGGGGACGTCAGACTCGAAGCAATACGGCGGCTCACCACGACCGACTCGACTGACAGGAGGGGGGAACGTCAGCGACGGCGACCATCTTGCGCTATCCAGAAGTGGAGTTTTACTTACTACTTATGGTTATTGGATGCGCTACATGTTAAGAGGAAAAATTATGAAAGAAAGATTAGGAAAAGCGATATGGAAAGGTGCCATACTCCCAACAATAGTTTATGGTATGGGAGCTATGGTGCTTACAAGGAAAGAAATAAAAAAGATTAAATAAAAACCAAAACAAAGTCTACAGAAGTATGCTGCAGGTTCCTAGAAGAACAGCACAAACCTATATACTGGGTGAAATAGGCTCCAGCTCGCAAAGAACAAGAGATAGAGAAAGAAAAATAATGCTCCTGAAGCATGTAATAGACAACACAGTCGCACTGAAGGAAAATAATGTAACAAGGCAAGAAAAATGTAACAATTCATGGATGAAGCAGTGTGAAGAATACATGAAGGAACTAAGTTTATCTTGGGATGACATAGAAGAAAAATCGAAACAGAAACTTAAAAACATATGCAAAATTAGAAGTGAAAAAGAATGGAGGATGGAAATGGGTAAACGAACAAGTTTAAAATACTATGCGAGATATAAGAAGAAAATGGGCATGGACAAAATATTAGAGTAAAAGGAAAAGTAAGATCATGAAATTGTATGAAAGCGGTGCAGTGATGACAAGAAACAAAACTGGCAGAACAATAGAAGACAGAAGATGCGAAGTATGCGGGGTAGAAGAGGATTTAGACCACATTATAAAGAATTGCAAGAAATAAGCTTATGAAGAGTTGAGGAAGAAATTTAACATGGAAGGAAAGGAGGTGGAAGAAGTAATTTATGGAAGTGATGGGGAGGAATTTCTAAATAATTTAGATAGAAGTAAGAATATTTTGAAAAAGAGGCTGATAGGACAGCAAGTGAATAAGAGTAAAGTTGAGGATTAACTCAGGAGTGCCCCATTGAAGGTGATACTACATCCCAAAAGTAACCAAAAGTAAAAGTAAGTCATTTTATTATTCTCACCATGATGATGACGATAAACAACTTTTAATAATTTCCTAGCTAAAGTCCAAAAATTATTATCAAGTCAATTGCTGCCTACCCGGTGGTAAAAATTGATCGGAAAATGCTCGGATTCAAGGCGTTTTCTCGATTCAGCATCGAGAAATCGTTCAATCGTGCAATTATGTCTATAAGTCGTTCATTTGCCGATATCGAATTGTCGCCCTATTTCCGATGCTTCTCATATCGATATTATGTCTATGAAATCGTTCATTTGCCGATATCGAATTGTCGCTGAATTTCCGATGATTCTGATATCCATATCAAGTCTCACAGTAAAAAACGTACATGGTAAGAGTGAGGTCCCATCATTGCTCATGGATATTGCGTGGGCGATCGTTATCCCACCATCAGACCATAAGGGCGTTTGATGGGATCTGACATGGAATTCCCATATCATTTGCCCATCATTTTATCATCTTATCCCACTTAAATTCATGTCTCGATGTCTAGTTATGCGATTGGTCTCTTTCTAAACTCAAAATTCATAGGTTTAATTTTTATGACGGAAAATTCACTCATTCTCTCATCAATTATTCTCCTCTTCAATTAAGTCTTCATAAATCTCTATCCCATTATCCTCTTCTTCTCTCTTCCTTCTATCTCTCTCTTTCTCCAAGACATCCCAACTCCTTCTGCTGCTATCCCAATTTCTTTCATCTCTATCCTCCAGTTCCACGATCCTCTCCTCTCGATCCCCTTTTCTCTTTTCTTTCACTCCGTCTCTTCTTTATTTTCCACTTAATCTTCTTCATATCTCTCTCCTTTTTCTCCTTTTCCTCTTGTTCGATCTAATCTCTCTTATATTCTCATCTATGCATTTGGATGCATTCGATGCGATGTAAAAAATGTAGTCTCTTTCACAACACAATATGTTTTTGTATTGCAAACAGTCACTTAAATCTCACAAGAAAGAAATTCGCCTTTTACACTTAAGTCTTCAAATGAAATAAATTATCTTTTTGTGTGCTCGCGTGTTTTTCTATCAACTCTGCAGCTTTCTCTTTCCGAATTATTTCATTACCTTGGATGACAACCTATGTAACCAATTTTTAAAAGATATTCATTTTGCTTTTAGTAGTATACTTCGCATCTGAAATCTGCGCAAGTGATGTGATTTTGAAAGCTTTTACACAGACAGGTTCCGTTGCGCAATCTCCCCGCCCTTCTCGCTTTAGCAGACTAATTCCATCCCTCTCCATGCTTCGTCAGCATTTGTCTTTGTCCGGGTTCGCCTGCCGGCAGCTACAGATGGATCGATGACGCTGACTCTCACTTGCAGCCACACAAGCGATCAACGCACATGATGATATGATGCTACATCAAATATAGCAGTGATCCGGCACTAATGTTGTGGACTTTACGCACGCCACTGCTATCCGTTATCTATCTACGGAGACCAACGTGTCTCAGTATTGCTTATTTTATCGTGCACAATATCAAATTTAGTGACACATGGATTAAATTATGCAACATTCGACATGGTAAAGAATTCCTTGAACGAAAGCAACATTTCATCCGATAGCTTTAAGGAGATTGATACATCTATCTAGTGAAAATCTGAAGAAATTAGCAGAGCAGAGCAATCTGTATTTTCTCAATAGTCAATGTCGTTTGGTTTCTCAACTGTTTCGAGTTCAATGCTTCTCATGTTCTTGTGTCGATTACTTTCGTCCCAACATGTAAGTATCAGCATGCGAATTCATATTTTAATATGTGATTAAATGAAATAAGAACTTTATGCATACGAGCATCGTCAAAAGAATTCATTCAGATGTTTACAATCGAAAACCCCTACAATCATCGCTGTCATTTTCGTAAAAGTCAAGTTGATGATTTACATCAGCTCAACATATTTCAGTAACTCAGCGCAAGGAGCAAAGGATTTCAAGAATATTCATAAAAGTGATTCAAAATGTACAAAGAAATCAGAAATCACGCATATGAAATAACACTGTTATTTTGGATAACTACCATAAGCATTCTTGTAATCCTTTGCTCCTGAAGATAGCGCTGAGCAATTGAAATATATCGAGCTGATGTAAAATAGATCAACTTGACTTTTCCCAAAACAACACTAAAGCAGTCAATGCACCAGTAATGTATATAAGACCGTTCTAGGAAAGCAAAAAATAAAGAAAATAAGGTACGCCAAAAATGCAACGAAAAATGAATATATGACCGATTCAGGACAACTAAAGAGAAAAAATGAATATATGACCGGTCCAGGATAAGCAAAAAATAAAAAAATAAGGTACCCCAAAAATGCAAAAAAGAATATATGACCGATTCAGGACAACTAAAAAGAAAAATAAGATACCTCCAGAGTGAGTATAGGAAATATTTCATACACTGAAAAATAGTTTTATAAATAAAAATAATTTTAAGGATAAATCCAAAAAACAGTTTTGAGCTCGTTGGGATTTTTTCATATACTGAAAAGAGGTTTCAAAAATTTGACGTGGTCGAAAATTTAAGTTGTCTCAAAATAGCACGCAGTCGAAAATTTAAGTTGTCCAAAATTTCACGTAGTCCAAAAATTTACGTAGTCTTTTCACATAGACCAAAAAATATCAAAATATTTATTAGAAAGTGGAAACCTCAAAAGTGGAAGAAACCTCAAAAATGGAATAAACTTCTAGAATAAATCCTTCGTTATCACAATTAAAAACAAGTGAAATGAACATCGAAAAGATGAACATCGAAAAACACAAAGATAGAGTTAGGTATATGAAAGATAAGGAATCTCAATTATTATTAAGATTAGAGCATTATGATAAATTAAGAAGACGCAATTATTACTTAGACAATCTTCGTTATTGTACTCTCAACATTGTTTATAGTACTAATTGTGTGAACTAGAAGATCATTGTAACTCATGAACACAAAATTGTTCAATGAACACGTACACTGGCTGATGATTGAAGAGAGAGAGATTTATTGTTCTAGCAACGGAAAACATCCAACAGCTTTCCCCTAAAATTATCGCGGAATCTCTTGTCATTTCAATTTACGCATCGGTAAAATTTTGACAGTTCAATTTACGCGTCGGTAAAATTTTGACAGTTCAATTTACCCCTACGTAAATTATTTTCAAAATCAGTTTTCAAATTCTGTTTTCAAAGTCTGTTTTTAAAGTCAGTTTTCAAAGTCAGTTTTATAAATCCATTTGCAAATTCATCTAGCGTTTCTTCTTTCCGCATGAATAGGTTAAGCACGTAGGGGTAGCAATAAAACGCAATTCTTCTTGTGAATTGAGAACACATGCGGGTGTGGTGACAATAAAAAGCAATTCTTATTGTGAAGCGTGAAACGGCGAGAATGAAACGTTCTCTTGATGAACGACTTGAAACGGATTATTATAATAAGACAATGAAAACAAGTCAAATAGTTTTAAATCTACAACCAGGATCATCATCAACTCAAGATGAAGAGACATCACAATTGCAAGCCATTCAAGACAAATGATTTTGTGGACAACTACATCTGAAAAGCAAGTAAGCAAGCAGTGATTCAAGAACTATCTAAAACTCAGTTTTTTTCTAATTCATTTTGAGAAGTTCATGGAGAAAATGGAAATCTGTTAAACAATGTAGATTAGAATAATTATAATATAATCACTTTCAAAATCGAAAAAGTAGTAAGGAAAAACATCAGTATGTGACAGTTTTTTTAACTCAATTCCCCCTTCTGACTTCTAGGGGTCCCTAAAAAAATTTTTTTGTTATAAAATGTCTAGCATAACAGAGTTCGTAAAATTATATGGGAAGCAAACAACTACGAATTTTGATCTAAAGAAAATTGGTAATCAATTGGGAATAAAGAATTTTCACGTATTGATGAGAGACGAATTACTATTTATAAAAGATGTACCTGAAGTGAATTTTGTAACAAATCTTCACACGTCAGATCAAAAAGGAGTACATTGGTCAATGGGTATGTCTAATAAAAATGGTGACAATTACTATTTCGACTCATATGGATTGCCTCCAACAAATGAAGTAAGAGAATTACTTGGAAATGGAATTTATAATACATTTCAAATTCAAAAACCAGGAACGACTTATTGCGGTCAGTTATGTCTTTATGTTTTATTTAAATTACAGGAAGGAGTACCATTTCTTGATGTTATGTTAGAATTGAGTAAGGGAATTTAATTCCCGAAAAACGTTAGTTCCAAAAATTAAAAATCAGTTATTTGTAATTCGTTTTCATAAAATCTGCCAGTGATTTCCTCATTATCTAAATCTCTTATTTCATAAGAAATCGGATAAGTTTGATAAATTTCTTGAATATAAAGTAAATTTCTTGAATATTTTATTTTTCAAGTTCTATTAAACCTCTCTATTACTACAGCTTTGCCAGCATTTTCTGTGGAGTAAACAGTTTCAAATAATGGCTTAATATTTCTGTTATAAAACTCAGATCCTTTATCAACGAATAGCTTCTTTGGCTTTCTATTACTTTCTTTAAAGATTTCTTCAAACGCATATTTAACTGACAGACCACTTTTGTTTTTTAAAGGCTTTGCCCAAGCGCATCGTGTATATAAATCTATGACGGTCAATGCGTATTGATTACATCAGCACTCCAATTATCATCTTTATCAAATACTTTTACTTTCAATAGATATTTCGGCTTTCTATATTCCTTGTGAATTTCGGAGGCATAAGTTCCACTATGCCGATCTAGGTCATTCGACATTTCGGAGGCGTAGGTTTCAGAGTTATGAGTTTAGTCTAAACCCTGACCGAACAATATTTTAGCTTGTAAAGCTTTCTTAACAAACATTCTTTCAATTCTTTCTCTAAAGGAAGAATTTTGAATATTGTCTAGTTATTCTATCATTTTCCTATCAGCTTCATGACGAGATTTTAGGTCATCATTTCGATAAGCTAAATCGTGTCTATAAGCTGCTGCATCAACTCTGTTTATTGGTTCTTCACCTGGTTTTGGATTATTATTCTCATCTAGTCTTATATCTAATCGAGTTCCTGTACCGGTATATGAATGACCAGGAAGATGTATTTCTTTTGAATATTTAATCCAAATAAATCCAGGAAAGTTTTCTAATTTTTTTGTATGTCACCTCCGGAATGCAACGTAGTTGAATCACCACCGGTGTGCTGACAATTTGAGGTTTTATGTACTTTTAAGAGATAATTCAATAAATCTAAATTAGAAATTTTTAATTTAATTAAGTTTTCGGAATTTGCAGAACTTGTAGAATTTGTGGAATTCATTTTTAATAATAAAATAAAATAAATGTTTTACCTAATTATACTATGACTTAGATATATTCCAGAACCATCTTTAGATTCTTTTATTTCTATCAAATCATCAACATTATGTAGAATGTTTTTGAGAACTCGTTTTCCTTCATCAACTAAATTTAATTTACTAATAAAATTATCTACTATTCCTTCACCCCTAGCAACTTTCTCTAACTCTCTATCATGACGTTTTTGTTCTTCTAATGCTGCCTTCTCTGATTTATTCATATTTACTGCTTGAACAACACCAGCTGTCTCACCTGCAACACTTCCTGCTGCCGCTATGCCACCTATTATTAGAGGAATTAATGCGAGAATTCCACCATTCTTCTCTTCTTGTAATTTAATATTCTCTATCATTGGTTTACTTATGTAATATTTCTTTTTATCAATAGTAATAATTTTAGGTGTATTTTTGTCAACAATGTTACGTAGTTTTAATTCAACAGTTTTATTATTACTTTTCGCTCGCGACATTTTTAATAATAAAAAAAAGTTAAGAATAAATTTTAAGTTACCAAAAATTTTAATTGACCAATCCTAACCGTCTTTCCATTAAGAATTTCAATAGAATGTTTTACATCTTCTAGCAGTAAACCATAAGCCATTAATGAAGTTGTGGAATCTTTCTTTTCAATATTAATTGTTACATCACAACCAATTTTTAACAATATCTTCAGATTGTGCACTTAAATCGAAACAAAAAACAGGATATAAATGTCTCCCATCTCCAGGAGTTAATTGTGGTTCAACCCCAAATTCTATACAAAGATTTCTATAAGCATCAATCATATCCTTCCATAAATTGATTATTGGTATCATCGAATCCTAATGGATCAATAGGATATCGGGTTTGATTTAAAGCAACTTGTAAACTTCGAGTTGTATTAATATGGAAAATATTGTCGTTCTTATCAAAACTTGGAGCATCATTTCTTTGAAAAGTTAGTAATAAAACTTGGAGTATTCGATGTTCTAGTGAAATGCCAATTAAATCTTTGTTCAGTAATAGCTACTGAACTAGCAGTACGCTTCATAAAACTTACTGGAATTGGTTTGTTAGTATTTAATCTTTTTGCAATAGTTGTTTCAACCTCTAGACTAGGAGTAATATGTTTTATCAAACATTTAAGTCCATCAATTTTTAAATATGCTTTTTTTCCAGTCTTACCATAAAAGATTAATTCATTATTTGCCTTGCGATGAATTATTAATTTAAATTTTAATTGAAATGATATTTTGTCATTATCTAAATATCCGAATAATGGAGACATTGACCAATTTAATGTCTGTTTACTTTTTTGTTCAACTCACGTCTTTCTTTATATGCACTATTGTTTGTTATATTTAAATGATTTGCAATATTTTCTACATCTTTCGAAATTCCTGCTGCGTCTGTTCCAGCGTGAGTTAAATCATGAACAATTATACCATCATTATTATCTGGAAACCAACGTTCGATTTCATGCTTTTTATTATTTTCATCAATTGTTACAAATCTAAGCATTGTATCAATTACGCCTGGAGAATCACTTATTGTTTCTATATTTTGAGTTGCAAAATCTAAACGCATTTGTGTAAATAATCTTGGAAAGAAATTATTCTCTAATGCAATATTATCAGTATCTGGTAATGGTGTTGCAAAAGATTGGCATCACTATATAAAGAATATTCACAGTGTAAAAAGATATCAGGTTAATATAAATAACTTTGTTGATTATCAACTTCAAAGATTAAATCTCCTCCAGTATTTACTCTACTAGAAGATCCGGGATTCATAGCAATTCTTATATAGTCATTCTTTTTTTGATTATAACTGACGAACGGAGGATCGTCTAATCTAAATTTACTTTCAATCAGGAAAGGCATTTTTATAAAAAATAATTTGACTTTTTTGTTTTTTCTAAAAGTACTGTTCTTAGGATTCCTTTTTAGAATATATTTTAGAATTTTGCTAAACCATTACCTCTTATTTCTTCAATTAATTTTCATCATGTTTACTATCAGCTGCTATGTTAGCAATTTTGTTTTTTGTTTCCTCTAAGAGTTTATTATTTTTTTTAGTTCTTCAGAATCATTCTTAAGTTTACGAATAGTTTCTAGTTGTTTTAATTCGTTTCGAGACTTAACAGCATTTGATATTGCACTAGCTGTACTACCTATAGCAGCTGCTGCTTTTGCAGCAGATGTAATTAAATCTTTATTATTTTTGATAACATTAACAATACTTCCTATACCAGAAAATATACCAGCTCCTTCTTTTTGAACTGTTTCTACATTGTTATAATGGTAAACAGATATCATAGATGGTTCATGGGCAATTTTTTTATTTGAAGCAAATTTTTTAAGATTGTGTTTATAAATTATAGGCATTTTTTAGGATTAAATTTGACTTTTGGGGAAATTATTTACGTTTATGATTGGTTAGTATCCTGAACAAAAGTGATCGGCTAAAGCCTCTGAACAAGGTTCTATAGGTTAGTAACCTGAGGACCTTTGGTCTGATTAAGATTTACGTGTGTGAATGGACAACAACCGCGTGATAACTTTATTAATTTTCTGTTGCACTTTATCTATTGCGTCAAGCAGCGTGTGATGTATTTTAATTTCTTTTCTATTAACTTGCATTTTCTGCTGATTCATCTTCAAAGCCGTTTTAAGTGCATTCAATTGAAATTTAAGAACATCTAACTGATTTAACAGCATCTAATTGTTCTTTATTTTCTTTATAATTTTTCTTTAATTCATTTTCTAAATTGATTTTTAGAGGTTTCATTTTATCAACTTTTTGATTTAGTGAGTTTACTTCATTTATTATTCTATTCATCTTTTTCATTTGTTCAGTAATTTTAGGAGTTAATTCATCAACACTTTTTGGAATGTAGCTTGTAACTTATTTAAATTTTTTAAATTTTTTTAGGAATTTTCTAATTCATTTTCTGAGTGTTCTTTCAATATTTGTATCTGATGTCTATTTTTAATGACTGCAGATTTAACTTTATAGAAAGTAATATTAAAATTTTTGATTGTTCTGAAATTTTTTAAAAAAGGTTTGCTATATTTACTTCTAGCTCTCTATCGTTTTTATCAAGTTTTAATAATTTTTCGTTTAATGATTTGTCATTAAGCTTAAGCAACTTTAATTCATTCATCAGTGGAACCAAAACATCATTTATATATTTTTATTTTAAGTCATTGATTTGTGTATCAACATATTGTTTATTTGTTAACTCTGTATTTTGTTGTGGAAGAATGGAAAGATGCAATGGGCCAGATAAAACGTCTCCAGTTTTCATGATATAATTTTCTTTTTCTATTTCCGATTCACGATTATTCGGGATATATGCACCTCCACCAACATTTGGTAACATCATTTTTTAAACAATAAAAATTTTTTTTTTCTAATAAAAAAAATGGAAATGAGTCAAATGTGCCAAATTATGAATCCTAAGTCAGAGTTCTATGATAGTAAATATCAGTGTGCGGATTGTTTAAAAGCAAAAGTAATGTGTTTAGGTTGCCTAAAAATTATATTGAAGAAAAAAGATGGAAAAAGGAAATTTGGAAAAATAATATTCGCCCGTATCATCCTGTTCTTCTTATTCGACGAGATCATCGGGATTTGAAAATAAATGTTTTGATAATAATAATAATAATCCATGTATAGATGTTAATCTTTTGTTTGAATTACAAGCTGAAATATTTAAAGAACAGACTAAAGGTTTACCTAACATTGAAACAAATTATTGTATATTTCCAGGTGATACATTTATAAAATTTATGGATATTGTAAGTAAATATAATGATGTTGCATATGTAGAACTGAATAAAGAAAATATGGTTGCCATAGGGTATAATAGTGTATATGGGTTTATTAGAGCGGTTTTACCAATTACTAATACTGATTGGATTGAAACTAAAATTATCAATTATATCAACATTAGAGAATTAGAAAAAAAATTAAAATCTATCTCAAAATCGAAAATTAGATTATTTGTAGACGAATTAAATCAATATAATATTCATATTGAAAGTAAAAAACATAATGATGAATTATTATGTCAAGTATATTATAGAGATACTGTTTATAAAAGAGAAATGGTAGAAATGCCCCAAAGATATGATAATGATACATATGTGGGATTCCATTCTAATTTAAACATTAATTTATTAAAATCTTATATTAATGGTCTAGCACAACAAGAAAAAAATCATATGTGGAAAACACCTTATGCTATTAACAATGACCATAATCATAATCATGATCATAATCATAATCATAATCATAATCATAATAATCTTGTGAATCATATTGAAGAATCTGATAATAATGATGATAATAGTGATGATAATAATGATTCTAATACGCTAAAAAAAATAAATAATAAAAATTCTGAAAATTACGAAACTCTAGGTGAAGGAAAATATATATCTCATCAAGATATTAATAATACACAGAATTAAAATTTATCTGAATTTCATTTTTTAACTATTGAAAATAATAATAATGGAATAGTCGAAGATACTATTAGACAATTATGTTTTGGATCTACAAAATTTAAATTAGGATTTACATCTAATCAATTAAAAATTTTATCATCTTTAATAAAAACTAAAAATGATTCAGATTATGGTGGTGTCATTAAATTTTCCTATAGAGATCAAAGACCAATATTTTTCTCTATTATATTATTATCAGATAATAAATATAATTTGGAATTAGATGTTCCTATCAGGGAATGGCATCCTATACCAAAAAGTGTAATTTATGATGTTGATGAAGAATCAATAGTTAGTGAAAATAAATTCAAATTATCTTTTAATAAGTTTTTATATGATAAAGAAAATAAAATAACTAAAGAACGTGATATTATGCGTGAAATATTTCATCATCTTCCTAATTGTTATTCTAGTCATGAATATAATGTTACAAAAGAAATTTATGCTGACCGTGATGAAGAAATATATTTATCATGATAAAGATATCACATCATGATAAAACGGTAATTCATTTTATATATTTAAATTTCGGAGAATATAAAAATACTATCCCTGATTTGAAAGAAATTAATAATATTAAAAAATTTGATGTTGAACTTTTAGAAATTGTAAAAAAACGATTAGAGACAAAATATTCTATAAATAAATATGTAGATGTAATACATTTTTAGATGTAATAAAATTTTCATATGAAATGAAATTTCTAGATGTAATAAGTTTTTAGATGTAATAAAAAATTATCATTCCCACGTGTCATCATTTGATATTAGAATGTCTATATCTAAAATTAAAACACAAATTGTTTCTTTAAAAAACAAATAATGGAAAATACCAAGTTTTATTGTCTTATGTAAAAGACAGTTACAAACAAAAAGAAGTTATCAATCTTATTTAAAAAGTAAAATTCATTCACAAAATGTAGATCGAGCTGATGAGGGAAATATATCAAAATTAAATAATCACAAAAACTATCTAGATACATTACCTACTGATATAAAAGTTAAAAAATATTTGATGATTATTCACATTCGGAATATAAAAAAGTTTTTAATAGTGAAGATTTTTTTGGGGAAATCGAAGGTTCTAGTACTTCGCCCGAAGGTTCTAGTACTTCGCCCGAAACAGATAAAAGATATTTATTCAATGAAACTGACAAAACCGACGAAGCTGTAACAGATATAAAATATTTATTTGATGAGTCTATTGAACATAATGAAACCGATGAAACTTTTTATGATGTATTAACAAACTTCTATAATATATTTAAGAAATCTTTTAAATGTTATATGAATGTAGAAGTACTTTATACAAAAACTGGATCCGATGGAATGACTGAAGAAATAATACAAGGACATTTTACACAGACACAAGAAATTCATAATGTAAATGATATACAACCCATATTTAAAGCAATTATAAATATATTAAAAAATGCCATAACTGAAGCTCAGTTGCGTGAATCTGGTTGGAGATTTATTGCAATACTATCTAAGAAAATAGTAATTGACAAATATAAAAATAATACTGGTGGTAGTTACATACCCCTTCCTTTCAGTTCTCCACAAATAATCAACATACAGAATGAAGATGAATATTGTTTTCTGTGGAGTGTTATAGCACATTTGCATCCTGCAAAATATCACAAAGAAAGACTAAGTCATTATAATAAAGAAGAATATATAAATGAACTTGATCTCTCTAATGACTTAGATGAAGGTCCGTATAATTATAATAAATTAATGAAGTTTCATAAAAAGAATAAAAATTTAATAGAAGTAAATGTTTTTGAATTAAATGTGAAGTATGTTTCTATTGGTGATGTTGCTCCCTTATATCCCGGAGATATTGAAGTTAATAGCATTGCTTATAACAACTTTAAAGAATTTTATTTGAATAACAAGAATTTATGCCAAACAGAAATAGTATACAATGAAAGAGGAAATTACATGCATCATAATATTATTTACAAAGGAAATGTAATATGTACTGAAAAATATGAAATTATAAAAACATTATCACCAATAATGATTATAAAGGACGTGGATTGCCCTATGAGTATGAAACAGAATATTCATCTCTATCATAAGAATATAGACATAAGTTAGAGATGTTACCGCAACTATATAAAAAACAATATCAACAAGAATATCAACAAGAGTTGCAAATGTTACATAATCAATATCTACAAGAATGTCAACAAGAAGAAACTATATTATTTGACAAATATATTGAAGACGAATGGAATCCTGAAGATGAAGAATATTCAAAATTATCATACATAGTCTACCAACAATGTAATTCTCAATTTAATGAACTAGAATGTCATCCAATAAATCTACAACAATATAAAGAATATTGTCAACAAAAAATCTAAAAGAATATAATATGAGTAAAAATATATTAAGTAAGGAATATCTTGAACAATATGAAGAACAATGTCGAAAACATTATGAAGAACAATTTCAAAAAAAATATCAAGAACAATATCAAGAACAGTTAGAAATATTACAAAAGGAATATCAACAAAAGTTAAAAATGTTAAAGCAGCAGTTAATGCAACCAGCACAAGCGAATATACTATATTATCAAGGTCATTACATATTGTGTAAAGATATTTCTATATTTACAAAAACTTCAGATAATGCTAATTTTCCCTGTCTCCAATGTATGACGAGCTTTAGAACTAAAGAAGAAATGAATAGACATTTGGAGAATTGTCAACAAAATGAAGCAGTTAAAAATACTTTTACTAAAGAAGATTATTTAGTATATAATAAATGGTATTACAATAATAAAGTACCCTTTATTATATACTGTGATTTTGAAGCATATAATGTTAACATGACACAAAGTTCTGGTAAGCATTTGCTTGAACAAAAACCATTATGTTGGGGAATGTACATTCATTCAAATTATCCTCAATTATTTAAATCAGAATATTATCAATACTATGGTGAAGATAGTTCAGAAATGTTTACAAAGAAAATAGAAGAATTACAAAAATATTTTTCACAATTGCTTAAAACAAATAAATAAACTAATGCTTCCATTAACGTATGACCAATTAGTACAATTTGATAATGAAAAAAATTGTTATTACTGTGGAAAAGAATTTACAACTTATAAAGTAAAAGATCATGATCATCTAAATGGATTATATAGAGGTGCAGCACATAATTCTTGTAATCCTAATGCTAATAAATTTAGATACAACTTTGTACCTTTATATTTCTACAATGGTTCTAAATATGATTTCAATTTAATAATAAAAGATCTATTCTCATCTGAAAAATTACAACAACTAAGAACAAACGTACTATGTAAAACAGAAGAAAAATATTTTTCAATGCAATTTGGTTGTATTAGAATATTAGATGCATTTAGATTTTTTAATCCTTATTCATTAGATGTCATGGGAAAAACTTTGAAACCTGAACAATGTAAAATATTAAATAAATATAATTCAAAACCTTTAAAAGGTATTTTTCCCTACGAATATTTAACTGGAGATATAGATACAATAAATGAAATAATGCAAGAACATCAACTTTCTTTACGCGATAAATTTAAATCAACATTAAAACAATCACAACTATCTGAAGAAGATTATGCAGAAGCTGAAAAAAATTGGAAAGAGTTAAATTGTAGAAAAATGTATGATTATACAATGAAATATCCTCAGATAGATGTGTTAATCCTTGCTGATCTTTTTGAAAACTTTCGTGATATGTGTATAGAATATTATGGAATAAATCCATGTTATACATATAGTACACCAGGTTTAACATGGTTGGTAGGATTAAAACATACAAATGTTAAACTTAAATATTATAAAGAAAGTTATTATGATAAATTATTATTTTTAGAATCTAGAATTAGAGGTGATGTTTCATCTGTTCTAGGTAATAGATATGTTAAATGTTATAATAAGAAAGTAAATCCTGATGATTACCGTTATTTAAAAATTTTAAATCCAAAAGAAAAAGATCAATCTATAAAATTGTTTAATCAAAATATAGAAGGACTTATATCAAATGAAGAGAGTCAAGCAGCAGTTGATGAATTCATGCGAGAAAACTATTTGTTATATTATGATTTTAATAGCTTATATTCTTCTTGCATGATACAAGAATTACCAACAGGTGAAAGTGAATGCAGTACCATTCTTGAATACGAACCTACATTAGATGGTGAAAATAATTATGGTTATATATATGAAGTTGATTTAGCATACCCTGATTATATAAAAGGCGCAACAAAATATTATCCTTTCTGTCCCGAAAAAAAAATTCCCAATATAGAAGATTTTTCAGATTATCAAAAATCTTTAATTCCTAAGAAATACAGGCCAACAAAAAACTTATGTTAACACAAAGTAATAAAGGAAATTATGTTGTTGAAGGAAGAATGCTAGATTGGTATTTAGATCATAGAATGATTCTTCTTAAAATTCACCGGAAACTAGTGTATAGAAAATCTAGGTGGTTAAAAGATTATATAGAGTTCAATATTGAAAAACGTAAAATAGCTAAAAGAAATAAAGATGATTTTGGAAACGTGTTCTTCAAATTAATGAATAATGCATTTTGTGGTAAGACTTTAGAAAATTTGCGTAATAGACAAAATATTGAAATAATTTATGATAAAGATAGATATCAAAATTTAACAAGAAACCTACATATAAAAGAACTACTAGATTCAGTGATGAACTATGTGCACTGCATCTAAGACGAAGCATTATAAACCATGATAAGTTTAATTTTATTGGATTCACTATATTAGAATTAGCTAAACTATTTATGTACAGATTTATATATGATTATTTAGCATCTGCTTATGGCGAAAACTATAAATTACACTTTACAGATACGGATTCCGTTTTTTTAGAATTAACAATGCCATATAATTCTTCACTTGATGAAGAAATTAATAAAATAAAAGATATCATTCATCCTTCTGATTTATGTAAAGTAAAAGATGAACTAGAAGGAAATGAAGCGAACATAATAGAAGCTGTATTTTTAAAGGCGAAATGCTATTGTTTTAATACAAAGTCTAACACAAATTCTAACACAAATTCAAAAACATCTAAAACATTAAAAGGAATTTCAAAAGCATCAGTGGCTAACCAAATAACATTTCAAGATTATAAAAATGTATTATTTAATAATGAAATGAAAACAGCATGTAATTATAGACTTAATTCAAAGAAACATAAAATGTATTTAAAAGAGGAACATAAATTAGCATTAGATCCATTTGATGAAAAAAGAAAAATTTTACCTGATGGAGTAACTACTTTACCTTTTACATTTTCCAATTTTTAAATTTCTAAAGATCAAGAAAAAAATAAATTATTCGATCACTCCGCGAAAATATTTTCTATCGACTTTCAGTCGGGGCGAAGCTTAGTCAGAGAACAATTATTCGATAACTCTATCATGTATTTTTTTATCAATATCAATTGTAATGAAGCCATAATCTTTTGACCAAGCATTGTTACACGATTGTTTAAATTCATCTTTATTTCTTACGCATAAATCTCTTAACAAATAACTTAAGTTTCTTGCATTTAATTCAAATAGTATAAATATATTTGCATTCTTTCTAATAACACTTCCATCTAATGAATACATACTTTGTGTTAAATAAAAAACACTACAGTTGTTATGTCTACCTCTTGTGAAATAATTTCTCTGAACTGACTGATTTCTATCATTAACGCAATCATCAAAAATTTCACAATGCTTCATTGTTTTATCTAGTTTAATAGGATCTTGCATATTACCACTATCATATATTAATTGTATCTTTATATGCTTATTTTTATTGGATTCTACTAACTGATTATTTTTTGCTGCTTCTTCACACCACGAACTTATTTCCTCTTCATCTTCAGATTTTTCATATCCTTCAAATAAGGAAGCAATTGCTGTTTTTTTAAGATTATTTTCAAATCCATATTTTAAAAATTGATAAACAGGTTGTTCTGCTGTTGTTGTATAAATTATAAGATTGTCATAATCTAAAAAATTTGGAGTAGTTAGAATTTTAAATAATAGATATGTTGTACCACATCCTGATCTTCCACAAATAACTGATAAAACTTTATTGAATAGATTACGATAGTGATTGAATTTAAGTTTTTTATTTAATGCTAGGTTTGTAGAAATTTCTTCACTCATTTTTAATAAAATAATTTTTATTTTTAAGAAGAAGAAAATTAAACTTCTCTAACCAAAAGATCTATCATAATCTCTTCACCTCCAAAATTTATTTCTTGTCCTTTCTCATCCGCAATTCGAATGTTATTGCTATTAATAGTTTTCTTGTAATAGGGAAATATATTAATGTTTGTGGAATTACATTTAATCTATAACCAATGGGTACAGTAAAAGCTGGAAAATTGAATATTAAATTTGACAATTTACCACTTATATATCCTCCTTCAATAATGTCACAATGTACAACAATTGAATTTATTTCAGTTATTTTAGGAATCTTCTCACCTAAATGATAACCTTGACTATAGGTTTGTTTATTAAATCCCAATAGTTTTGACAATGATCTATCATGATTAAAATCAACTTGATGATTTTCGTCTAAAGTAAGAGAAAATTTATTTACTGCTGGTTCAACTGCGAAATGTAATTGTTTCTTATATTTAAATGATATACCTAAATGTCTCTTAATATCATCTGATATTAATTCAACTTCGCAAGAACCAGGAAGAAAAGTTAGTACTTTCCACGTTTTGCCTTTATCAGTAGAATATCTAAATTGATCATTCACATCTTTGATAACGTTTTGAATAGTGTTAAATGTGGAGAAACTAGTTAATGCAATTTGATAATTTTTATTTTGTTCCAAATGTAGAATGGGTTTTAAATTACAAGTGTGTGATGAAGTAGTTGTTATAATTCTTAACGTCGTACTAAATTTTGATGAACCCAAAATCTCTGTCAAATTTTCTAAATGATTATTAATTTTTTCGAAATCTGCTGAACACATTTTTCAAATAAAAATTTTAAATAAAAATTTTTTATAAAAATTAAAAGCAACATATTTCAGCTATACTTTTATAATCCTCTTCATTTATAATCTTCTTTTCTAATAGTCTTTTTAATATAGCATGAATTTCATTGAAACTAGAATTATGTCCTTCTTTTATTGCAGATATTAAAATATTTAATCTATTTAATAATTCTTGTTGATCATCTGGTAAAAATATAGTTGTTTCTGTTTTAAAACCTTTTCCTACTTTAGGTGCCGTTGGTAATAAATTCTCTAATTGTTTATAACGTCTAAGAGATTTTACTGCACCAACGCTATCTAACATAGCTTTATATTTTATGAGATCTTCTACAGCATAATTATTTAAATCTGCTCCTCTTAAAAGATCAACACAATTTCTATCTAAACTAATAGGTGATTTATCTGGTGAAAAAATTAAACCCCGTAAAGGTTGTGGAAATATTTCTTTTCCGCCAAGATGAAATCTTGCAAATAATTTTTTATCTTAAAAGAAAGTAGAATGTTCAAATAACATAGATTTTGGTAAGTTTTTTCTATATTTGCTTCTAACAATTCATAATCATCTAATAATGTTTTAAGTACTGGATCTGTTATATTTACCTGGTTATCCTGATTAGCAAGTTCTTTTTCAAGAGTTTTAAATGGTTTCATAGTTTTTTCAAAATCGATTTTTACTTGTTCGGTTTGCTGCATTTTTTCAAACATATCAGATTGAATACCAACTTTTGTCATTCTATGCTGAGTATGATTTTCTTTCATAATATTTTTTTGCTTTATTAACTCATCTAATTGTTGAATTCTTTTTTGATTATCAGCTTTAATTTTATCCATTTTTAAAATATAATATTTGAATCTTGTGGTAACATTGGAATACAACAAAAACATTTTACTGAACAAATTATTTTTTTATTGCTTTGTCGTCTGACATCTTTTCGTTTTAAGTTTTGTTTAATAAAGTTTTTAGTTCTTCTAAAAAAAGCTACTTGTTCGGTTTGCTGCATTTTTTCAAACATATCAGATTGAATACCAGCTTTTGTCATTCTATGCTGAGTATGATTTTCTTTCATAATATTTTTTTGCTTTATTAACTCATCTAATTGTTGAATTCTTTTTTGATTATCAGCTTTAATTTTATCCATTTTTAAAATATAATATTTGAATCTTGTGGTAACATTGGAATACAACAAAAACATTTTACTGAACAAATTATTTTTTTATTGCTTTGTCGTCTGACATCTTTTCGTTTTAAGCTTTGTTTAATAAAGTTTTTAGTTCTTCTAAAAAAGCTACTTGTTCGGTTTGCTGCATTTTTTCAAACATATCAGATTGAATACCAGCTTTTGTCATTCTATGCTGAGTATGATTTTCTTTCATAATATTTTTTTGCTTTATTAACTCATCTAATTGTTGAATTCTTTTTTGATTATCAACTTTAATTTTATCCATTTTTAAAATATAATATTTGAATTTTGTGGTAACATTGGAATACAACAAAAACATTTTACTGAACAAATTATTTTTTTATTGCTTTGTCGTCTGACATCTTTTCGTTTTAAGTTTTGTTTAATAAAGTTTTTAGTTCTTCTAAAAAAAGCTACTTGTTCGGTTTGCTGCATTTTTTCAAACATATCAGATTGAATACCAGCTTTTGTCATTCTATGCTGAGTATGATTTTCTTTCATAATATTTTTTTGCTTTATTAACTCATCTAATTGTTGAATTCTTTTTTGATTATCAGCTTTAATTTTATCCATTTTTAAAATATAATATTTGAATTTTGTGGTAACATTGGAATACAACAAAAACATTTTACTGAACAAATTATTTTTTTATTGCTTTGTCGTCTGACATCTTTTCGTTTTAAGTTTTGTTTAATAAAGTTTTTAGTTCTTCTAAAAAAATTTTATCATTTTCTTCATTAGGAATTCACTAGGAATTTTACCAAGCTGTTTATTCTTGTCATTAACTTGTGTCTGTAACTGAAATGATATTTGATTTACTTCATTAGCTATTTGATCAAATTTTTCAATCTCATCTAACGTGATAACATTATCATCACATACTCTTTGAAAGTAATAATGCAGTTTATCATAAACTTCTTTAACGTGAGAATATTTATTTTTTAATGATTTTCGTTTCTTAGTAATTAAAGATTTATCTAACATTGTAACAGGTGAAGTTGCAAAAACACCCGTACCTGTTAACAGAGCTGGAAAAATTCCACTGAAATGTTTTAATTCCAATTCCAGAACAGAAATTTCAATTCCAATTCCAATTCCAGTCGAAACAGTTCAATTCAATTCCAATTCCATAATGAGATTCAATTCCGATAATTGCATGACGCGTATATGTTAATGTATCTAAAGTTTCCTCGCTTCAATCTAACCCATGTGCCCGTATCCTTTCCTCGTTATTCCTGTGTGCCGTTCCCTGCGTCTTTCCTATGTGCGTTCTCATGTTCATAGTTCATATTTCTTGTGTACATGTACATGTATATATGTAGCCGGTCAGCCTACGCCATTTTCGTTTCGTAAACGAGATATTCAACATCTTGTGAAAAAGAGAAAGGAAAATTAACGGTCAGCAAAGACTCAAACGCTGAGACAGAGAGAGAGAGAGCATAGAAATTAACAGTACCATAGAAAGTCCTAGAATGGAAATTGCATGAAAATTATGGCACACGCCGGGGGAACTAAGTTGGGGCAAAACGCAAATTGTGCGAGCTGGTTTCCATGTTTTCTTATTTGTATTTATATTTATCAAGCCAAATTGTGATCTGGATTGCTGCCCCTTGTCCAAAGATCATACACAAAAGCAATAGTGAATTTACAAAATACTGCGGCGACAGGATGACAAAAAAAGAAATCCTTTAAAACGTTCTGTACGTTCATCATTTTGAAATATCGCTCCTGTAATCTACCAAGAGTATTATCAGTCACATATGCAACTTGCAATGTCGATTTACAGAACATACATTGCTCCAGCTTGAAATCAGAGGTCAAGAAATATCAGAGTATTCATTTTACTTGAAAGGGCTCCCCTGCTCACTATATTTGAACAATTTTCAAATTCTTTACATGCTTTCGAACATCAGCTTCCAAAATATCATCACACTATATCACATGTGTCATTTAATGATTAATTGAAAAGTTCCAGCGACTATTCACTTATCTGAGAAATTATTGTCAGTGAAGAAGCTTTCAATGTGTTTATTCGACAAATGCGCTAGGTTTCTTAACCGTATGAAGGAGAAATCATCCTATAATTAGAATTTTTTCTATTGAATTCTTGAGATATTCTTACAACCAGTGCACCGCCCACTTTCAATTATGACTTTGTGGACCAATTTTTAATTCGAATTTTGAAAAATAGTTGTTAATGACTGCTGCAAATCGACACAATATACCAACCCAGGGAATAGTAGGCTATACCACATGAAACAATGCCACCATCTCACTTAATATTATCTTCATAAAAATCCTGCATTAATTTGCTGCCAACAACTTCCACAACCAACTTGGCAAATAGTTTGACTATGATACAATGTTTTAGATCGAATCTGATCTACAAACCATAGATTTTTCCATGTGCCATCATTGTACATAGGCAAGATATCAAATTTCCATTCTAGTGTACTATTATCTACTTCTATGAGAGAGAGAGATGCGAATAAATCTATTAATAAACTGACAGAAGAAAGAAATTCAATGTGCGAATAACGTGATTGTTGATGAAAGAAAAAACGACGATAAAATGATATCATGAAAACTGATTAATGGTCCATGTTAAAAAAGGAGATTAAAAATTCCGTGATAAGAACGAAATGTGGTCGGGTCGAAAGCTAACGAGCAGAGATTAAAGGAAACTCTTTCAATTTTCAAAAGAAAGTGGATTTATCGTCAAGTGTCAAAAATTTGCATAAATTAGAGACGATGAGAAATTGAAACAACAACAACTATCAACAACAACACATACGACATCTTCAGTAGCTGTTAGAAGAACTCCGGGCTCTCGCGGTGTAACTTTACTACAGAAGTAACAACTACAACTGCCTACCAGCAAACAACAACACAGTAGCGTATGCGACAACACATCAGCGAGCGCGATTGACGATTGACGGTATAAGTGACACTGATATTCATGATATTTATGATATTATTTTGGTATAAGTGAGTCCGATCGAATTGAAGTGAATTCAACATCAAGAAGTGAACTGCAAGTTTAAAGCTTTTCTTTTATCGTTGAGTATCGTATTTGTATAACTATAGTCTTGAAAATTAATATTGTCAATTGTTGTATTTAGAAGTTGAATAATATTTCATGTCATTGCCATTTTAATTGAATCATTAATTATTAGAATAATTTGTTGACACTGTCTATATTGTGATTTGAACTGACAGGCTGCCCTTTAATGCAGGGTTAATTTTCCTCTTTCCAAACCGATTGTTTTTCGTGTGTACAGCAATTAAGTTAATCTCCAATTTTTGCGCTTATCTAATCAATAACTAAATTCAACAATTGTTTTATTTTGATTAATTATCTTACATGATAAATAACTAAATAACAGATTGAACAAAGACGATTATCTTCTCATTGTTTGCTTAATTGCTGAATTAACATTGTCCGAGGCTGTAGGCCCATCAAAATCACAATTAGCACCCTTTATTCAGCAATAGAATAAAACTAGCTCTGTCGATCTATCTATCTATCTCTCTCTCTTATCTCTGCGTGCAGTTAACACAACGGCCGAATACTGTGATTTCAATTTTTGTACAAATAGATTTATCACAGGTCTGTCGAAAGAGTGGAATTGAGGTTTATCAAGGTCAATTCCAATTCCAATTCCAATTCCAGTAGATTTAAACATCGTCAATTCCAATTCCAATTCCGACAAAAAATGGAATTAATTCTGGGTCGGAATTAATTCCAATTCCGACTTTTCCAACTCTGCCTGTTAAAGCAGTAGCAACTACTGGAATTACTAAAACACCCGAAGTTACTATAATTATGAATACCCCTAAACTTACTGTTATAAAGATTCCAATACCTTGTGTTACATTCTTAACTTTAGACCATATCTTTCTTAATTTATCATAATGCTCTAATCTTAATAATATTTGAGATTACTTATCTTTCATATACCTAACTCTATCTTTGTGTTTTTCGATGTTCATCTTTTCGATGTTCATTTCACTTGTTTTTAATTGTGATAACGAAGGATATATTCTAGAAGTTTCTTCCATTTTTGAGGTTTCCATTTTTTAATAAATATTTTGATATTTTTTGGTCTATGTGAAAAGACTACGAAAATTTTTGGACTACGTGAAATTTTGGACAACTTAAATTTTCGACTACGTGCTATTTTGAGACAACTTAAATTTTCGACCACGTCAAATTTTTGAAACCTCTTTTCAGTATATGAAAAAATCCCAACGAGCTTAAAACTGTTTTTTGATTTTATCCTTAAAATTATTTTTATTTATAAAACTCTTTTTCAATGTATGAAATATTTCCTATACTCATTCTGGAGGTATCTTATTTTTCTTTTTAGTTGTCCTGAATCGGTCATATATTCATTTTTTGCATTTTTGGGGTACCTTATCTTTTTATTTTTTGCTTGTCCTAGAACGGTCTTATATACATTACTTGCACCTAGAATGATTAATTTAGGTGTAATGTGAATTTCTTTCTTTGTTCAGTTGTCATCAAGATAAGAATTATGGTCTGATATATTTCTAATTTGAAATGCTGTGATGCAGTAGCTCAATTGAATGCATTGTCGATCTAAATCACATATTAAGGAGAATTTTTGAAAAAGCCCAGACTCTTTCCATGTATTCCATAGGCCTATTAAATTCTGAAGGTTAAACCTATCATGCTTTACTATATCGTGATATTACAGATGTTATTCCCTAGCACATATGTTCTTTAATTTTCTTGTTGATTTAACTGAAACTAATTTCACCAATTACAATGAATTGACAATTTTTTACTTTGCATATATCAATAATAGTTTTCATGCACTCTTACCTAATTGTTATATAGGCCTACAATGTACATGCATTTTTATTTATTCATAATTAATATGATATGCTAAAACATGAAAATAAATATCTTTTATTCCTCATTCAATTACGAGTACATACCAACGGCTGTTGCCATTTTAGATTGATCTATTTGTGCGGAGCATCTTCGAAGCTTGTGCCTGAATATGCTTGAACATCGAGTTTGGCAGGCGGTTGTTTCTGGACTAGGAAAACCAGACAAAGTAAGTAAAACTTTCGGCTAGATTGTGTGAATTGTTCTTAACTCAAACATCATGTATCAAATCAAATTTTCTCCACTCTTTTTACTGGATTCTTCATTAATTAATTTCATATTTTTTTCCAAAGATATGTAGGCTATACATAAATTGACTTCAGGCATGCGAAGGATGTGATTGCATCGGTAGTAGGCTTACTCAAACCAATTTTTAAATGAAAATACTATACAATAGAAAAATAATTTGATAACTAGATAGCCTAATTTCCTTTCTCTTCAATTGTAATTACGAAGTATTTTTTTAATATTTCTGCTATTGAAATGAAAACCAAAGATGTATGCCTTCATTTATTTGCGAAATGGAAATTGCAGCATTTAGATAACATTTTATATTATGAAATAATGTGATAAACATTTTGATTTGCTATAAGGTTCAGACTTAAATAATAGGCCTTAATAATAGGGCTTTTTGATAGCTTCATCATTTATCCAAACATAAAAAATGTGTATATTTTACTTTTCAACACCATTTAAACACATAATTTACATGATGAGAGATTTTCAAGGATATCTTCAAGAAAAGTTATTCGTAGCTAGAAAATCCTATTTTTTCTAAAAAAAATACCTCTGAATTTCACAAGAATAAAGAACACGAAATTTTTGACTCAACGTTGATACTGTGATGTGACATTACTCCCCAAGATTAGGTTGTTTTGATTGGCCTTGTGCATATTTTATGACATATCTTATACATATTAATTCTACATTGCATTTTTACATGTATACGGTACATTCTCGTTACCAATATTAGGTTTAAACAATCTTGATTATTTTGTAAATGTTGCTTTGTCAGTCTGGTTAAAGAATTTCGACAGGTTGCGTCAAAAATCTCGCATTTTTTTAATTCCTGTAAAAGCCAGAGGCTATTTCAAAAATAATAAAAAGTGCAAATGAAATATTATTTGAAACTCTCGATTCTGTGATGGCCTATGTGATCAATGATAAATGTAGGCCTTTTATTTATGTTATAAATACAATTATTCAATCATATTCATAAATTTCATTCATATCAGGTGTTTTAATTTTAATCATATACTGTAATTCTTGAAAAACTAAACATTGCTTTCGTACATTCCTATTCAATATTCAATTAATTGCAGGGAGGTAAAATGCAGGTAATATTCTGAGATATCAAAAAATGCATCTATCGATATTATATTTCAAATTTACTAACAGAAGTATCAGGTAATATTCTTCTTGTTAATTGTTAATTATAACAAAATCTGAAAATTCAATGCAAAGTAAAAACACAGTACATTATAAATTTGAGTGATATAATTGCATAATTTACAATAATTATGTGATAATAATATAATGCAATGATGATATACTAATAATTATAATATGCAATATAATAACTAAAATCTGTTATAATGATGTTATATACACGTATGTAATGTAATTTGATAATTTCGATGATTTAATGAATATTATAGCATATCATTATTATCATTCAATATATAGCATATATTTGAAAATTGACACCGCACAGATCCGTCATCTGCCGACTAAGTCTCCCTGCTGTGATTGAGTAAGAAGATAGACGTGTTTGAGATTAAGATGAAGATAAAGTTATGAAATCCTGACAAGGACGCATGGTTCGTTCTCTACAGATGTTAAGAATCATTCAAAAGTTCAGCAAAACGTGTCTAAGAATGAAGAAAAATGTGATGCCTAAAATGATTAAACTTGATAGTAATGATTTCATCAGCAGGAACTCGACCAGGATTCGCGTTTCGGTCCCTAATTCCTGAACGCTCAGACCTGTTTGAGTGGGGCCCTGCGCATCCATCATGTACAGACTCAATGACACTGACTCTAAATGTCAATACAAATGAAACAGAAAATAAGATGTACGATGAAAATGAAAGAAAATTAATTATAAATAGCGTTAACTATTCAGACTGAAGAAAAATCACATGATAAATAATTAAATTGAAAATAAATAAGTAATTACGATGATAATGAACTAATAGCGGAAAAAATTCGGAATAAAGGAAAATGACATAATAAAAGATAATTGAATTGAAAATAAATATATAAATAATTACAAAATTATAATCGAGGTTGATAATAAAGGATAATAAGGATAATAAAGGTTTGTCACAATCGGCAAAATGACAGTGTACGGAAGTCTGGAGTCAAGGAATCCGGAATCTTTCATACATGTAGTCATAATCGGTAGTTCATGTCAAAGTCAATTAATTTGTTGTGTTGAAGGATTTGTAATCATGCATCTTGCCATATGTTCGTTGCTTAAAGGTTTCGATCATCATCAAAGCGTGCAGTAATTTGTCTAGCGGCATAAAGTCCGAATTTTCTCAAAATCTTGTCATGTCTATGCAGTGCTCTTTCTGCAGATATTAGTAATTCCTTGCTGCTTTATCCTCTTGATCGTGGTAATCTGAAAGTTTTCTTCGATTTCATGACGAAATCTTCTAATGAGGAGCAGATGCGACCATATGAGCTGACTGCTGAAAACGTTAACTCCAATTTTGTGGGGCATTCTCAGGAGATGTCAAAAGTGTTACTGGAAAGTTGAAGTCGTCCACTTTGTGATATACAGCAGTCTGTGTATATGCAGCCAGTGCTGGTAACTTTCAGCTTAACGTCAAGATAATCTGCTTCTTTATTATCAAGTCCGCATCTGTTAGGTTCTAAGCTATCTGGAGATACTTGGAATAATTTTGTCCAAGCGCTTGTAATTGAAGATACATAAGTCATCGATGTATCTGGTGGTCTTGGACGGTAGTCGTGCTACTCCAATCTTTTTCTGTTTTATATTCAATGCCTTGAACTGATGAAAATGATCTATCAATATCGTTACCTGAATAGTCAGAAATGTAGGATTGAATTTTATGAACTACAGGGGTGGACAATTTTCCGAATTGTTTTCAAAAATAGGCAGCTCATGTTTTTTTGCTCAGGCAGCAACCGCCAAAACACGAGCTCCCAAATGTCTGAATACTTCATAAAGAACTCGGTTTTATTGCCGGTATAGTGCTTATTTAATCTTGGGCATCGAAGCGATGTTTTATCAAAGCCCAACAGAAGTGTCAGTGGCACTAAGCACCGGCTATTTTAATCACAACACTTTATTTTTCAGATTGGTCAATTAACTGGAGGAGTGATAAAATCATTTGGAATTTTTTTGCCTAGCCTGATGACCATAGTAAATAGTAGATAGTCTGATCTATAGTGAAAATGAATAGCTCAATATTTTTGAGTAGAATGCATTAAAATTGTTTATGAATACATTTTCAAATTTCCTATTGATGTTTACGAAGCATAAGTACAGTCCGTTTCATAAAAAGTGGATCATCCTAAAATTTGACTAAATAAAACATAAGTATGATACAGAAAGCATTTTTCATGTTATTTCATGTCCCTAATATATTTAAATGTCCTTATATAATCTGATAAGCTATGATACAGTAACGGCTCTTAAGAAGCTAATATTTTGTGGCCCTACCCTTATTGTCAATGACATTACCAATTCGTCTAGGAATTGATTCGATGATAGCGTTGATTTTTGACTGATCTAACTTTCTCCACTCTCTTTTCAACAGTGACGTAAGTTGTGATACGCCATCTGTAGGTAGCAGTGAACGACGAACGTTACGTTTTAGAATACTCCATACATTTTCTATGGGATTCAGATCAGGAGAACGAGCTGGCCAAGATAATGTCCTAAGCCCTAATTGAGACTTGCATAAGTTGACTCTACTACTCCTGTGACACGTAGCATTATCATCCATAAATAACTTCTTTTTGTATGCTGATCTGATAATTCGATCTGAGAGGGCCTCTTACAGCTCTTGAAATTCGACTCAATAAGTCTTCTACGACTTAGAAATAGACGAGTCTAGTGCAGCCATCTCAGTTAACGAGAGACTTGGATCAACTTTAACAAATCTCAAAATTAGGCGGTCTCTACGTTTGGATGTTTTGCGTGGACGGCCAGATCCCTCTTTACGACAGAGTCGAAAATCATCATTATGCCATCGATGCACATTTGTGTAAGGGACATTTAGTCGCTTGCTTGTAGCTCGCAAAGAAAGCCCTAGTTCTAGCAAGGTTGATACTTTGCCTTTTGTGAATGCGATCTCGTTATTGTTCATTTGTGCTTTGTATTGTTTTCAATCGGTAAGAGATAGATTTCTAGCTGAAAGCAATCAGGAGTGCTGCCAACACCACCGCAACGAAGTCAGGAAGCTATGGAACACTAGCAGTAAGTTGCGTAAACTACGCAAGTGGGACTGTGATATTCAAGCCCGTCCAAGTTGATTTTGCCACAATTTTTGAATGTTAGCGTTTGCTCGGTATGATACTGTCTGTATGTTAATCCTGTTTTTGACTGGTATGGAGTGCTTTCATGTTTAGTGTTAGGTAAAAGCAATAAATTACGCTTAATTAATTGGTATTTTTGGCTTCGTTGGATTGTGGAAGAAAAGTGTCTTTTTTTGTCTGATATAAAGCGTTTCAAATATATGTTATTGTTTGAATAATGTCTGGGATATTATGTTACGAAAATCAATGAGATTGTTTGATAGTTAGCGTTAGTATGCAGCTGATGAGGGATGTTTAAACATCAACTTGTTTTGAGATTCAAATTCACTGTCTGGTTTTAGATTTTGCTCATCAATAATTATTGTAGAAAATTGATTCTTTACGTATCTTTTAAATGAAGCTATGTTTCTTTTCTATCCCTTACAACTTAATTTTCTATTTAGTCTTTTCAATTTGAGTCATCCAGATATCATCGCTTTTCTTGTTGATGAGTGTGAGCGAAAGCTACGTAAGTGGGACTGAGCCATTCAATCACGTCCATGTTGATTTTGTCACCGTTTTTGAATGTTGGGGTTTGCTCGTTATGATGCTGACTGTAAGTTGATCCTATTTCATCAATGGTATGGAGTGCTTTCAAGTTTACTGAAATATGAAAGCAATTCATAATGCTTTTCTTGTTGGTATTTTATTACGTTGGACAGTCTTGATGGCAATTCTCTTTTCTTGCGTGATATAATAAGATTCAAATACATGGTCTTTTTTGAAAGATTTCTGCAATATTATGTTAGCAAAATCAATGAGACTGTCTGATAGTTACCGTTTCTATGTAGCTGATGAGTGATGTTTAAACATCAACTTGTTTTGGCCATTAAATACAGGAATGACTGTGATTTCTCTCGCAAGATTATCAATTACTGCTGTAAGTTACGTAAACTGCGAAAGTGGAACTGAGATATTCAATCCCGTCCAAGTTGATATTGCCCCCATCTATAAATGTCAGCGTTTGCTCGTTATGACGCGGTCTATAAGTTAATCCTGTTTTTTGACTTGTATGGAGTACTTTCATGTTTTCTGATTCAAAAGTAGTTAATTACACTTTTCTGGTTGGTATTTTTTCCGTTGGATCGTCTTGAAGACAATTCTCTCCTCTTGCCTGATATAAAGAGTTTCAAATATATGTTCTTTTTTGAAATATATATATGTGATATTACGTTACCAAAATCAATGAGACTGTCAGATAGTTGGCGTTTGAATGCAGCTGATGAGGCATGTAGCCTATAATCTTCATTTTGTATTGGCAATTCAATACAATGTGTAGTTTTGTGTTTTGCTCATTAATAATTATTATACTTAAAACCAATGTTTGCGATGGATTTCTTTAATACAGCTACGCTTTACTTCTGTCTCTTACCAAAGTCCTATCGTTTTAGTATTTTGACATCAAGTCCCTTCTCAATTCATTATTTCATTCAACGACTGAATGAATATCCTCACCCAGTTCCAAAACTCAAGTCCTTCCTTCCTTGATCACATGACTGCAAGACTGTACTCACTGAATTCCTAACCTCAAATCTTTCCCTTATTGATCACATGACTGCAAGACTGTCCTTAATCAGTTCCTAACCTCAAGTCCTTCTCTCCTTGCTAATATGACTTGAATACTGTGATATGCTTGATCTATGACTATTGACTTCATTGTCATATCATGCTTAGTCTTATCTTCAATGTGCGGTGTCTTAACGTTATCGCTTCACCTGTCCAAGGAGAAGTGCATGCTACAAAATTTAACATGAAGTCCAGTTAATCACATGTAGCAGTTACATTATTGTTGATGAATAATGGTGCTATACTGGCTCTGATTGACCGATTTTCTTTATTTTTGTTTTGGTTGATAGCTTTTGGCTTGTAGAACAACATATTACATAACAAAGGAAACAAATGTAATTTTATAAGAGTGAGGTATGATTTTGTGTAACATTGCTAAATGAAGATCAAATTATCTACTACTTTTTTATCTATAACAGGAAAACAACTCAATATTCATGCTTGAAATTTCTAACAATGATATTAGTAAGCACAACTGACATATCTTCCAAATTTCAGAGAAATTCGTTCAAGTTTGGCGGAGTTAGACAAAGTTGAAGTTAAGGCAATGTTTAAGGGTGATCCATTTTTTATGAAACAATCTGTAAAATCGTTTAAGTTTGCTCTAAGAATCTATAGAGTTATAGCTTATGGACTCTGGAACCGCATGCAGACGATCAAAAGTATGAGAAATGTTGATTTTGTCAGTCTTCATCATAGCAGAGGATAGCATTCATCAAAGATTAAGTATTGAAATCTTTAAATTTTCATCTTATTCAATGATTTTTCATTTCATGGAACTTGTAAACTTGGCACGTCTTTTCATGTCACAATTGGCTTGATATGGATTAAGTTTATTCAAATATTTAATAAGTTAAAAAAATTAAATTGCTTAAGCTCTATATTCAATGCCTTGAACTGATGAAAAATGATCGATCAATCTCGTTACGATATTTACATTCTGAAACAAGTTGTAAAAAAATAGAACTCAAACAATATTTCTGTTTCAGAATGCAGTGAACCTCCGATAAATAGTAGACATGAACTGGTCAGTTGCCCAATCATAAGTGAAATTTTTTAAGTCCTGTTCACTCCTGATCTGTATTAAATGTTATTGTTTATGTGCATGCATTCGTACCATTCTTACTCTACATGTAGCATCGCCCTCTCAAGACCGAAGTACTGGTTATTGCTTCTATTGTAAATTATCGACATTAAAAAATAAAACGGAGCTTACACATCATGTCTTCTGAAAACATAAATTCGCTCCCGATCAGACTGGTCAACTGAAGTATATATGTATAATACACGTTCATCTATTTGTTTAGAAGTTCATGTCATCCCGACGAATTAACAAACATTTGTACAATAGACCACAAAGTTTTTTTCATTACTGTCACATACGAGTACATGTAATTTTCCGCATGCAGCATTGTTTTTTTATTATACAAAGCAGCGGTAAGTCTATCGAAGACGCCCCTATCCGCGGGACGGGGTCGGGTGACACCAGCCAGCCCGTCGAAGACATCACTCAGCAGCAAGGCTTATCTAAATGTATTTTCTGTGTTTCCCATTGGAAACAAACATTCGTTACTCATTACCATACACTACTAATTCCTCGCATCTTTATTTTTAGATTCCCTAAGAGAAGAGAAAAATGGGAATGAGAAAACGATTGAAGAGGTGATCGAGAAAATGTTGAAGGATGCAACTGACCGCGGCGGAGGGAGGAGGAAGCGACAGTCCGGGTCGAACAATTCTCCCCGCCAAAGCCATTGCGGATGGAAGCAATTGCCTGCCACACCAACGAGCTAGGAGTCGCAGAGCCTGCACTGGAAGGACGAAATGTTCTGGAGGAGAAGTTGAATCGAACAATTTCGCCTAAAATCACATTGGACTTGTTATCCGAACATTTTTAGTATAGAAATCCAGATGATTGTTGATATAGATTGTGTAGTGCGTTATTTCTAGATTTCATATATGTATTTTTTGTAATATGATGTTATTGAATGAATGCTGTCTTCGTTTTCAACAATTGTTAATTGGCCTAGCCCAGGTTGTAGTTCAGGACTAGAAAAAGCGTGTGTAGTTAGCGGTATAATTTTTATACGAGTGATTCAGATTGTAAATTAATCGGTTTATCGTCTAAGTCCAATAGCGAATATAGAGCGACAAAGCAGGTGGGATACCGCATATGTAGCGATTAATCGGCCAAAATCCGATATCGTATATAGAGCGACAAAACGGGTGGGATACCGCATATGTAGCGATTAATCGGCCAAAATCCGATATCGGATATAGAGCGACAAAACAGGTGCAATACCGTATATGTAGCGATTAATCGGTCAAAATCCGATATCGGAAATAGAGCGACAAAACAGGTGCAATACCGTATATGTAGCGATTAATCGGCCAAAATCCGATATCGGAAATAGAGCGGAATATCAGGTGCAATGCCGAGACGAATTCTCGGGCATCGGCAAGGCATCGATTTTATGGGAAATCGACGTCGCGATGCCGAAACGAGATTTCATGCTTCGGTCCGATGAAATTTTTACCACCGGGTAAATTCTGTTGCATTTTTCTCATTTCAAAGCCATTGGTGCATCACATTTCCATGATTTAAATTAAAAGGAAAAGCACAAACAAGCAACAGTTAGATAACAAAGTTTTTTGTTTTCATTATCTTTATTGAATTTTTTTAGTGTGTAAATGGGCATTGGCTTTTACGTCGCCTGAACTTCATAGCGATGCGATTTGTTCTCACGACTATGACACCGACTGATCAGATGCAATTTTCTACCATGTCTGCTACCACGCCTCATATTTCTGGGCGGGGACTCACAATTACTCAGCATGACAAGAATTATTCATCAGAGTGTGTTTTTTATCTGCTTTTCTTGCTTCACCATACTTCTTCCTGACTCGTCTTCTAGGCTTTTCTAGAAATTCAGTAATTTTTTGAGCGACATAATCTTACTTCCTAGCTATAAGACAATTTTGTTGAATAATATCACACTTTTAGACTAATGACTGAATAAAGCTTGGTGATTGAGAAATCATCAGTTCGAGTAGAGAAGAAAATGTTGATGCTAGACACTACAATAATCACAAATATTAGTGCACTATGTCGCTTCAACAGGCACATTATCGTGCATAAACGCTTCACTGTAGAGCGAATTGGTATTTTATGTCTCAATAACGACTAAATAAGGTAGTCATGAACTACCGGTAAATAGGCCTGCACGTCTACAAAGGTGTGATCATAGAAAAAACTCGTATGTTTCGTGCGCATCGTCATGATTAGGCATTGCTATTTTGACATGGTTATTGCTAATTGCCATTCGTCACAGACACTTATACTTGCCAACTTCAGAGAAATTTCGAAGACGATTAACGTAGCAAAGAAGGTTTTGGCTCATGCAAAGAGTTGGCAAATATATGCGATGAGCTTTTCTAGCACCAAGTTTCCTGTGGTCTATTGAAAGTGTATAGAACACTCTACAATTCTGTACTGTAAATAATATGCAATAAGACTGAAAGAATACTCTACACTAATATGTGCTTGACATTGCAAATTTGCATCGCGGTTACGAAATCATCGTTAGAGTTTCCGCATTATCTGTGCATTTTTGTTTCATTATGTTCGCGTCATGTTCTGTCATCCCACCACTTGTAAATGATGTTATTGTACATTAACTGAATGCATGTTCTGAAAAGTCAGTAAAGCTATCCGTGGACACATGCTGCGGTGTTTTCTCTACATATAGTAAGCATTGTCGACTCAAAGAGTATTTGCATACATCTAAAATTGTTATGAAAATATTCAGTTTTTTGCGGATTCCTGCGGTCCAAAAAATATTTGATCACGTTTTAAGAATCCAAATTTTTCGCAGAATATTTTCGTGTTTTAGTGACGTGAAGTTTTTGACGTGATATTTTGTAAGTAGTTTGAAGCTCATTAGATATATAAAGGCATGAGCATTTACTAACAGGTATTTCAATTAGCCTTCTGATACCTCCACGTTGGACCCCAACTAGATTTCGAAGCAATTGCAAACATCTAGTGCTTTCATATTAGCCTGCGACAGTCTATGACTTTGTTGCTAATACATAGCAATCCTAATTGCTCATAGTCCTTACCATCCTTGCAAAGTACGGGCACTGGATTATCACTTAGAATTGACGATATCAAAAAATCACAACCTTCCCGCATGGGATCCGGGTTGAACCCCAGTCGAAAATATTCATAATAAGGACATGTAAAATGTCAGAAAAGGCTTCAAAGTGGTTTAGAGTAATGAAGCAACAACTTCTTGCTTCGTTTACTCTATTTGGATAGAATCAAAGTAAGACAAAGTAAGAATCAAAGAAACACTTTGAATAGGCATGTCTCTGCACTAATCAGTTGTGATCATGCTCTCTTTTCTAGACTACATTCATGCATGACTGCCTGAGTATGGACATTGTATGCATTTTCTTCATGCAGTGCATCATTTTTCAAAATCCCATATGTGCAATTTGAAAATCCAGCAAAGATATTATGCCAACTGCCTTTTGTATATGAAAACATGAAATGAAGTTCTGCATGACAAAGATGATACATTCACGTTGAATCACTTCGTCAATCGCAGTGTCTGGTGCATGTCGGCGGTAGCGAGGTGCTTGTGTAATCATGACAGCCAATGAGATTTCTACTAATTTGTCAAGACGCCAGCATTGAAAAAAACTCTTTGGATAATATTCGAGTCAAAACGATAATGGAAAGACAGCTGCGTCAGGATGCGGCCACAAATGCACTAGAATAGATCTGCTGATGATGAGCAACCATCAGGCACGTAGCTAGAGATTTTGTAATGGAGGGGCATACACAATCCTCGTCTCGTCAGTGAATTTTGCAGTGATTAGCAGGCCCCCTACTAAGGAATTGCTGCTCTCAAATCTGGTCTCTGAAATTAGGCCTATTTCGAAAAACAAAATGACAGTGTTATCTAACTGAAGCTTACTATTTTTGCAATTTACAATTTTTCTTGGCGTCGACATCATCTATTTTCAGATGTCCAAGCCACAATCATTGTTACACAATTTTTCTTTGTGGGTTAGTTGAAATGAATTGTGCCAATATGTGTACACTATGTTTTTTGAAAATCCTAGTAGTCGCATTCCTAAAGAATGGACTTCGCACTATAGAAAAATTACATAGGACATTGAAAGATTTTGTAGACGACAAATGTGTGATTTTCACTTAGACCATAAGAAAATATCTTTTTCCAAATTTAGGAGTGGAGTTGAATTTAGATGCATGATTCACAGCACATGATAATGGAATTTCAAGGAGAATAAAATATCACTGTATTTCCAAAACGCTACATTGCAAATCAAAAACGAATACTTTCAGTTAATCACTTTATATTCCTTTTTTTCATTTTGTTATGTAGATACAATCATAACAGTCTGCGGTTCTTCATCTTCTTAAATAGATTAAGAATATCGTCATAATTCAATTTTTTGGAAAGATCTTTTTCAAATGTCAATAAACACAGATTGCAAAGTCTTTCCGTAGACATTCGTGATCTCAAACGAGTTTTAATTCGCTTCACTGAAGAAAAAAGCCTCTCAACGTTGCACGATGTTTGTGGTATTGTCAATAGAATATGAACTAATCTATGCAGATTCGGGAAAATCTCCCTGTCAATAAAATCGAAAATATCCATGAGGGTGAAGCCTGAGCTCAATCCTTGGTTGGAAGACTTAAGTTTTTGTAGAAGGAAGCTTTCAAAAACTTTAATTTCACCTTCAGGTAGCGAAAAATGAAACATTTTGGCTGTTTCGTTCAACAATTCATAGTCCATGTAATCATCACCACCGGGCAACAATGAAGCTGCTGCCCTCATAATTGTGGTTTGACAATCGCCAAAACGACTTCTCAGTTCGGCGGATAGATGAGCAATAATTCGCTTGAGCAATATTTCAATTTTGTCAATGGTGTTATGAGAATTTTGGACCACCGAGAGAGTTACGTAGAATGATTTGAGCTTTGAAGAAAGACGCTTTGCTCTCTGCGATGGCTGAGTATCAACATCCGTGATTTCATATGTGGCACATAGACTGAGAGAATATTTAATTATGCTTTTGATATCAATGTCACTCAAATTGTCCTCAGGCAACTTAATCAGCAACAAACAAGTGGAAACATCCGTCTCACGTCTTTGCAGACCTTTAGTAGCCGTGTCGGTGTAGTGATACAGCCTGTTGAAAAATGACATCAAAATGATAAATTTTTGTGTTTGGATTCCGTTGAGAAGCGACGCTGCTTGTAGCTTTGTATCGGTATCAGAATCGTTCTCAAAAGATGCCAAAGTGTCCATGATGACATCAAAACGTCGTGAAAATTTTTCAACCTCCAATGATCTGGAGGACGAGCGAGTATCACGAGTGAATGAGTTCTAAAGGCTGCGAATCAGGATACAGCAGTCGTTGAAAATGAATGAACCGCTCATGCCGCTTTGCTCCTGTCATGAAGGTATGTACACGATCCATGATATCGAAAAATAAAGTTACGGTCGGATCAACTTCAGCGACAGAGCCAAGAATCAAATTCAGTCGGTGTGATGCGCAATGAACATAATGAGCATTATGATAACCCCCTGCCTTCACAAGTGCCTGCACACCACCACTAGTACCGCTCATGACAGAGGCGCCATCATATCCTTGACCTACACAATCAAGTGGAGAAAGTTCCAACTGCTGCAGCAGCGTCATTAGCTTTTCGGAAATATGACTTGCTGTCAAGTTCTGCAGACGAACAACAGCTATTGCGCGCTCATAGATCTTCCCGTCATAAACATATCTCAACGAAATGCCAAGTAACTCGCTCTTGGCAATGTCTTTTACCTCGTCTGCAATAACTGCATAATACACTGCATCTTTCACTTGTTTGATAATGCAGTCTAAGAGAGCATTTTTGGAACATTCTAAGAGCTCATTTTGAATCTCTGGGCTAAGCATTGTTCCATTTTTAGAAAGCCTAGAGAGGCGATCAGGTATGTTTTTGTCATATTGTGACAGCAAGTCCAACGTTGAACTCCAAGTAGCACAGCCCAGTCGGCCCCAACATGGGAAGATACCGTTTTGCCCAATGGCCCCGTGGGCTGCCCGAATGGTTGCAGGTGCCGGCCAACTTCAGGAAATGGCCGTTTTAGACTAGTTAATCCCACGTAAGCCCATATGCACCGGCGTGTTAACGACGTTGGCCCAGCCAAAGTTGCCCAATGTTGCCACAAAATACCCATCGTCAGCGCGCATGCATTTAACGTGCACGCAGCGGCTCCACACTGAGCCGACGCCGAAATGAGGTGCTACCCATGAAGTGCCGACACGGGTGCGTCAATCTTGCGATTTGCTTTTCTGCAATACCGCATTAGTTCCATACCCGATTATCTATCTGGGCCACAGCAACAATGGCGTGACACTAGTTATGGCGATACATTAATAGCTGCGCTACTAATGTACACATCCCGTTTCTCTGGCTCAAAATATGGCGGGGGATGTGTACATCAATAGCGCAGCTATTATATGTATCACCATAACTAGTGTTACGGCATTGTTGCTGTGGCCAAGATAGATAATCGAGAATGGAACTAATGCGGTACTGCAGAAAAGAAAATCGCAAGATTGACGCACCTGTGTCGCACTTCATGGGATAATCAAGCTGACTGTAATTCAAAACTCCCTTCCTGATTTAATCGGTTAAACTTACGAAGCGGATAGCTGTGCTGTTTGTGAGATAAAATACAATTCTGAAGTTCAAATGTTTTTTCTCAAAATTCTCAATATTCTCAAAAAGGGGACTGAAACAATCGCATAATCACACAAGTATTAAAATCTGATACAGTATTACATGATATGAGACTTGTCAAAATGAGCACGCTGAATTTTATTTAGACATCAAACACAGAGATTCTAGAATAAGTTATTTATATGTATATACAGCACTTATTAGAAATATCTGATGACCTAGTTTTCCAACAACCAACATAATCACTTAAAAATGAAAGAAATAGCTAAATAGCTATGAGCATGACTACAGTTGGCCATCCTTTCTTGCATTAGCATAAATAAATTGACACTGCCATCAGTGCTGCATCGGAGAAACTCGGAGGCTTCTGCAGAAAAGAATCAATTAGCTCTTCAAGGGCAATCCTCCATCTGAAAAATCCAACCTCTAGCAGACAGAAAATTTCAAAATGCTACTAAGAACTAACTAACTATACCCAAAAACAGCGATTCATTTCTATAGGATATGACGGACAACTAGTAAGTATTTTAATGTTTAGCTACTACAGTCTTGCTCAGCTACAGTTATTATTTTTATTTGTTATTAAGTAGTTAGAAGAGAGCTATTCAATACTTCCATTAGGTACTGCATCTAACTATATCGTATGATGTCTAGCAGAAAAGGATTGATTAGACTTGAATAAAAAACCTTTACAAGCACGAATGGTGTGAAGAGTATTCAATCTCCTCTCGAAGTGGCGTCATCTACTAAAAGCCATCTATTTAAGAAATTTCATTTTAAAAAGTCTTAGAATTACTGTCCGGTAAAGAATACTGAACCGTGGTAGGGAGTAAAAAAATTACGGATGAACCGTTGAATTTTAAATGAGCTAGAGAAATGAAATTAAAATTAAAATTAATATGAAATTGAAATTAAGTTCGAGGATATTATCAATGCCATTTGAGCAATGTCTAAGCAACAGTTTTAAGTAATACATTTCCCACTTATTACAAGACAAAATGAAATTGACGTGACTTTTTTTTACAGAAGCTGCAGTTTAAGATTGCAAAAATAATAACAGCTACGCGGTAATGATAGTAAATTCACGACTATGTCTCACCTGTAATTACAGGAAAGATAATTAATCTGGATACGAATAATGATTATCAAGCAACCTGGAAAAATCTGAAAGGCAGATAATAATTATAATATTAGTAATTCTTGGCAATTTTTATTGATCTGGTAAAGAAAGATTCTGATATAATTTTCCTTTATAGTTGAAATCAATGAAATATTATTATTCTTCAGTCTTTCTACGCACAAAAATCAATAAATTATGTCAAAATATATTTCGTCGATATGGTCTCATCAATTGAGATAGAAAGAAGTCCTAAGTAAAAATTTTGGAAATCAAATGCTAAATCATATGAAATCTCTGTACAAAATTACAAACCATCAATGACAATGTCGACATCTACCAAATATACACATATACCAAAGTTCATTGATTGTTGTTGTACTGACAGAACTACAACAATCAATTAACTGTGGTATATGTGTATATTTGTTAGATATCGATATTGACAGTTTGTAATTTTGTAGAGATTTTGAATGATTTGGCATTTGATTTCCTGAATTTTTTCATATGATTCCTTTCTTTTTCAATTGATAAAGTCAGATCGGCGAAATATATCTTGACATAATCTATTAATTTTTGTGCACAGAAAGACTAGTAGTAAGTAAAACTCCACTTCTGGACCGCGCAAGATGGCCGCCGTCGCTGACGTCCCCCCCCTCTGGACCGGCAGAGTGTCGTGGTCGGCCGCCGTGGTGCTTCGGGTCTGACGTCCCCCCCCTCTGGCCGACCGTCGTATAGCGCGCGGTGATGTGGTGTCTAGGTTGGCGTGGTGTGCCGGCCAGGTTGGGAGGGTGGACTGTCGTAGCTCACCTGAAAAAATCCTAAGTGTCAGAGTGGCTTTGTATGGGTAAAATTTTGAAAATTTTCCAAAGTGTGGAATTTCGACCTGGGACCGTCACCAAAACATTTTTCATCAAATTTCACTGACCTCCCCCCCCCGACAGCAATCTTCTAACTTTGGTTCTAGTGAACGGATTTTGTTCGTTCGAGTTACATTGGAAAGAGGAGAAAAAACTGCTCGACAACATTTTTTGTTGCGAGTCAATCGGACCAGCCGCTCAAAAGTTAGAGCGGTTACAAGATTTTAGGTCGGAGCTCGCTTACCTGAAAAAATCCTAAGTGTCAGAGTGACTTTGTATGGGTAAAATTTTGAAAATTTTCCAAAGTGTGGAATTTCGACCTGGGACCGTCACCAAAACATTTTTCATAAAATTTCACTGACCTCCCCCCCCTCTGGACAGCTCGCTTCGATCTTGGCTTCTAGTGGACGGATTTTGTCGTGCCATAGCTCGTTTGAAAGCTAAGAGTGAGACAAATTCAGTGAAAGAAACGGCTTGTTCATATCTGTCTTCGTTCAAAAGTTAGAGCGGTTACAAGATTTTAGGTCGGAGCTCGCTCACCTGAAAAAGTCCTAAGTGTCAGAGTGGCTTTGTATGGGTAAAATTTTGAAAATTTTCCAAAGTGTGGAATTTCGACCTGGGACCGTCACCAAAACATTTTTCATCAAATTTCACTGAACGAGGGGGAAGGGGGGAGGGGGGAGGTGGGGTCAGTGAAATTTGATGAAAAATGTTTTGGTAAAGGTCCCAGGTCGAAATTCGGAAGTTTTAAATTTTTCAAAATTTTCACCACACTGGAGCTCTCACACTTAGGAATTTTTTCACTTGTGGCATGTTACATGGACATGTGCTGACGGACCAACTTCCCGTGGTCATATCAGAATGGTTCAGGTGTCATATGATAGAGAATGATGAGACAAATCGTTTGCAACAAACCGCATGTCGCTACGATGAATACTTTCGGAGATAGAGCCATTTTAAGTTTTCTTCCGAGCATATATAAACCCCCGACAACGTAAGTCTGATCACTTCATCGAAAGACGAGGTAAGCGACGGTCGTCGCTCTGAGCTCCCGATATCGGGTGTTTCAAAGGACTCTATCTTTTGAAGTAGGCAAGCTATCTTCTTACTTCAAAGTTTGTATGATAGAGTTTGATAGTGTCTTTACTACTGATAAAATTTTTTAAAAGTAGTATGAGTAGTAAAATGCGGAATTTTTTAAAAATTCTTAATTTTCAGTTTTTTCAAAGTTTTAACATATAGACTAAGGTTTTCAAGTATCCTGAGTTCAAATCTGCTATCAGATTTGAAATTTAACTAAGTCTAAGGCAGCTTTGAGGGGTTAGATCCCAGCTACTGATCACTACCTTTGACTCGGCGTTGCTGTTACCACTTCGGGGCAGTGACAATGATGTCTTCAGCTGTAAAGAGCGGGCATCGGGGAAGATCTCTCACTTCCCTAGTGATCAGTACAAGGCCTTCGGGCTGTCGACGGGATCGAGTGCCACTCACTACACTCTTTAGGAATATGACTGTACTACATGATTCCAGACTTATACAAATTTCATTATCTTACAGTTAACAATAAATCAGGCATGGCAAACGATAAGAATCGTAAATATCACATCAAAATGTGCTCATGTGGGCGAATTAATCGCAGTGCGGACGCCAAGGCTCATGTCAAGAAGGCGGGCACCGGCCACATGATTATCTTGAATAGGGTTGCGTGTGTGAAGTGCAGAGTGCTGAAGGGTGATGAGGATGAGGCGCGTTTTTACAGAGTGCATGCTGACTGTAGTGGTGGTTTAGTGACTGATTTGAGATTTACGCAGTTGATTGTGGAAGAGAGGGAGCGAATGTTGGCTATCGAGCGAGAGGGTACGGCTGAGAATGTTGTTGAGAATGTTGTTGAGAATGATGAGTTGGCGAGAGCGGTTGCGTCGTTGGAGGCTGAGATTGGGCGAAAGAGAGTGCTTGAGAGTGATGATGAGGATGATGTGGATTTAGATAGGGAGCGTGTGAGGAAGCGTGTGAGGAAGCGTGTGAGTAAGTTGAGCTCTTCTTCCTCGGAGGTCTCCAACATAGTTGTTGAGGACCCCCCGCAGAGCTCATCTTCCCCAAAAGTGAAGAGTGGTGGGATTCGTGTGCAGTCGGCGAGGTGGTTGAAGGATGAAGAGAAGAGGCATGTTTCGCAGCAGATGGCGCATGATTTGTTGGTTAATAAGTATGAGAGTTTGAAGAAAGTGAAGGATGAAGTTGTGAAGGAGTTGGATGAGTTGAAAAAGAAGGAACTGAAGTCGAAGGAGATAGCGGATGAGAATATTCGAATGAGGCGTAGTGTGACTGATTTGAAGAAAAAGACGCGAGAGTTGGAAGAGAAGAATGATGAGTGTGAGAAGAGGGCGAGTGCTGCGGAGAGAAGAATGAGAGATGCAGAAGCGAAGTTTGAGGAGATGATGAAGGAGATGCGTGTGTTGAGAGCGAGGAATGTTGAGTTGGAGAGGACTGTGGCTCGGCGTGGTGATGAGAGGCAGGCGTATGAGAAGTTGGAGCTCATGAGGGATGAGTGGGAACGTGTGAATGAGGATCGTTTGTTTGAGTTTCACATCCCTATTCGGGATAATCATTTGGCCGGCGAAGTACTCGTAAACCAGAATTTAGACGAGTCAATAGTTTGTTACAATGGCCATCCGACCAAGAAATGTCTGCATGCCAGCCTACGAATGCGCGGTCACTTGCACAAATTTTCTATTCGGAAGCGCGCGAGACTGCCAAAGGATGGCTAACTTGGTAAGTGAAAAGTAAATAAGATAGTATATCCTATTCTAATACATATCATTTTCATTGCAGATCTTTGCCCGCCTTCACCACCCCATCACGTCACTCCCGAGAACGAACCATCGGCTCTCTTAAGGGCCACCATGGGGCAAGACATGATTGAACCTCCACGCGGTTTGCCCTGGGCAGTCTTCGGACTGGCGAATACTATCATTAAGTTGAATCTGCTATCAGTAAACTTGAACGTTGCATCGTGTTAGAGGGGTATATAAACCACTGCCTCTCATTTCATTTCATTTCAATCATGCAGACGCCGAACAGTCAAGTCAGCTCTCCTCGCGGACCGCAGTTAAGGCCGCGAAATTTATTTGAGGAGTTTGCCAGGCTAGAGGAGCAAGACAGAGTTTTTAATAATCTTGCTCGGATTGGCAATCCGATGACAGCAAATCCGATGCTGTCAATCCAACGGAATGGCGCTACATTCCACTTTTTAGTCATGTACCAGTTAGTGTGGAAGTCGACAGTGCTACCAAAGAGAGAGTCAAAGACTCTCTCAGTAGAATTGGTAGGGTGTAAGATGACGACTCCCGAGAATGAACCATCGGCTCTCTTAAGGGCCACCATGGGGCAAGACATGATAGAACCTTCTCGCGGTTTGCCCTGGGCAGTCTTCGGACTGGCGAATATTATCATTAAGTTGAATCTGCTATCAGTCAACTTGAACATTATGCAGTCGATTGCTATCCCTAAAGCATTCTGATTCGCTGTTGAGCAATTCATTGTTGAAAACCCTATATAAGCTAGAAGATTGTAGCGCTTCTCATTCAATTTGAAGTCACGATGGAAGCGACATCTGCCGACAACATTCTCGTCTTCATCGATGAAGACAACGCCATTCCCGAGTTCGTCATCCTCGACGAGTGGGATGAGGAGGATGAGAAGAAGGGGAAGATCAAGAGGATCGTTTGGACGGATGAGGTATGGACTCCAAATACCACTCGCATCCGAAAGGTGCCAGATGCACCAGTACGACCTCGGCGGTATAGGGTCTATGACAACCTAACCGTCATACCCATTGACTATTCCAGCCAATAGTCAAATTCACACCCCAAGAACGAACCATCGGCTCTCTTAAGGGCCACCATTGGGCAAGACATGATAGAACCTCCTCGCGGTTTGCCCTGGGCAGTCTTCGGACTGGCGAATACTATCATTAAGTTGAATCTGCTATCAGTCAACTTGAACGTTGCAAATGAAGTTCGGTGTAATACTTCCTTTCGACGGGCGTTCCTGTAAAGGGCGGCGGTGAAACCCGTAGCTATGTATACCGCAAGGGACATTCGGCAATGGTCAATCTTGTTTAACCTCTCTGCGTCATGTTTGCAAGTGATTGCCTCTGTCTCAACGTAGTATGCATTCGCGCCAGGGCGACATTTAGCCAACTGTCGAAGGTTGCCTAAAACTTTCCATTGCATACGTTATGAGAACCATGAGTTCTACCTGTCTCTATCAATGAGACGAATTGATGAATGGAATGAAATGTGAGGACACTCACGCGCCACACGCAACATAACACACTTCTCTCTTCCGTAGTCTAACAAGCTCTTTACACATGGATCGCAGTCGATTGCTGTCCCTGTATCAGAAGTGTAAGCTATCTTAATTTATTTGACACTATTTCATCTACCATCATCGTCCATATGAAATGTTTTAAGATTTACAAGTTAGACTAAGCGTGCTACTATTTCCAAATGAAAATGTATACATGGTTAAATCATCCACTGAAGCCCCGTTCAAGTAAGTCAGTATGAAAGCAAAGATAATACGAAATAAAAATTTATTATGGCATGTATTTCAAAAGGTCTTCATCGTCAATATCGTCCCAGAGTCTGGCTTCACATAGATAACAAAAACAGTTCACTTGCTTTAATCGTTCTTCCACTGCGAGCCTCACTTTGTCGATGTACTCCCACTCCTCCATAGTTCGTGGCTGGGAGTTAGGGGTGTACCACTCCCATAATTGGTGGAGGAATTTGGTGCTGGTGATCTCCATCACATCGTCAGTATCGTACTGGAGATACTTCCACCTCACGTCTGTTAAGTCGGGACACTCCTTCTCACATACACTCTCTTCGTTGTCCGCTGGTAATAACACCTTCTCTACCTTCGTTGGAGCGTTTGGTGTTGAGGATGGAGAAGAGAATTTTGTGTTTGGTGTTGTCGGAGGGCTTGTCATGTTGACTGTGAATAATAACTTTGAAATGTTTTCTAATTCTTAAGTATCAACAAGCAACCAATCAGAATGAACAGCCAATGAATGATGAATATGAAAGTATATATGTAAAGTGACATTCGTGTCATTTCACTCTGTCTTTGAGACGCATAAGTGAACTGTTGTCTAGCGAATTCTATATTTGAGGCGTACAAGTGAATTTTAAATTTGAGACGTATTATTTGAGTGAAGTCTCTATCTTGTTGAAGTATCAAGCTTAAACATAATTTCGTTGAAATGGTAAGTTGAAAATTTCTTCACTCATCGCCCTCAAACGTGTGGCTAATAGCATCTTCCTCAATTTCAGGCATCAACTTCATCACCAACACCCTCCCTTCTCGAGGAAAGTTTAGAGTTGTTGAGTCAAGGTAGGTTGTAACAATACACTGAGACTTGAACAGAGATGAAAGAATGATTTATCTTTCAGGTGATGTGACTTCCAGCTCAGGACTCTCGCGACAAGGCAACGAGTGGGAATGTGCCGACTGCGGACATATATTTACAAGGAAGCACAGTCTCCTTCGACACATCAAACAACGTGTGTGTCAACGCAAAGCGGCGTCAATCTCCGGAGGTGAAGTTGATTCTGACGATGACATCTCCTTTCCTTGCGAGTTGTGCCCTCTTTCTTTTGATAGTCACTTTCAGCGATCTTCGCACAGACTTCAACACACGCATGCAAATGATCACTACACCAACGGTACCTCTACCATCTCCCTCATTAATGTTTCACATAATAATTTAGTACGCGACTACTGCATGGAGTCCAATACTCAAATAGTAGATTTTCCTGAGTGGCTCCTTCAAAATTCAAACATTATCGAAGCGCTCTTCAACAATTTAGACAATTTTAGAATGAAGGCGCTCATCTACCTTAAACTAAAATATATTAAGATAGATTTTCAAACGGGTCAAGTGACGGAGAGAATACAATTTCATGTTCCTTCCTCTTCCGCAACCGAAGTTGTAGACTGCGAGTCTTGGCTAAATTTTCACATTCAATGTTTAAAATCAAATGTAGATAAATTCAATCAACGAGACAGCGCTCTCATTTTTGATGGTGTGGACTCAGCCATATTCAAAATTTCACTATTAGAAAGTCATGCAGCTCGAGGTACATTTAAATTACCAAAAACGTTGTATAATAAGAAAGCTGTCATCAATGTCGATTGTAAATCACAGTGTTTCAAATATGCAGTCCTATCCATCCTTTACTATAATGATATCAACGCGCACCGAGATCGCACCTATAGCTATAGACAGTGGGAGGATGAACTAGACTTTGAAGGTTGTGATAGTAACAACATGAAAATCAAAGATGTAGAAACGTTCGAAAAACATAATAAGATTAAAATTGTCGTTCACGTGTGGGAGAAGGGGTTGAAGGGTGCCCGCTATAATTCACGTTCAACTTGTTATGAACGTGTAGTCAACCTCTTATTAGTAAAACAAGATGATAGCGAGGAATGGCACTACTGTGGTATTCCCAAAATCTCTCGCTTGTACACTCACTTGGGGCACTCTAAAAGAGGTGAACATTTTGTATGCGACCGCTGCATCCGCTCCTTTTGGAGTAAAGATAAATTTGAAACTCACTATGAATGGTGCAAGCGAGGTAAATTACAAATGGAACGCATGCCCAAAGATAAAATATTTTCACATAGGGATAATGGTGACGAATTAAGTCCCCTGCGTGTCATTTACGCAGACATAGAATGCTACATTGATGATATCATCCACAAGCCAGCAGCCATATCCTGCTATGAAGTATGGCATGACCACTTTAGGAATAGACAAAACAAAATGCATACTTGGCAAGGTGAAGATTGCATTTCAAAATTTCTAGAATTTCTCGCTAAAGCTGCTAAATTTCAACAATCATATGATTCCCAATTGCAGCGTAAGTCACTACATATGTCAGATGAAGACAAACAAAAATTTGAAAGTTGCACATCCTGTCCTAAATGTCATAAAACGTTTGATGACGATAAAATTAAGAAAGTGCGTGATCATGATCACATCACTGGTAAATTTAGAAACGCACTCTGCTCCAAATGTAACTTTTCACTTAGGTTGAGACGTCGTGTACTACCCGTCATTTTTCATAACTTTAAGGGCTATGACAGTCATATGCTCATAAAAGGAGGGTTGAGCCAGATGAAATCGTGGAAGTTTAATGTAATAGCACAAACGAGAGAAAAATTCATGGCAATGACAGCAAAAGTACCAGTAGATAAAACTAAAGAAAATAAGACAGTCTTCTTCGAAATAAAATTTTTAGATTCATTTCAATTCATGTCAGCGTCACTAGCTTCTCTCGTTCGAAATCTCAAGTTTCTTCCCCATAGTCAAACTTTGAAGAAACACTATCCAAACTTAACGGATGAAATAATCACTCGCAAAGGAGTCTTTCCTTATGCGTATTTTAGCTCAATGTCTAAACTAAATGAAACAACCCTTCCTTCCATTGACAAATTCCAAAACGATTTGACGGGTGAAGATTGTCCAGTAGAGGATTATGAACATGCTCAAGAGGCATGGTTAAAATTTGATTGTAAAACGTTTGGCGATTATATGATCGCTTACTTAGAATTAGATGTCATTTTGCTGGCTGATGTCTTTCAGGAGTTTCGACGAGTGGCATTAGAAGAAGACAAATTAGATCCTGTCCACTTTGTCAGTCTACCAGCCATGTCCTTTAAATCAGCCTTTAAAATGACTGGTAAGACCATTCATCTCTTACAAGACCCGGAGATGTATAATATATTTGAGCGCGGAATACGCGGTGGTCTCACATTTGTAAATAAACATCATATAAAATCTAAAACAGTAGGTGATGATCATATCCACCTAAAGTACTATGACCAAAATAATTTATATGGCAGTTCACTGTCTAAACCACTACCTCATTCCGAGTTTAGTTGGTTAAATCAAGATGAGCTTGAGTATTACTCCAACCCTTCAAACATACTGAAGATTCCAGATGAAGGTGATTGGGGATATTATTTTGAAGTGGATTTGATTTATCCAAATAGCACTAAAAATAAAACTGCTGATTTCCCACTCGCACCTGAATCTGGTGAAGTGACTGAAGATATGTTTTCACCATTCATGTCACAATTTCATAATAACTTAACAGAGTGTGGACAGCCAAGGTACAAACCATGCCGCAAACTTTTACTCACCCAATATGATAAGAAAAATTATCTCGTGCACTTCTGCATACTAAAATTCTATTTAGAAATGGGCATGCTTCTAAAGTCAGTTCACCGCATTATCAAATTTAGACAGAAAGCTTTCCTCAAACCCTACATAGATAGTAACAGTCAAAAACGTGCACTCGCCCAAAATAATTTTGAAAAGGATTTTTATAAATATAAGAATAACAGTCTATTCGGAAAGACCATGGAGGATGTTAGAAAACGTATGAACTACAAACTAGTCGTTGATGAACAAAAATATCACAAATTGACCTCATCACCTCTTTTCATTGATAGAGACATCATCGATGAGGATCTTGTAGGTGTTAAAATGATAAAATCTGAAGTTGAGTTATGCGAAGCCATCTATATTGGGCAAGCCGTTTTAGATTATTCCAAGCTTGAAATGTATCAACTCTTCTACAAAATATTAAAACCATGCCCTCTCGTAAAAGAGGTTCGCTTGCTGGGTGGTGATACAGATAGTTTCTTTTTAGGAATTACCACTCAAAAAGATTTAAATTTTAATGAAGTAGGCAAGTCATTAGAAAAATATTTCGACACATCTAACTACAATCCCACTCATCCACTCTATTCCATACAGAATAAAGCCAAACTTGGTTGTTTTAAGGATGAAACAGCAGGAAAGGAAATAGATGAAATGGTTCTCCTCCGTCCTAAAATGTATTCCATGAAATTAAAAGAATGTGCAGATAGTATTAAGCGTGCTAAAGGTATATCAAAATCCATTGTTCATAAAATGAAACATCGGTCCTATAAGAAGGCCTATAAAAATAAAAATATAACGTTTGTCAATATGACAATCTTAAAATCTCAAGTTCATACTGTGAAAACGTACACGTTCAAGAAACGAGCACTTTCAGCATGGGAGGATAAGAGGTGTTGGATAGGACATAACACATCTCTTCCACATGGACATCCTGACACAAACATACCTCCACCCAAAAGAATAAAACTCACGCTACCACATTCAGGAGATGTATTGACATAATCAACTTTAACTCAGTATTGTGATGTTGCTTTTTGTAGATATACATGGTTGTTTTATGTATCGCATGAGATTGTTTCTTCCTTGTGAATATATGCCTACAGTCAGCCCATTCCCCCTATATCTGTGAAAAGACTTTTTCATATACATATTTTTATTTCAATAAACATATCACAATGACTTCACTTTGTTTTCCGAAACACTAAAGTTACGAGGGATTTAGTATCTTTCACATGGATGCACTCTTGTAAACCATTGGTAATTTTGATAGTAATAGAGGGTATAGTTTGTTTGACGACGGGATGATAGAAAATAGATTCAAACATCTTCTCGACTATTCCATATGAAGCGTCTTTATCATGAATGAAATCACGTAAAATGTATTCTTTTTTCTCACCAACAGAAATAGGTAGAATCAAATCACTTTGAATGTAAAGGTGCTGTTCATGTTTATCAAGTGTCATTGGTGTTTCTATACCAATCATATGCGCAGCAGCAAACACTGTTTGTAGCATTGAAAAACCAAAGAGTTTTTTCAAATTTTTACTCAATTTACATTGAATGTCATCACCCAGTCTCAGAACAACGCGTTGATTTTCAATTGAAAACGAAATGTGGTGTGTCTTTACATCATATTTACTTTTCATCACATGCTTCAACTTCTGTTGTATATAAGGATTTACTACATGAATGAAGCTTTCAACTGTATGATATAGACGCGGCATTATATTGATAGCAACTTTCGATTCTTCATAAGACTGGTAAATTTTCTTGATGCGATCGCCATAGATGTCCACCCACCATTCATCATTAACTGAATCAGCTTTAGTGTGATATTCATGAGAAGCATACACCACACCGCTTCCAATAATAGGTGTATAATATCTTACAAAATGACGCAAGGTTGGAGAGAAATAAACTGTAAGTTTGTCATTATATTTCTGAATAACCAACTTATTTTTGTCCGCCATAATTTTCTCTCCATACTTCTTACCCACAGTCTCATTCCATCGTTTTACTAACTCAATAAGTGATAAAGGTTGAACACCACGCTTTTTCAAAATGAGGCGTTCTTCGCATTCTACAACATCTTCATCAAATATTTTAAATCTATAATGAAATTTGTTGATTCGATTTGAATAAACTTTTTTAACATTTGCAGTAGCAATTGATGTTAGATGTAGTCCATGACCAAAACCGAGATGTGGATAGAATTCATTATCCAACCTCAGCGTAAGACCTTTAGTAAAAGAATGAAAGCGGAGGAACTGTCTCCCACTCCAATGATAGATAGTAAACTCATAAGCTTTCTGATTTTTATTCTTCATGATGGAAGTATTACCACTGTTGAATGCCTTAATAATTTTCTCATTCCCAAATGGTTCATAAGAATCTGATTTTATCTGAATCCATTCATAGTTCCACTTTCCATCTGATGTTAAATTGTATGGGAACTGAAATGCATTATTCATCGTTATTCCATCATGGGTGCGAGGAGTCAATATCATTTCTTCCAAATCATTCACATACTGAATATTGCTATCATAGCAAATACTAGAAACGCCAACCTCCCATTCACCTTCTAAATGCCGTGGCCGATTTAATTCTACTCGATAGTCTGATGGTTTATTTTTGGAAATTTATTCATAGAAGCATTACTGGGTAAGTAGATTAGAAACGAGTCCTTATTTTCACTTTCCATATTATTCACATTGGAAAAATATATTAGCATACGTTTGCATTAACTCTTCATTCGGAAATGGAGTGTGATACTTGTCACAGCATCTTTATGAAAAGGAATCAACGCACCAGCATCGTCATAAATGGCAATATCAATTTGTGGGATGTAGTTTGATTTCAGCTTTGTATAATGCACTTTCTTGAAAGTATGCTCAGATAAAATACTGCAGCTTTTTGGCTGGTATGGTATCATTGCTAGCAATGGAGCTTCAACATCTCCCACACGTACATCTTCACCAATATTGGAATATATCTGAAAATAGTTAATACGACGCGATAGCGACATGTTCTGCGCTAGCTTTGGTTACAGTACCACTTTTAAAGATATTTTGATCAAAACCCAAAATGTCCATTAGAGTTTTATCCATAATTAGTTTCAATACCTTTTCCACTTATAGTGAGAGACAAAGTACCTTCTTTTTTAGAAAATGAAATATGTTGCTCATTAATCACTTCATTTAAATAATCTACAACCAATTTAACCGAAGTAATAATGCGAGGCATCAACACTCTTGTTTCATGTAAGATACCACCTAAAGGCTCTACACACTTTCTGTATAAAGATACGGTCCATTCTGTATCAAATTGATTTGACCTTTCACATGGTAAATGTTGCATATCAGATTTTCCATGAACAGCTGCAGAACGATGTCGTAAGAACTGATGAAAATCTTTTGAACAAACTAATACTAGATCATCATCATTTAATTTGCTTATTGCAATATGATTAGATGATTTAATATAAGTCAATGTTGCCACTTGTTTGCCATCAACTCGAAGGAGATAATTAAATTTCTTCAATAATGTTTCAGGAGTCATGTTTGTCTTTCTTGGCTTAATCACAATCTTCTTCACCAACGTCTTCTCATTTCTTGGAATAAGATCTACATAATAACTTCCTCTCGATATATTAACTGTTTATGACCACTTATGTGGTAATTAACGTTAAAATTATCATAGCTTGTTAAGGCGCTAGCGAGGTAACCTAAATCATTTCTTAAACTTGGACTTAAACCAACAATCCAATCTTTCTCAACTACATGATGTACATAATTATAATCATCATTGTGCGGAGTAAATTGGACAATATGTTTACTCGCTTTATTCAAGAAATCATATATAAACTTTTTTACATGATAAGAGATCTTTCTTTGGCCCCTGTGGACTGTATACTCGCACCCCTTTTCACATTGGTAAGCAGCTGTACGCCTCATATTAATAGTCATCACCTCATGATCAAAAGTATAGACACAGTTGCTATAAACAAGTTGAGTGACACCCACTTCCCAATTTCCATTTAGCTGTTGTGCATGATCAATGGGAGTAGAAAAGAGTGCGGCTCGATTACTAGTAAATCTCTTTGTAGCCGCATTGCTAAGCAAAATATGATAAAACGACATTTTTATATTGCTGATCTGCAACTTTGCATAACATCATGAAGACTTGGATTTTGGACTCTCTACAATATATCAGAGTTGATCGTGATGGAAACGTACATTTCAAAAATTCTCATGGTCATACATCAAGAGGAATTACATTAACATGGCGACAATTTGTCAACCTCAATGATATCATGAGGGATTTGGAATATTTTGAAACATTAAGATTCATCTCCTTGGGTGATCAAGTTTGGCTTCAACATTACAGAAATGAAATTCAAATCTACCATTCTCATTCCGCAAACTGTTTCTCATTTCGCAAATACAATTGGGAGAAGTATAGAAGATATATACATCGCTCCATCATGACATTTATTCGTCGTGAGTTCATCGCCCTACTATGCAAATCTTAATCAGACATGACTATCACGCACCATGAGTTGGAAATTAGATTCCCTACAACGTATTGAAACGGATCATGATCGAAACGTCTATTTCAAAGATTCAACTGGAAATGTGAGAAGAGAGTTTGCTTTATCTTATCGTCATTTTCAATCTCTACATCATATCATGAAGGACTTGAAATACTTCTATATGAAAAGACATTCACGTATTGGAAATCGCATCTGGCTGCGCGTCAACAATCGGCGAATTCAACTCTATCATTCCCAACTTCATACTAACTTCACATTTCATCAAGGTAGTTGGGAAAAGTATAAAAGGAAGGTACATCGCTCAATTACTCATTCTTTCATCATGAAGCGCCATTGCTACACCATCGTCAACATTCTCCGTCGCTTCAGACTCTACACCAAAATCGATCTCACAACATTACACCAACAGCTTCCAAACAGCAAGTATTACCGGGCCGTCCTCAAATGTTAGTGGTGAAGATGAACAATTCACGGAATCTTCAACTCTTCCCAAATGGGACTGTACAGATTCTCGGCGCCCTTTCTCATTCATCGGCGCAGTCAATGCGCTTAGAGCTACAAAGACTACTACGTCGGATATGGAAGAGGGAGAGGTGTGTGATGTCGAATCTGACTGTGGACAATATGGTGATCTCTACTCAATTGAGTGACTGTCTATCATTTTTGAAGATTCGTACCAGCAGTTACAGTTTGTGTTATGAACCCGAACTTTTTCCTGCACACCATTAGTGACAGTCTATCATTTTTGAAGTTTCGTACCAGCAGTTACAGTTTGTGTTGTTGAACCCGAACTTTTTCCTGCAGCTCTATTGTTGTATGGTTACCTGTGCATGTGCAATCTTTCATAATATATAGTGATCATTACTGGACCTAAAATCTTCATGTACAAGCAAAGCAAAATGTGAACCTAGACTACTCATTGAGTATGTACGTACCACGGAATGTAAAATAAAAAACAATTTTCCAACAATGTTTTTATTTCAAATCATGATAGAACTTACAAATCATTTTTTCATTAGAGGATGGATTACATGAAAAGTTTTGAAAAACAGATGCAAATCGAGATACATGTAAACGTTTTAAGATGAAGTACAGTACAAATTTTAAGATGAAGTACAAAAGCACCACACGTTGATGAAAGTGGATGTTGTAGTATGCGTTCATTTCGCTGATATTGACGCGTATGTTTTCTCAACCACTGCTGTGTTGGTATATTTGGAGGTTGAGCAAGAGAGTCAAATAGTTCACCACGTCGGTCTCTCCAATAAAGATCGCTTTCCAATGCTCACCGCCTAAATTCTGCGAATGAGTTGTTTAGCCAATAAAGATGGAATAGTGATTACAATAATAAAGATGGGATAGTGATATTACTGCAGGATGTAAGGTAATTCGAGTGAATAGACATTACGAAAGCTTTCAACGTCGCTTCGTCTGCATTACGCTGCACTTTAGTCTTAATATCGTCAGCAGTCAACCAACTCATTAACGATTATACTGAAGGATCACGTCACGATACTTTGTAATTTCAATATTTGAATCGAAGACTGCATAAATTAATACATTGATCGTCTCAGGTAGTGTTCTTTTGAACGTCAAATCAAACGAATATGATGAGGCAAGTTCGCTGACGATAGGTTGCACAATTCGCGTCAGCAGTCAAAACAAATGCATAAATAGTATATCCACTCTTAAACTCTTTCATAGTGAGTCGTTGGTGTCATCCGAAATGAAACATCCAATACATCCATAAAATCAACATAACTGCGCATAAATTGATCCCAGCAAAATACTGTTTGTAGGGTGGACCGATAACTCACACCATTTACACTAAAGCAATTTTACTTAACTGATTGTGTTTAAAATTGAAAGGATTCTTCTTTATATTACCATTAAATGCATCATTTTCAACCATTGCCACCATGAGGAGCTTCGGTGGTTCCGATGGAAAGAGGCCATCTTTCATGAAACTCTTTTGATCTTTCGGAATTGTAAAGGTGAGAAGCTTTGTATGCTGAACGGGGTAAATGGCATTTTGGCGTAAGATCCTCATCATGTCCTCTAATGACACTTGATCGGTACTACTCAGGGAGGGGGGGGTGGGGAAAAAATGTAAAGTGCAGTATCTTCACATGAAATCTAAAATTGTCACTTTAGCAAATGCATTCCACGCAAATTCAGGCTTATTCAATGTCAGCTGAGTCGCATGCTGGTATTACAGAGTAAAGAACTTTGACTGTCTAAAGAAGTCTAAATTCAGCGACCATTAGCTGACATACTCTACGATCTTAAATCATAGCAGATCGACTTACAAAGCCACTGTTTGTTTCAACTTCAAATTTTTACCTGCTTCATCTCTATACCAGCCCATGGCTCCATATGACTTTTTGTGCTGAGCTGGATGAAACTGTGATACATGATTGAAAGATGAATAATAGGGATAATCGCTTGAACTCACCTTCCACCTGCTGCTCTCCAATCGTTAGAGAAACATCGCGAAGTAATGTAGTCCAATGGTAAATTGTTCCTTCCCCATCTTATGTTTATCGTCAATAGCAGTTACATCTGCCCTTGCTGAATTCTAAACCTCAAATCAGTCATCGCTAAACTCATAATCTATGTAGTCACACACCACACCAGAATAACAATTCAATGGGGCCAGCATTCTCAGCTGTTCGAGGATGATAATCTACAATACTTGAACTAAGAATATCTGTCTGTATGGCTTGTTGATCGAACAAACAAAAACCGGAAGTATTACACTCCATGATAAGAAGTTATATCAGCGTCGTCCGTTTAGCGCCTGATGAAATATTAGAGCCACTACGACGATTGCATGAATGCCTTTTGTCCTGAAGATCGCACCCTTACCAGCTCCGCGATCGTTTTCCTCCTTCCTTATTTTCATTCGATTAGTGATTTCTTTCTTGAGTATCACCAGCAAAGGGTCTGCTTCAATGTTTTTAAACCGCGTTCCTTCCCACGATTCAACAAACTGCTCTTAAAACTTCTACCTCTGGAAAGATCACTAGCAACATCACCAGCAAAGCCAACGGCATTACTTAAAACATTTCGATTTAAAGATCTACCGACATTGGATATGAGAGGTGCTACAACAGATTTCAGTGCACCAAGTATGCTACCTCCACGTTGGCGCGAGAGCCGATGTAAATTTGTCCTCCACCACTTACATAGGAGGGTCGTGAATAAAAATGAGGCAGTTGGCTTCATAGCTCAAATCCAAAACATTGTTAGTTACCACTTTGCATGAATCACTGTCGATCACTTAGATGAAAGATGTCAGCGACGACGCATCCAAGAGATCATACTTGAAGGATAACCATCCATTGTAACAAGACACCAATCTTCCACCTTGCGGTTTTTTACATCGAATGATTTTCTCTACCAAATATGTTTTCAACTTTCAGTGACTACCACAATCACATCGCGTTAAAGCTACCCACAATTTCTTCATTATCGTAATCTTACAACTTGTAGGTGGTCGGAGAGTCTTGTTGATTAATCCTTGATACTGTAAATACCTCCTCTGTCCAATTCGGAAGGTACCCTTTAGCAAAAACACTTTTCACTTTTGAGATACGAACTTTATCGCCAATTTTCACATCACTTTACACATGAGTGCGTTTACGTTGGAATGATTCGCGCACTTTATCAACATAGTCAGCATTTAACACTACTGGCCAGATCCAATAAACAGGATAAGTGATGTAGCATGAGTGAATCATAGTAGAACCTTGTCTCCAATTGTTGTGTCAAGTTGGCAGTAAAATGTCGCCACAGCGATCTTTTAATGTGCATTAAAACGTTCAACGAGTGCAGCATTTATAAGCACTCTTTACACTAAACAACTCAATGTCCCATGCCACTCAATAATCTGTCACATGCTGATTTTCAAACACTTTTCTTGATCAATCTGATTCTTTTTGATGCGACATCTCGACAATGATTGGAATGCCTTTTGCTACTCCTTTCCCTTCTTAGTTTTTAAAGGTTGAGTCCCACGCATAACGCGAGAAAATATCAATGACGGGTAAAATAGAACTCTGCTCCAAATGTAACTTTTCACTTAGGTTGAGACGTCGTGTACTACCCGTCATTTTTCATAACTTTTAAGGGCTATGACAGTCATATGCTCATAAAAGGAGGGTTTTGAGCCAGATGAAATCGTGGAAGTTTAATGTAATAGCACAAACGAGAGAAAAATTCATGGCAATGACAGCAAAAGTACCAGTAGATAAAACTAAAGAAAATAAGACAGTCTTCTTCGAAATAAAATTTTTAGATTCATTTCAATTCATGTCAGCGTCACTAGCTTCTCTCGTTCGAAATCTCAAGTTTCTTCCCCATAGTCAAACTTTGAAGAAACACTATCATCCAAACTTAACGGATGAAATAATCACTCGCAAAGGAGTCTTTCCTTATGCGTATTTTAGCTCAATGTCTAAACTAAATGAAACAACCCTTCCTTCCATTGACAAATTCCAAAACGATTTGACGGGTGAAGATTGTCCAGTAGAGGACTATGAACATGCTCAAGAGGCATGGTTTAAATTTGATTGTAAAACGTTTGGCGATTATATGATCGCTTACTTAGAATTAGATGTCATTTTGCTGGCTGATGTCTTTCAGGAATTTCGAACCGAGTGGCATTAGAAGAAGACAAATTAGATCCTGTCCACTTTGTCAGTCTACCAGCCATGTCCTTTAAATCAGCCTTTAAAATGACTGGTGAGACCATTCATCTCTTACAAGACCCGGAGATGTATAATATATTTGAGCGCGGAATACGCGGTGGTCTCACATTTGTAAATAAACATCATATAAAAATCTGAAACAGTAGGTGATGATCATATCCACCTAAAGTACTATGACCAAAATAATTTATATGGCAGTTCACTGTCTAAACCACTACCTCATTCCGAGTTTAGTTGGTTAAAATCAAGATGAGCCTTGAGTATTACTCCAACCCTTCAAACATACTGAAGATTCCAGATGAAGGTGATTGGGATATTATTTTGAAGTGGATTTGATTTATCCAAATAGCAACTAAAAATAAAACTGCTGATTTCCCACTCGCACCTGAATCTGGTGAAGTGACTGAAGATATGTTTTCACCATTCATGTCACAATTTCATAATAACTTAACAGAGTGTGGACAGCCAAGGTACAAACCATGCCGCAAACTTTTACTCACCCAATATGATAAGAAAAATTATCTCGTACACTTCTGCATACTAAAATTCTATTTAGAAATGGGCATGCTTCTAAAGTCAGTTCACCGCATTATCAAATTTAGACAGAAAGCCTTTCTCAAACCCTACATAGATAGTAACAGTCAAAAACGTGCACTCGCCCAAAATAATTTTGAAAAGGATTTTTATAAATATAAGAATAACAGTCTATTCGGAAAGACCATGGAGGATGTTAGAAAACGTATGAACTACAAACTAGTCGTTGATGAACAAAAATATCACAAAATTGACCTCATCACCTCTTTTCATTGATAGAGACATCATCGATGAGGATCTTGTAGGTGTTAAAATGATAAAATCAGAAGTTGAGTTGTGCAAACCCATCTATATTGGGCAAGCCGTTTTAGATTATTCCAAGCTTGAAATGTATCAACTCTTCTACAAAATATTAAAACCATGCCCTCTCGTAAAAGAGGTTCGCTTGCTGGGTGGTGATACAGATAGTTTCTTTTTAGGAATTACCACTCAAAAAGATTTAAATTTTAATGAAGTAGGCAAGTCATTAGAAAAATATTTCGACACATCTAACTACAATCCCACTCATCCACTCTATTCCATACAGAATAAAGCCAAACTTGGTTGTTTTAAGGATGAAACAGCAGGAAAGGAAATAGATGAAATGATTCTCCTCCGTCCTAAAATGTATTCCATGAAATTAAAAGAATGTGCAGATAGTATTAAGCGTGCTAAAGGTATATCAAAATCCATTGTTCATAAAATGAAACATCGGTCCTATAAGAAGGCCTATAAAAATAAAAATATAACGTTTGTCAATATGACAATCTTAAAATCTCAAGTTCATACTGTGAAAACGTACACGTTCAAGAAACGAGCACTTTCAGCATGGGAGGATAAGAGGTGTTGGATAGGACATAACACATCTCTTCCACATGGACATCCTGACACAAACATACCTCCACCCAAAAGAATAAAACTCACGCTACCACATTCAGGAGATGTATTGACATAATCAACTTTAACTCAGTATTTTGATGTTGCTTTTTGTAGATATACATGGTTGTTTTATGTATCGCATGAGATTGTTTCTTCCTTGTGAATATATGCCTACAGTCAGCCCATTCCCCCTATATCTGTGAAAAGACTTTTTCATATACATATTTTTATTTCAATAAACATATCACAATGACTTCACTTTGTTTTCCGAAACACTAAAGTTTACGAGGGATTTAGTATCTTTCACATGGATGCACTCTTGTAAAACCATTGGTAATTTTGATAGCAATAGAGGGTATAGTTTGTTTGACGACGGGATGATAGAAAATAGATTCAAACATCTTCTCGACTATTCCATATGAAGCGTCTTTATCATGAATGAAATCACGTAAAATGTATTCTTTTTTCTCACCAACAGAAATAGGTAGAATCAAATCACTTTGAATGTAAAAGTGCTGTTCATGTTTATCAAGTGTCATTGGTGTTTCTATACCAATCGTATGCGCAGCAGCAAACACTGTTTGTAGCATTGAAAAACCAAAGAGTTTTTTTCAAATTTTTACTCAATTGACATTGAATGTCATCACCCAGTCTCAGAACAACGCGTTGATTTTCAATTGAAAACGAAATGTGGTGTGTCTTTACATCATATTTACTTTTCATCACATGCTTCAACTTCTGTTGTATATAAGGATTTACTACATGAATGAAGCTTTCAACTGTATGATATAGACGCGGCATTATATTGATAGCAACTTTAGATTCTTCATAAGACTGGTAAATTTTCTTGATGCGATCGCCATAGATGTCCACCCACCATTCATCATTAACTGAATCAGCTTTAGTGTGATATTCATGAGAAGCATACACCACACCGCTTCCAATAATAGGTGTATAATGTCTTACAAAATGACGCAAGGTGGAGAGAAATAAACTGTAAGTTTGTCATTATATTTCTGAATAACCAACTTATTTTTGTCCGCCATAATTTTCTCTCCATACTTCTTACCCACAGTCTCATTCCATCGTTTTACTAACTCAATAAGTGATAAAGGTTTGAACACCACGCTTTTTCAAAATGAGCGTTCTTCGCATTCTACAACATCTTCATCAAATATTTTAAATCTATAATGAAATTTGTTGATTCGATTTGAATAAACTTTTTTAACATTTGCAGTAGCAATTGATGTTAGATGTAGTCCATGACCAAAACCGAGATGTGGATAGAATTCATTATCCAACCTCAGCGTAAGACCTTTAGTAAAAGAATGAAAGCGGAGGAACTGTCTCCCACTCCAATGATAGATAGTAAACTCATAAGCTTTCTGATTTTATTCTTCATGATGGAAGTATTACCACTGTTGAATGCCTTAATAATTTTCTCATTCCCAAATGGTTCATAAGAATCTGATTTTATCTGAATCCATTCATAGTTCCACTTTCCATCTGATGTTAAATTGTATGGGAACTGAAATGCATTATTCATCGTTATTCCATCATGGGTGCGAGGAGTCAATATCATTTCTTCCAAATCATTCACATTCTGAATATTGCTATCATAGCAAATACTAGAAACGCCAACCTCCCATTCACCTTCTAAATGCAGTGGCCGATTTAATTCTACTCGATAGTCTGATGGTTTATTTTTGGGAAATTTATTCATAGAAGCATTACTGGGCAAGTAGATTAGAAACGAGTCCTTATTTTCACTTTCCATATTATTCACATTGGAAAAATATATTAGCATACGTTTGCATTAACTCTTCATTCGGAAATGGAGTGTGATACTTGTCACAGCATCTTTATGAAAAGGAATCAACGCACCAGCATCGTCATAAATGGCAATATCAATTTGTGGGATGTAGTTTGATTTCAGCTTTGTATAATGCACTTTCTTGAAAGTATGCTCAGATAAAATACTGCAGCTTTTTGGCTGGTATGGTATCATTGCTAGCAATGGAGCTTCAACATCTCCCACACGTACATCTTCACCAATATTGGAATATATCTGAAAATAGTTAATACGACGCGATAGCGACATGTCTGCGCTAGCTTTGGTTACAGTACCACTTTTAAAGATATTTTGATCAAAACCCAAAATGTCCATTAGAGTTTTATCCATAATTAGTTCAATACCTTTTTACACTTATAGTGAGAGACAAAGTACCTTCTTTTTCAGAAAATGAAATATGTTGCTCATTAATCACTTCATTTAAATAATCTACAACCAATTTAACCGAAGTAATAATGCGAGGCATCAACACTCTTGTTTCATGTAAGATACCACCTAAAGGCTCTACACACTTTCTGTATAAAGATACGGTCCATTCTGTATCAAATTGATTTGACCTTTCACATGGTAAATGTTGCATATCAGATTTTCCATGAACAGCTGCAGAACGATGTCGTAAGAACTGATGAAAATCTTTTGAACAAACTAATACTAGATCATCATCATTTAATTTGCTTATTGCAATATGATTAGATGATTTAATATAAGTCAATGTTGCCACTTGTTTGCCATCAACTCGAAGGAGATAATTAAATTTCTTCAATAATGTTTCAGGAGTCATGTTTGTCTTTCTTGGCTTAATCACAATCTTCTTCACCAACGTCTTCTCATTTCTTGGAATAAGATCTACATAATAAGCTTCCTCTCGATATATTAACTGTTTATGACCACTTATGTGGTAATTAACGTTAAAATTATCATAGCTTTAAGGCGCTAGCGAGGTAACCTAAATCATTTCTTAAACTTGGACTTAAACCAACAATCCAATCTTTCTCAACTACATGATGTACATAATTATAATCATCATTGTGCGGAGTAAATTGGACAATATGTTTACTCGCTTTATTCAAGAAATCATATATAAACTTTTTACATGATAAGAGATCTTTTCTTTGGCCACTGTGGAATGTATACTCGGCCCCCCTTTTCACATTGGTAAGCAGCTGTACGCCTCATATTAATAGTCATCACCTCATGATCAAAAGTATAGACACAGTTGCTATAAACAAGTTGAGTGACACCCACTTCCCAATTTCCATTTAGCTGTTGTGCATGATCAATGGGAGTAGAAAAGAGTGCGGCTCGATTACTAGTAAATCTCTTTGTAGCCGCATTGCTAAGCAAAATATGATAAAACGACATTTTTATATTGCTGATCTGCAACTTTGCATAACATCATGAAGACTTGGATTTTGGACTCTCTACAATATATCAGAGTTGATCGTGATGGAAACGTACATTTCAAAAATTCTCATGGTCATACATCAAGAGGAATTACATTAACATGGCGACAATTTGTCAACCTCAATGATATCATGAGGGATTTGGAATATTTTGAAACATTAAGATTCATCTCCTTGGGTGATCAAGTTTGGCTTCAACATTACAGAAATGAAATTCAAATCTACCATTCTCATTCCGCAAACTGTTTCTCATTTCGCAAATACAATTGGGAGAAGTATAGAAGATATATACATCGCTCCATCATGACATTTATTCGTCGTGAGTTCATCGCCCTACTATGCAAATCTTAATCAGACATGACTATCACGCACCATGAGTTGGAAATTAGATTCCCTACAACGTATTGAAACGGATCATGATCGAAACGTCTATTTCAAAGATTCAACTGGAAATGTGAGAAGAGAGTTTGCTTTATCTTATCGTCATTTTCAATCTCTACATCATATCATGAAGGACTTGAAATACTTCTATATGAAAAGACATTCACGTATTGGAAATCGCATCTGGCTGCGCGTCAACAATCGGCGAATTCAACTCTATCATTCCCAACTTCATACTAACTTCACATTTCATCAAGGTAGTTGGGAAAAGTATAAAAGGAAGGTACATCGCTCAATTTACTCATTCTTTCATCATGAAGCGCCATCGCTACACCATCGTCAACATTCTCCGTCGCTTCAGACTCTACACACCAAAATCGATCTCACAACATTACACCAACAGCTTCCAAACAGCAAGTATTACCCGGGCCGTCCTCAAATGTTAGTGGTGAAGATGAACAATTCACGGAATCTTCAACTCTTCCCAAATGGGACTGTACAGATTCTCGGCGCCCTTTCTCATTCATCGGCGCAGTCAATGCGCTTAGAGCTACAAAGACTACTACGTCGGATATGGAAGAGGGAGAGGTGTGTGATGTCGAATCTGACTGTGGACAATATGGTGATCTCTACTCAATTGAGTGACAGTCTATCATTTTTGAAGATTCGTACCAGCAGTTACAATTTGTGTTATGAACCCGAACTTTTTCCTGCAGCTCTCATTAGTTGTTGGTTACCTGTGCATGTGGCAATCTTTCATAATAGTAAAGTGATCATTACTGGACTAAAATCTCATGTACAAGCAAATGTGATCCTAGACTATCTCATTGAGTATGTACGTACCCAGCGGATTGTAAAATAAAAAACAATTTTTCCAACATGATGTTTTTATTTCAAATCATGATAGAACTTACAAATCATTTTTTCATTAGAGGATGGATTACATGAAAAGTTTTGAATAATAGATGCAAATCGAGATACATGTAAACGTTTTAAGATGAAGTACAGTACAAAAGCACCACACGTTGATGAAAGTGGATGTTGTAGTATGCGTTCATTTCGCTGATATTGACGCGTATGTTTTCTCAACCACTGCTGTGTTGGTATATTTGGAGGTTGAGCAAGAGAGTCAAATAGTTCACCACGTCGGTCTTCTCCAATAAAGATCGCTTTCCAATGCTCACCGCCTAAATTCTGCGAATGAGTGTTTAGCACAATAAAGATGGGATAGTGATTTACTGCAGGTGGTAAGGTATCGAGTGAATAGACATTATCGAAAGCTTTCAACGTCGCTTCGTCTGCATTACGCTGCACTTTAGTCTTAATATCGTCAGCAGTCAACCAACTCATTAACGATTATACTGAAGAATCACGTCACGATACTTTGTAATTTCAATATTTGAATCGAAGACTGCATAAATTAATACATTGATCGTCTCAGGTAGTGTTCTTTTGAACGTCAAATCCAAACGAATATTATGAGGCACGTTCGCTTGACGATAGGGTGCACTAATATCGCTGTCAGCAGTCAAATCAAATGCATAAATAGTATATCCACTCTTAAACTCTTTCATAGTCAGTCCGTTGGTGTCATCCGTATTGTAAAAGCCAAAGACATCCATAAAATCAACATAACTGCGCATAAATTGATCCGAAGCAAAATCTGGTTTGTAGGGTGGACCAGGATGACTCACACCATTTACACGTAAAGCAATTTCACTTAACTGATTGTGTTTAAAATTGAAAGGATTCTTCTTTATATTACCATTAAATGCATCATTTTCAACCATTGCCACCATGAGGAGCTTCGGTGCTTCCGATGGAAAGAGGCCATCTTTCATGAAACTCTTTTGATCTTTCGGAATTGTAAAGGTGAGAAGCTTTGTATGCTGAACGGGGTAAATGGCATTTTGGCGGTTAAGACCTTCAGCATGTCCTCTAATGACACTTGGATTCGGTACTACTCGACGAATGTAAAGTGCAATATCTTCCACATGAATTCTAAAATTGTCAACTTTAGCAAATGCATTCAGCGCAAATTCAGGCTTATTCAATGTCAGCTTGAGTCGCATGCTGGTATTACAGAGTAAAAACTTTGACTGTCTAAAGAAGTCTAAATTCAGCGGACCATATAGCTGACATACTCTACTATCTTTAATCATAGCAGATCGCTTTACAAAGCCACTGTTTGTTTCAACATCAAATTTTCCTGCTTCATCTCTGTACCATCCCATGGCTTCCATATGACTTTTTTGTGCTGCTGGATGAAACTGTGATACATGATTGAAATATGATTTATAGGGATAATCGCTTTGACCACCTTCCACCTGCTGCTCTCCAATCGTTAGAGAAACATCGCGAAGTAATGTAGTCAATGGTAAATTGTTCAGTCCAACTTTATGTGCATCGTCAATAGCAGTTCCATCTGCTTGCTGAATTCTAAACCTCAAATCAAGCATCGCATAACTCAAATCTATGTAGTCATCACTACCACCAGGAATAACAAATTCAATGGGGCCAGCATTCTCAGCTGTTCGAGGATGATAATCTACAATACTTGAACTAAGAATATCTGTCTGTATGGCTTGTTGATCGAAAAAACAAAAACCGGAAGTTTTACACTCCATGATTAGAAGTTATAGCAGCGTCGTCGTTTAGCGCCTGATGAATGATTAGAGCCTCTACGACGTTTGCGTGAATGCCTTTTGACTGAAGATCGCACCTTACCAGCTCCGCGATGTTTCCTCCTTCCTTTTTTCATTCGTTTAGGTGATTTCTTTCCTTGAGTAACACCAGCAAAGGTCTGCTTCAATGTTTTTAAACCGCGTTCCTTCCCACGATTCAACAAACTGCTCTTAAAACTTCTACCTCTGGAAAGATCACTAGCAACATCACCAGCAAAGCCAACGGCATTACTTAAAACATTTCGTTTTAAAGATCTACCGACATTGGATATGAGAGGTGCTACAACAGATTTCAGTGCACCAAGTATGCTACCTCCACGTTGGCGGCGAGCGCCGATGTAAATTTGTCCTCCACCACTTACATAGGAGGGTCGTGAATAAAATGAGGCAGTTGGATTCATAGCTCAAACCCTAAACATTGTTAGTTACAACTTTGCATGAATCACTGTCGATCACTTAGATGAAAGATGTCGGCACGACGCATCCAAGAGTTCATACTTGAAGGATAACCAGTCCATTTAACAAGACACCATTCTTCACCTTGCCGTTTTTTACATCGAATGATTTTCTCTACCAAATATGTTTCACTTTCAGTGACTACCTCAATCTCATCGCGGTAAAAGCTACCCTCAATTTCTTCATTATCGTAATCTTTCAACTTGTAGGTGGTCGGAGAGTCTTTTTGATTAATCCTTGATACTGTAAATACCTCCTCTGTCCAATTCGGAAGGTACCCTTTAGCAAAAACACTTTTCACTTTTGAGATACGAACTTTATCGCCAATTTTCACATCACTTTTCACATGAGTGCGTTTACGTTGGAATGATTCGCGCACTTTATCTACATTGTCAGCATTTACATCTACTGGTCTGAGTCCAATAGAACGATGGATAGAGTGATTGTAGGCATGGAGTGTATCTTGTAGAACCTTTGTCCAATTTTGTGTCAAGTTGGCAGTAAAATGTCGCCACAAGCGATTTTTAATGTGCGATTAAAACGTTCAACGAGTGCAGCTTTATAAGCACTCTTTACACTAAACAACTCAATGTCATGCCTCTCAAATAATCTTGTCACATGCTGATTTTCAAACTCTTTTCCTTGATCACTCTGAATTCTTTTTGGAATGCGACCTTCTCGAAAAATTGTTTGGAATGCTTTTGCTACTCCTTTCCCTTCTTTAGTTTTTAAAGGTTGAGCCCACGCATAACGCGAGAAAATATCAATGACGGTTAAAATAAAATTATTGCCCGAGTTATGTTTTGAAATGGAGGCAACATCACACAAATCTGCTTGCCACTGTTCATCGATGTCATGAACAATATAATGGCGGGTGCGGTACTTCTTTTTCGCTTGTTTGTGGAGTGTATAGGTAGCCTGACCCTTTAACCATCGTTTCACTTGTGATTGTGGAAGACCACTCGCTTTTGATAATTTCTTGATAGATGCAAATCCTGCCGGATGTTTTACATCATAATAGATTGACTTCAAACGTTCAGTCGATGACGACTGACTCTTTTTTCTCCTTCTCATCCTTTTGTTTTCTTGCCTTTCTACATTTACAACAACTGCAGCATTTAGCTTTAGCGGTTTTGCGATCGTGTTCACATTGCTTAGGGGTTTCATTATGAGAGCTGGCGCAGCAAGTGCAAGTGACAACGACATTCACCTCTGGCGGCTCATTACATGGCAAGCAACACATCTGCTTCATATTAATAGTCTGAGAACATGTATTTCCTAGGAGGAGCTGTTTTACGTTTTCCTTTTACTAGTTTTAGTGGTGATGTAGATCTACGTCGAGTTCTTCCTCTTGTTTGCTTAGTGAGTGTGGGAGGGGATGTAGCAGGTGACGTCTTAAACCAATTTGTTGGCATTTTCATCGTCTGAAGCATTGGAGCAGTAGCCACTGTTGAATCAAGTTCTTTCAATGTCTCATTATTTAAAGCAAATTTTGGCACATTATGCTTTTTCAATAGTTTAAGAAAGTATGACCAACCAGGTGGAACATAGCCCTGACGGCGCTTTCTACGTGTCGCATACTGAATCAAGTCTTCATAACGTGAAGCATCAATCACTTTATTTTCATCTGTAATGATTTCTCCTCTATCATTTACATTGAGATGGGGTTCAATACTGTTGAAAAGAGATATGGCATGTGCGCGAGATGCTAAAGGTGTAGCAGTCGATACAGAGTCACGCATCTTATTCTTCAAGTTTTTCAATTGCTCAACAGTTTCCGATTGTAATAATACAGCACGATGTGGATCTTTGATGTGAACATTTTGCTGATAATCTATTTCTTTCCTATACATTTGATTTGCAAGAGGTTGCTTTACTTGCTGCATGGCAGTCAATTGTACATATTCATCCTGAGGAATAACAATCATGCGAGAATAAGAACTCATAGTTTGTAGATAATCATGGGAGTTTTCAAAATATCACTTCGAAATCTAAATTCTTCCGGACACTCTTGCGTAAAGTCAATGAATAAGTAACCGTATGGTTTTTCAGTAGCTGCTTGAAAAATTTCAATTAAGGCTTTTGATCCTCTGGGTGCAACTTGTCGCGCTAAAATTTCAAATTGACTTTTATCTCGCGGATTCTTGAAAATAGCATAATAGTGTGTATTCAGGTTTCGTGTACGAGCTTCTTTTCCATCAGGAAACAAATTTTGTGTGATATAGATGATAAAACACCTTTTATGATGTGCTGCACGAGTGAACATATCTGTAACATCTTTGGAATTCTTACTTTCTTTTAATAAATCATCCAATACAACAACATCATTAGACTGAAGTTTATCCACTGGAATAATTCCTTCATGTCGAATAAAGTTGCGACTTTGCAATTCCTGAAACAACGACGGTTGATAAATACCATAACACCAAATCACTCGATTGATAGGTTCCTTAAACAACTCCCTTCTTTTATCCAATAAATTCAGCGTGAAAACAGTTTTACCTGCATGAGATGGACCTGATACAGTCAGAACTTTATCGCATTGAAGTCTGAAATCCATTTTATTACTTTGAGATTCAACATTTGCATAATTAACGCTTAGAGCCAAAGATATTTCCCAATAGGTTGCCCACGGCAGGAGCTATCATTGGAAGTATTGCTGAAAGGAAACCGCCCTTTTGTGTTAGAGTTTTCCTCTTTCTTTGAAGGGTGACTTTAGGATTGGAGATGAAACGCAATTTTGTAGCATATCGCTTAAGTAACTTTCGTTGTTTTCGTGCTAATTTCTTCGTCCTCAACTTCCTCACATGAGAAATAATTTTATGAATGAATTTATCGTTGGCATGTCGTATAGCATTGTATCGCTGATTTGCTTTCATTCGTCGGAGAGCTTGAATGGCTGAAGAAAACTTTTGACTTTTACGTTTCGCCATTTTCCGTGTTAGTCTTTGCTAAAACCTATCTTTACCACATTTGCATAGGTACTAACTATTGCGACATAAGTGACATTCGAAATGAGCAATGTCACAGTGGTTACATTTGCAAAGTTGAATGCAATTACGTATGAAACAGCGTTGACAAAAAGCATGCTTACATCTCTTGAAGATGCGCTTTTCATTTCCATCCTTTCGCTTACATACATCACAACACATAGTTTCACCGTTACTGATGTCTATAGCAAGTCTTTTTGAAGATATGAATTTGCTAGCCTTTTCTAAATAATAGACACATGTACAGAAGGAATATACTTCGAGAGTGAGCAGACATAGCTCGAAAACCAGTTGTGCTACAATCAAGTACCACTGCATTTTCAATTTTTCTTTATGGAAAGTTGAATGTGAATATCTGAAATCGCTTCAATCACTAGACTGCTACCATGATGGTTAAATGCGTTAAGACGTTCAGCAATTTTTATCATATGTCTTTTAAAAAATTCTTCGGGGTGATCTACCTCTTCCTTTGAATAAGAAGCAAAATGGAAAGAGCGACTTTCCACCTCTTCCTTTCCAAAATGACTAAACTTAATTTTCGCAACTAATCGCGCCCTGACAATGCTATCAGAGAATGTATTCATTAACTCTAGAAATAGAGTGCTAGCATCATCGACCACTGCTTCGATGTCGGTCTCATCTTTATGAAAATTTATCACATAATCTTGAACAGCTCCTTTTAAACTTTGCCTATGAAAATGTAATGTTCCGCAGTCGTTTGAGAAAGACATGATCACCCTTTATCTAACCCATCCATTGCATGAAAACAACAACTCTTCTCATAGTAACATTTATTGAATAACGGTAACAAGCATGCATTATAAATCAATGGTTTGAAAGAGATAAAATAGATACAGCTGGTAACTATCATACAGCGAGCAATGATAACCATACAGGACTTTGGCAGTGCTGAGGTAAGGAGGAAAGAAGCATTGGTTATGAACGTAGCTACTACAACGAACAGACAAAATAGGAACAGACAAATCCTTAAAACGTTTCGTGACTTCATGATAATGTTGATTCACTCTACTATCCCAAGGTGGGAGCAAAATGTCATCAATGATTAGATTGGGAAATACTTTCCTCTCCTTACCAGGATTATTACAAAAGATGCGTATAACATTGAAAGCAGCTAACCATCGTTTAAAGTCAATAAGAAGAGCACTGTCACAAGAAAAGCCATAGTCTTGCAAATATTTCAGATTAAGTCCATGAATGTGTTTTCTCGCCCATTGATCAACATTGGGATTGCAGTTGGCATGTTGATGATAGACACTGACAATCTGATATGTCCAATTGTTCATAGCAATAGCACTGAGCTCCTGTACAGGTTCACCCTCACAATCCATAAAAATGATGATAGAAGCCTAAAACGAAAATTTACACATCTAAGGAAACGTTCTATAACATATTACAAAATGAAGAATTACATCGATGCTTTTCACGACAAAATACACAAATGATATGATGGCAACGAAGAAGTAAAATGTATCTAATAAGACCACGTCTACGACACTCAAAGCACATAAGCGAATTGTCATAGGGTAGAGTTAGGAAAGGACTAGTAATTCTCCTTCTTTGATTTGCGTTTTGATGTAGCATTCTTCTCCGACTTGCGCTTCGTACCACTGCTGTTAAGGATTTGATCAATTATGTCGTCCACGTTGGGTGGTTTTGGAATATATAGGATGGATTCCATATGCATGGAGAGAGAGGCTATTTTATTATCCTTATGCCGACCATAATATAGCCCATTCACTTTGAAAAGGATATCCCAAGTACCTTCTCCGAGCTCGTCGCATGTGATGGGTGTTGAATGATCTCCCTCCTTCTTATAGTAAGTGCACCAATGTGATACCGGTAGGCAAATGTGATTACCATCCCAAATCTTTCTATAGGGAGTATCCTTGTCATCTCTCGCCTTCCACTCTTGAGCAAGAGGAGTAGGAATGTCCATATTTAATGTCACGTACTCCTCAATAATATCAAGTTGGTGGCGAATGTACGGACTCACGGGGATCAGTATGTAGTCCCCATACTGATTGTGCATTATCTTGACATCCGTGGAAGGGAGCATTCCCGTTTGGAGTACTACGCCATGATCGTCATAACGCAAGACTTGTTTAAATTTACGCTGTAGCGGTGTAGGATTATGTACCTTGGTTGTTTCTTCCACTGGCCTCAGTTGTAGATGATCTGATCGTAGCGAACCTTGTAACGTTTGACCACCATTTTGTCCTACTAGTGCAGCAGATGGAGTAGATGCCTGAAAATGGAAAAGATTGTATTAAGTTTACGTTCAAGGGAGGGAGGAAAGTAGCGACTTACCATTTTAGTTGGATAATAGAACAGGGAACTAGAGAGAGAGAAAATGTGCGTCCGTCACTCGTGCGATTCAACGATGGAATGATTCTCACTGTGGAAGGCTCGCTATTTATATAGAAATGCTTGATTCTCATTGGATGATGATCCTCATTGGACAACAACATCAAGCTGATTCCAAATCTGGCCTCCGTTTACCAATCCGAGCCTTCATTCGCCCGCTGGAGCTGTTTCTTGGGAAATTCTAACTCTGTCGTTTTTCGTCAATCTCCCAAAATCTTAAATGGCGTCTCACATCTTAACGAAGACAGATAGGAACAAGGCGATTCTTTCACTGAATTTGTCTCACTCTTAGCTTTCAAACGAGCTATTGCACGACTTTCTACGATCTCTAGAACCAAAGTTGGAAGATCGGTGCCGGGGGGGGGGGGGGCGTCAGCGAAACTTTTCTCTCCGAGTGACTTGAAACTCACCATAACGATGCAGAATTTCACGCTGAATCCGAATCTGGCCTCCGTTTTCCCATCCGATGCCTCGTTTTGACGCTACAGCCCAAAACGTCCAAAATTCTAACTCTGTCGTTTTTCGACAGTCTCCCAAAATCTTAAATGGCGCCTCACATCTAAACGAAGACAAATATGGACAAACCGTTTGTTTCACTGAATTTGTCTCACTCTTAGCTTTCAAACGAGCTATGGCACGACAAAATCCGTCCACTAGAAGCCAAGATCGAAGCGAGCTGTCCAGAGGGGGGGGGAGGTCAGTGAAATTTGATGAAAAATGTTTTGGTGACGGTCCCAGGTCGAAATTCCACACTTTGGAAAATTTTCAAAATTTTACCCATACAAAGCCACTCTGACACTTAGGATTTTTTCAGGTGAGCGAGCTCCGACCTAAAATCTTGTAACCGCTCTAACTTTTGAACGGCTGGTCCGATTGACTCGCAACAAAAAATGTTGTCGAGCAGTTTTTTCTCCTCTTTCCAATGCAACTCGAACGAACAAAATCCGTTCACTAGAACCAAAGTTAGAAGATTGCTGTCGGGAGGGGGTCAGTGAAATTTGATGAAAAATGTTTTGGTGACGGTCCCAGGTCGAAATTCCACACTTTGGAAAATTTTCAAAATTTTACCCATACAAAGCCACTCTGACACTTAGGATTTTTTCAGGTGAGCTACGACAGTCCACCCTCCCAACCTGGCCGGCACACCACGCCAACCTGGCCGGCACACCACGCCAACCTAGACACCACATCACCGCGCGCTATACGACGGTCGGCCAGAGGGGGGGGACGTCAGAATCGAAGCACCACGGCGGCCGACCACGACACTCTGCCGGTCCAGAGGGGGGGGGGACGTCAGCGACGGCGGCCATCTTGCGCGGTCCAGAAGTGGAGTTTTACTTCCTACTAAGACTTAAAAATTCATTAATTTCAACTAAAAAGAAAATGATTAATGAAGATGGATTTCTTCATTTTCTGAGTCATGGGTACAGAGGTGATAATACCCGGAATATAATCTAAACAGGAAGCATAAAGAACTAATCTCCGATGAAATTTGTCATAAAGCTTCATAGCCTCAATAAACATTTTCATAAAAATAAGTTGAATAAAACTTGAAATTCAACGGTTCATCAGGCGATGTGATCAATGAAACTATAAAAAGCTACTGGCGCGCGTAACGCATCTATGAAAGTGAAAGTCAGGGAAGACCACTCAATAGTCCGAGTCCACTTAGTCCGAGTCAGATAAATCACTGTGACTTAACTGCGCTTGGGCCTCCGCCTCCTTCATCTAAACTCTTGTTGTCGCCGCCCACCTTTGCGGTCCCTTGTACCACGCAGATACCTGCTGGAGATCTCCTCAAAATTCTTGGAAGTTATCGTTGGAATCTGCTGTTTCTTCACAGAATCTGTAACGGAAATGGTACCATTTTATACCCACATAGCTGCTAAATCACTGAAATGGTGTCATTTTCATATTTCAAGATAAAAGTTTACAACATCCGGTGCACATGATCCCACTTGATTAAAATTCATCGGAGATAATGTATTTGCAGACATGTTTCAGTAGGCAAGATGCCATCATCAGTGACCGTGACAACGATCAATAACAATGATGCAATATATACAGGACTTAATGGAAAGAAAAATCAATGCAAGAAAGGTGGTTGTGACTTGTTACAATTATTCATGAAACAATGCGAATGAAGAAATGACTTCATGTAGAATGGTTGAACAATTTTTGTGTATGGACTGCGCAAACTGACCCCCGTTCAGCATGGACAAGGACAAAAAACGGGAAGTAAGTAAGGAGTGCACATGAGAGCGTACATTGAGCACCTTGAAACTTTTGTATTGTGCGCTATAAAAATACTGTATTTTCATAAACAAAATTTTCAATAAATGAGTACTTTAAATTGCCTTTGTCGAGGATATCAATATGAAACGATTTTAGAAGGGAGTCGACCTTTCACGTGTTTGTTTATCCAAGCAGATAATAATAGACCTGTTTCGCTATGAAAACTACCCGCAAAAAGAAGGAATGAGCATGGGATCCTCCATTGAACCTCCTGTAGTTGAATTCTCATTAGACATTATAGGAAGTAATGTCGGTTTTTTACATTAAGTACATTGATGACATTTTAATTGTCTTTTCGGTCTGCAACCGAAACCCACACTCTTTTAGAACGGTTTAATGCTGTTGATTCATCACTTCATCTTACCATAAAAAAGAACCGATAAATAACTCAATAAAATTTCTGGATATGATAATTTTCATAAAAATGGCAAATTTGAAACCAATTGTATAAAAGAAACAAATACATTATTGTATACTCATAACCTCTCCTACAGTCCCTATTCTTATAAGAACCACGCGATTAAAGCATTGTAGATCTCAAAAACTGCCTCTCAGTGGTCATACGCGGCAAAATTACATTTTCAACGCAGGCCGAGTAAATTTATGCAGGTAAACTATTGCGCATCTGTAAAGAATGAAAGCACTGTATACATAGATAGAATGTCAATGTGATTACAGCTTCCACGTTTAGTTGTTGGAGTGACCCCATGAGCCTGATAGCAAAAAAGCAATTTTTATTCAGACGAGCGCTTTCAGATGGTCATCGACCACCATAATCATGCCTCGTGGAAAAGCGCCCGTCTAAATACAAATTGCTTTTTTGCTATTAGGTCTACCATCATGATAATGGGGTCCCTCCGACAATTGAATATTGAAAGACCCTCATTTTCAAAGAAATTCCACGTTTAGACTAGACGAATTTATGTATCTGACGATGTGAGGGATTGCGTCCATTACTGGACCAGCTGGCATCATTACTGGGACAAAAGAAACATACTTGCGGGACAGCACCTCGAAAGGGAGGCTCAATTCCGGCGCAACAAAACCTTTTTGTGACAGGGATTTCTTGCAAATATGCTTTGACGGCTTCAATGAATTTGGCTGAAATATTACTTCAATTCATTTTATATTAATTTCCTTTGACCGAGTGAAACTGCTTTTGAGAAGCTGATAAATTTCGTAGACCGGTACAATAACATGCTTAGTTTACTATTTATACATATACAATCATTTTCTACTCTGGCTTCAAACTTATTGAAAATATTATGCAAGTAACTGAGAAGCATTATTTGCACAATTAAAATTGCTAACTGCTTATCAAATAAATGACGGTAATTTTCCAATAATGCTTCCACAGTCTTTTTCAATTATCAAACAATAATGAAATATTAAAAATACGCAAAACCGAATACAATAACGAAAACTGAATGAACTAGATAGTAGTAAGAAAACGGCGAACTTACGACCGGCGCGCCCCCCCTCTGGAACGGCAGAGTGTCGTGGTCGCCGCCGTGGTGCTTCGGGTCTGACGTCCCCCCCCTCTGGAACGGCAGAGTGTCGTGGTGGACTTGGGCGACCGCCAGGATTTGTCTTGAGGCTATAGTGTGTGATGTTTTTCGTGCAATCTGCTGAATGTTGGGTTATAAAATGGGCTGTTTCGAGTGGAAGGAGTGCTCGGATGTGAAAACGGAGGCCAGATTCGGATTCAGCGTGAAATTCTGCATCGGTATGGTGAATTTGAACGCAATCGGAGAGAAAAAATTTTCGCTGACGTCCCCCCCTCTGCACCGACCTTCCAACTTTGCTTCTAGTGGACGGATTTTGTCGTGCCATAGCTCGTTTGAAAGCTAAGAGTGAGACAAATTCAGTGAAACAAACGGCTTGCTCATATCTGTCTTCGTTTAGATGTGAGACGCCATTTAAGATTTTGGGACATTGGCGAAAAACGACAGAGTTAGAATTTGGGACGTTTTGGTGTGTAGCGCCAAAACGAACCATCGGATGAGAAAACGGAGGCCAGATTTGGATTCAGCGTGAAATTCTGCATCGGTATGGTGAATTTGAACGCAATCGGAGAGAAAAAATTTTCGCTGACGTCCCCCCCTCTGCACCGACCTTCCAACTTTGCTTCTAGTGGACGGATTTTGTCGTGCCATAGCTCGTTTGAAAGCTAAGAGTGAGACAAATTCAGTGAAACAAACGGCTTGTTCATATCTGTCTTCGTTTAGATGTGAGACGCCATTTAAGATTTTGGGACATTGGCGAAAAAACGACAGAGTTAGAATTTGGGACGTTTTGGTGTGTAGCGCCCAAACGAACCATCGGATGAGAAAACGGAGGCCAGATTTGGATTCAGCGTGAAATTCTGCATCGGTATGGTGAATTTGAACGCAATCGGAGAGAAAAAATTTTCGCTGACGTCCCCCCCTCTGCACCGACCTTCCAACTTTGCTTCTAGTGGACGGATTTTGTCGTGCCATAGCTCGTTTGAAAGCTAAGAGTGAGACAAATTCAGTGAAACAAACGGCAGACGCCATTTTAGATTTTGGGACATTGGCGAAAAACGACAGAGTTAGAATTTGGGACGTTTTGGGCTGTAGCTTCAAAACGAAGCATCGGATTGGAAAACGGATTTCAGATTTGGAATCAGCGTGAAATTCTGCATCTGTATGGTGAGTTTCAAGTCAATCAGAGAGAAAAATTTTCAACATTTTTCGAAAAAACGAGTTAGAATTTTTGCGATGGCTGCCTACTGTAGAGCCAAAACGAACCATCGGATGAGAAAACGGAGGCCAGATTTGGATTCAGCGTCAAATTCTACATAGAAATGGTGTATTTCCAGCTCAATCGGACCTCCAGAATCGATGATAGAAGCGTTTTAAGTTTTTGGGTGTTGGATATTACGTCATCAGCTGATCGCCACGAACTATATAAGCTGGGAACCGACAGAGACTTGACATTCATACGAGAGATTGTCAACGGTAAGTCGTCTCTCTGAGCTCCGATGATAGCTTCGGACATTCCAAATTCCGGGTTTCTATAAGAAACCGACTTAGAAAATTTCATTGCTGATATCAGCTAAGGCGTCAGACTTAGAGGTTAGCCAGGAGATGGCCTTCGTCTCCAGGCCATAAAAGACTCCAAAACTTTAAAGGCTTGTAACTTTGCTTCTACAAGTCCGTTTGACTTGGTTCAAAAAAGGTTCGGTCGCTATTGACCTGCCCTAAGTGATAGACTACTTATAAAATTTCATAAGTAGTGCTAAAAAATTGAAAAATTTAAATTCACTAGTTTTGGAGGTTTTCTGGGGTTTTCGACCCTGCTGAATTCAACTAAGACATTTATAAAGTTGTGGGAGGCGAGCTTCGGCTTGGAATTTGCAACCTTTGTAAACAATCCACTGGTTTTCATGTCAAAATCGGGGTCCGGATACCAACACAGTGATATGACGCACGCTCTGTCCGCGGGAGGTTGGATTTGTGGGCCGAGGCCTTGGAGTTGGGATAAGATCCCCTCTGAGTAATGCCTGTAACGGATTCAAAGGTTCGACACTTTCCACCAATCTCACAATTTAGCTGTATGATTATAAGAATGACTGCCAATGTCGCCCGTTAGTAATTCTATTTCATCCTTCCTTTACAGATACATAAGTTACAAAATGGGAGGCAACTCAAAATTTTTATTTAAAAAGTGCTCTTGCGGAGAAATAAAGAGAGGTGGCGAATTCAAACGCCACATTAACAAATATAAGAATACTCCTCACTTTCACGAGGAAAGAGCCGTTATTTCCGGCTGTACACATTGCCTGAAATTTTTAAAAGGCAAGGAGCATGAGGCATTTTACATCGCCCACGCCGAATGTCCGCTCAAAAAGGCTAACAATTATATAACATCAGACATCGGCAAAGTGATCGCGCCCTTCTTCAACGAAGAAACAGTCGATCTAGACGCAGCACTACAAGAGGCTATTGCAACAATTTTGGAACCTGCTGCTTCGGTCACTACCTCATCGACAGCAGAAGAGAAGGCCCCACTGAGCGATTTGGACTGCTCAGATGACTCCGATTCTGAGGAGGTCGTCATCACTAAAAACGCGAAAGAGATAGGAAAACCGACAAATCAGTCTTCTCCGAAAAAGAAAGTGATCGCACCTTCCCCAGTAAAGAAGGGGATTAAGCAGCAGATGAACAGCTGGAATAAGGATGAGCAGATCGCAAAAGTGAGCCAGGAATATGCACTCACGAAATTAAAAGATGAGCTCACTCGTTACAAAAAAGAATATTCGGCCCTTAGGGATGACAATTTCTACCTGAAGGGTCAGGTAGCCGAGATTCGGGCCCTCAAGACCCAAGTAATTAACTTAGAACCTTTCCGCGAAAGGGCGCTTGCCAGCGAAAAACGAGTTGAAGAGCAGGCGACGTACATAAAATAACTAAAAGCTCAGGAAGAGGTGTCAAATTTAAAAATCGAGCAACTAAAGACTAGCCTGACTGAGAGTCAGAAGAAAGAAGAGAGACGAACAACGCTCCACATTCCCATCATCAAGAGCAGAATCGTCGACAGCGTCATCCTTGAGAGTGAGGACTTGGATGCCACATTCGAGTGCTACGATGGGGCAATGGCGGAGATGCGCTGCCTTCATCTCTCAATAAAACATGATGGTGACATCAAAGAATTACGCCACCGCAAGCGGAAACTGTCGGCCAAATACTTACCTCAGCCACCACCATCGAAGGTTCAACGAACCGGTTGAATTGATTTATGGTAAGTTAATATCATCTCTATCACTTGAATATAATTTCATCTATTTTTCCTTCTATTTTCAGATACGACGAGAACGAACCAACGGCTCTCTTAAGGGCCACCATGGGGCAAGATATGATAGAACCTCCACGCGGTTTGCCCTGGGCAGTCTTCGGACTGGCGAATACTATCATTAAGTTGAATCTGCTATCAGTCAACTTGAACGTTGCAAATGAAGTTCGGTGTAATACTTCCTTTCGACGGGCGTTCCTGTAAAGGGCGGCGGTGAAACCCGTAGCTATGTATACCGCAAGGGACATTCGGCAATGGTCAATCTTGTTTAACCTCTCTGCGTCATGTTTGCAAGTGATTGCCTCTGTCTCAACGTAGTATGCATTCGCGCCAGGGCGACATTTAGCCAACTGTCGAAGGTTGCCTAAAACTTTCCATTGCATACGTTATGAGAACCATGAGTTCTACCTGTCTCTATCAATGAGATGATTTGATGAATGGAATGAAATGTGAGGACACTCACGCGCCACACGCAACATAACACACTTCTCTCTTCCGTAGTCTAACAAGCTCTTTACACATGGATCGCAGTCGATTGCTATCCCTGTATCAGAAGTGTAAGCTATCTTAATTTTATTTAACACTATTTCATCTACCATCATCGCCCATATGAAATGTTATAAGATTTACAAGTTAGACTAAGCGTGTTACTATTTCCAAATGAAAATGTATACATGGTTAAATCATCCACTGAAGCCCCGTTCAAGTAAGTCAGTATGAAAGCAAAGATAATACGAAATAAAAATTTATTATGGCATGTATTTCAAAAGGTCTTCATCGTCAATATCGTCCCAGAGTCTGGCTTCACATAGATAACAAAAACAGTTCACTTGCTTTAATCGTTCTTCCACTGCGAGCCTCACTTTGTCGATGTACTCCCACTCCGCCATAGTTCGTGGCTGGGAGTTAGGGGTGTACCACTCCCATAATTGGTGGAGGAATTTCGTGCTGGTGATCTCCATCACATCGTCAGTATCGTACTGGAGATACTTCCACCTCACACCTGCTAAGTCGGGACACTCCTTCTCACATACACTCTCCTCTTCCTCGTCCGCTGGTAATGATAACTTTCTGATATTGTCCAGTCGGTACACCTTCTCTACCTTCCCCTTCGTTGGAGCGTTTGGTGCAACGAGCGCCTTTGGTGTTGAGCATGGAGAAGAGAATTTTGTGTTTGGTGTTGTCTGAGGGCTTGTCATGTTGACTGTGAATAATGACTTTGAAATGTTTTCTAATTCTTAAGTATCAACAAGCAACCAATCAGAATGAACAGCCAATGAATGATGAATATGAAAGTATATATGCAAAGTGACATTCGTGTCATTTCACTCTGTCTTTGAGACGTATAAGTGAATTGCTCTATCGTGAATTCCAAATTTGAGTGAAGTCTCTATCTTGTTGAAGTATCAACCTTAAACATAATTTCGCTCAAATGGTAAGTTGAAAATTTCTTCACTCATCTCCCTCAAACGTGTGGCTAATAGCATCTTCCTCAATTTCAGGCATCAACTTCATCACCAACGCCCTCCCTTCTCGAGGAAGTTTAGAGTTGTGGAGTCAAGGTAGATTGTAACAATACACTGAGACTTGAACAGAGATGATAGAATGATTTCTCTTTCAGGTGATACCAGTCCCATCTCGAGCGACTCCATGTCAACATTGTCGCGGGAATGCAACGATGGGGAATGTGCTGACTGTGGGCACATCTTCACGAGGAAGCGTGATCTCATCCAACACATCAAGCGAGGTGTTTGTAGACCTAAGTCAGCATCAATCTCCGAAGGTGAGGATGATTCTGTTAACGATGTCTCCTTTTCTTGCGATTTATGCATTCAGTCTTTTGAGTCACATTTTGAACTATCTTCACATAGACTTCAACATACACACAGGACGATAGTTATACTAACAGCACCTCCTCTATCCGACTCTCTGAAGTGTCGATAAATAATTTAGTGAGGAACTAGCAGATGGAATCCTCAGAAACCATTACTGACTTTGAAGAATGGTTTCATCAAAATTCATCTTTGATTTGTGCGCTCTTCAACAATTTAGTCAATTTTAGAATGAAGGCGCTCATCTATCGCAAAATAAAATATGTGAAAATCGACCACCAGACTGGTCAAATAGTAGAGAGGTTGGAGTTTCACATACCCTCCTCTCCTGCAACCGAAGTTGTAGACTGTGAGTTTTGGATAAATTTTCATATCCAAGGGTTAAAATAAAATATAGATAAATTTAATGAGCGTGATAGTGGTCTCGTTTTTGATGGTATTGAGACCGCCATGATTAAAATCACTTTATTAGAGAACTACTCTGGACGAGGCTCCTTTAAACTTCCGAAAAGTTTAAGAAATAAAAAAGCAGTCATTTCTGTAGATTGCGAATCGCAATGTTTAAGTATGCCGTCCTCTCCATTCTCCACTATAATGATGTACCGAATAGCCGATACCGTAAGAGTAAGTATCAACAGTGGGAGAATGAATTAAAGTTTGATGACTGCAATAGTGAAGATATGAAAATTAAAGATATAGAAAAATTTGAAAAATTGAACAACATCAAAATAGTTCTCCATGTTTGGAAAAAGGGATTGAAGGGTGTCCGCTACAACTCGCGTTCGAGTTGTTATGACCACGTTGTCAACCTTTTATTAGTAAGACAGGATGATAGTGAGGAATGGCACTACTGCGGCATTCCCAAAATTTCTCGCTTATACCACCACCTAAGAAATTCTACCTCATCAGAGATTTATTAGTGTGACAGATGCATTCGGAAGTTTAGGAGTAAAAATAGATTTGAAAATCATTACGAATGGTGTAAGCGAGGTAAACTACAAATGGAGCGCATGCCCAAAGATAAGGAGTTTTCATATAGAGAGAATGGCGATGAACTAAATCCTCTTCGTGTCATCTATGCTGACATCAAATGCTATATCGATGATATCATCCACAAGCCAGCAGCCATATCCTGCTATGAAGTATGACATGACCATTTCCAAAATAGAAAAAATAAAATGCACGTCTGGCAAGGTGAGGATTGTATTTACCAATTCCTACAATTCCTCGAACAGGCTGTAAAATTTCAACAAAAGTATGATGGTGAACTCTATCGCAGATCATTGCATATGACAGCAGATGATCAAGCAAAATTTGATAGTTGCAACGTTTGCCTCAAGTGTAGGAAAACATTTGATGATGATAAGATTAAGAAAGTGCGCGACCATGATCACATCACTGGTAAATTTAGAAACGCACTATGTTCAAAATGCAATTTTTCACTTAGGATGAAACGGCGTACATTACCCGTCATTTTCCATAATTTCAAGGGCTACGACAGCCATATGATAATAAAAGGAGGTTTAAGTCAAATGAAAGAGTGGAAGCTTGATGTAATAGCACAAACGAGAGAGAAGTTTATGGCCATGACAGCAAAAGTGCCTGTCGATAAAACTAAAGAAAATAAGACGGTCTATTTTGATATAAAATTTTTAGATTCCTACCAATTTATGACTGAATCACTGGCCTCTCTCGTACAAAATCTAAAGTCTCTTCCACTAACACAAAATCTTAAGAAACAATATCCAAATCTAACCGATGAAGTCATCACACGGAAAGGAGTCTTCCCATATGCATATTTTGATGCGATTAGTAAACTCGGTGAGACTTCTCTTCCATCCATAGATAAATTTAAAAATGATTTGAGCGGTGCAGAATGTAAGACCGAAGATTATGATCATGCACATGATGCATGGATACAATTTGACTGCCATACATTTGGCTAATATATGATTGCCTACCTTAAGTTAGATGTATTTTTGCTGGCTGATGTATTTCAGGAGTTTTGACGAGTGGCATTAGAAGAAGATAAGTTAGATCCCGTCCACTTTGTCAGTCTGCCAGCCATGTCCTTTAAGTCTGCTTTTAAAATGACTGGTGAGACCATTCATCTCTTACAAGATCCAGAGATGTGTAATTTATTTGAGCGAGGAATTCGTGGTGGTCTCACATTTGTAAATAAACATAGGTTAAAATCAAAATTAGTAGGCGATGATCAGACTCATCTTAAGTATTATGACCAAAATAATTTATATGGTAGTTCACTATCCAAACCACTCCCTCACTCTGAGTTTAGCTGGTTAGATGATAGTGAAATTCAGCACCTCACCAACCCTTCTAACATACTAGCAATTCCAGATGAAGGTGCTTGGGGATATTATTTTGATATAGATCTAATCTATCCAAATAATATTAAACATAAAACCGTAGATTTTCCACTCGCACCCGAATCAGGTGAAGTCACCAAAGATATGTTTTCCAACTTTATGAAACAATTTCATAAAGATTAAGAATCATGCGGTCAACCCGACTATAAGCCTTGCCGCAAACTTTTACTCACCCAATATGATAAGAAAAATTATCTCGTACACTTCTGCATATTAAAATTCTATTTAGAAATGGGCATGCTTCTAAAGTCAGTTCACCGCATTATCAAATTTAGACAGAAAGCCTTCCTCAAACCCTACATAGATAGTAACAGTCAAAAACGTGCACTCGCCCAAAATAATTTTGAAAAGGATTTTTATAAATATAAGAAATTATTTTCGGAAAGACTTGGGAGGATGTTAGAAAACGTATAATTACAAAAACTCAGTCAATTTACAAACAAAATTAAATTTGGGGTCATCACTCTCTTTTCATTGATAGAGACATCATCGATGAGGATCTTGTAGGTGTTAAAATGATAAAATCTGAAGTTGAGTAGTGCAAGCCCATCTATATTGGCCAAGCTGTACTAGATTACTCTAAGCTTGAAATGTACCAACTCTTATAAAATACTAAAACCATGTCCTCTCGTAAAAGAGGTTCGTTTGTTGGGCGGCGATACAGATAGTTTCTTCTTAGGTATTACCACTCAAAAAGATTTAAATTTCAATGAAGTAGGAAAATCTTTTGAAAGATATTTTGATACATCAAATTATCCTACTGATCACCCACTCTACTCCATCAAAAATAAGGCAAAACTTGGCTGCTTTAAGGATGAGACAGCAGGGAAGGAAATAGATGAAATGATTCTCCTCCGTCCAAAAATGTACAGTATGAAATTAAAGGATAGCGACGATAGTATTAAGCGTGCTAAAGGCATATCAAGATCATTGGTCTCTAACATGAAACATAAAAATTTCAGGAAAGCCTATAGAAATAAAGATATAACGTTTGTTAATATGACAATCTTAAAATCTAAGTCGCATGAGATCAAAACTCATACTTTTAGGAAACGACCGCTTTCAGCATGGGAGGATAAGAGGTACTGGTTAGAACATAACATCTCTTCCACATGGACATCCTGACACAAACATACCACCACCCAAAAGAATTAAACTCACACTACCACATTCAGGAGACGTCTTAGCATAATCATCCTTAACTTAGTATTTTCATGTTGATTTCTGTAGATAAACATTGCTGTTTTATGTATCGCATGAGATCGTTTCTTCCTTGTGAATATATGCCTAGAGTCAGCCCATTCCCCCTATATCTGTGAAAAGACTTTTTCATATACATATTTTTATTTCAATAAACATATCACAATGACTTCACTTTGTTTCCGAAACACTAAAGTTACGAGGGATTTAGTATCTTTCACATGGATGCACTCTTGTAAACCATTGGTAATTTTGATAGCAATAGAGGGTATAGTTTGTTTGACGACGGGATGATAGAAAATAGATTCAAACATCTTCTCGACAATTCCATATGAAGCGTCTTTATCATGAATGAAATCACGTAAAATGTATTCTTTTTTCTCACCAACAGAAATAGGTAGAATCAAATCACTTTGAATGTAAAGGTGCTGTTCATGTTTATCAAGTGTCATTGGTGTTTCTATACCAATCGTATGCGCAGCAGCAAACACTGTTTGTAGCATTGAAAAACCAAAGAGTTTTTTCAAATTTTTACTCAATTGACATTGAATGTCATCACCCAGTTTCAGAACAACGCGTTGATTTTCAATTGAAAACGAAATGTGGTGTGTCTTTACATCATATTTACTTTTCATCACATGCTTCAACTTCTGTTGTATATAAGGATTTACTACATGAATGAAGCTTTCAACTGTATGATATAGACGCGGCATTATATTGATAGCAACTTTCGATTCTTCATAAGACTGGTAAATTTTCTTGATGCGATCGCCATAGATGTCCACCCACCATTCATCATTAACTGAATCAGCTTTAGTGTGATATTCATGAGAAGCATACACCACACCGCTTCCAATAATAGGTGTATAATGTCTTACAAAATGACGCAAGGTTGGGGAGAAATAAACTGTAAGTTTGTCATTATATTTCTGAATAACCAACCATATTTTGTCCGCCATAATTTTCTCTCCATACTTCTTACCCACAGTCTCATTCCATCGTTTTACTAACTCAATAAGTGATAAAGGTTGAACACCACGCTTTTTCAAAATGATGCGTTCTTCGCATTCTACAACATCTTCATCAAATATTTTAAATCTATAATGAAATTTGTTGATTCGATTTGAATAAACTTTTTTAACATTTGCAGTAGCAATTGATGTTAGATGTAGTCCATGACCAAAACCAAGATGTGGATAGAATTCATTATCCAACCTCAGCGTAAGACATTTAGTAAAAGAATGAAAGCGGAGGAACTGTCTCCCACTCCAATGATAGATAGTAAACTCATAAGCTTTCTGATTTTTATTCTTCATGATGGAAGTATTACCACTGTTGAATGCCTTAATAATTTTCTCATTCCCAAATGGTTCATAAGAATCTGATTTTATCTGAATCCATTCATAGTTCCACTTTCCATCTGATGTTAAATTGTATGGGAACTGAAATGCATTATTCATCGTTATTCCATCATGGGTGCGAGGAGTCAATATCATTTCTTCCAAATCATTCACATTCTGAATATTGCTATCATAGCAAATACTAGAAACGCCAACCTCCCATTCACCTTCTAAATGTAGTGGGCGATTTAATTCTACTCGATAGTCTGATGGTTTATTTTTGGGAAATTTATTCATAGAAGCATTACTGGGCAAGTAGATTAGAAACGAGTCCTTATTTTCACATTCCATATTATTCACATTGGAAAAATATATTAGCATACTTTTGCATTAACTCTTCATTCGGAAATGGAGTGTGATACTTGTCACAGCATCTTTATGAAAAGGAATCAACGCACCAGCATCGCCATAAATGGCAATATCAATTTGTGGGATGTAGTTTGATTTCAGCTTTGTATAATGCACTTTCTTGAAAGTATGCTCAGATAAAATACTGCAGCTTTTTGGCTGGTTTGGTATCATTGCTAGCAATGGAGCTTCAACATCTCCCACACGTACATCTTCACCAATATTGGAATATATCTGAAAATAGTTAATACGACGCGATAGTGACATGTCTGCGCTAGCTTTGGTTACAGTACCACTTTTAAAGATATTTTGATCAAAACCCAAAATGTCCATTAGAGTTTTATCCATAATTAGTTCAATACCTTTTCCACTTATAGTGAGAGACAAAACACCTTCTTTTTCAGAAAATGAAATATGTTGCTCATTAATCACTTTATTTAAATAATCTACAACCAATTTAACCGAAGTAATAATGCAAGGCATCAACACTCTTGTTTCATGTAAGACACCACCGAAAGGCTCTACACACTTTCTGTATAAAGATACGGCCCATTCTGTATCAAATTGATTTGGCCTTTCACATGGTAAATGTTGCATATCAGATTTTCCATGAACAGCTGCAGAACGATGTCGTAAGAACTGATGAAAATCTTTTGAACAAACTAATACTAGATCATCATCATTTAATTTACTTATTGCAATATGATTAGATGATTTGATATAAGTCAATGTTGCCACTTGTTTACCATCAACTCGAAGGAGATAATTAAATTTCTTCAGTAATGTTTCAGGAGTCATGTTTGTCCTTCTTGGCTTAATCACAATCTTCTTCACCAACGTCTTCTCATTTTTTGGAATAAGATCTACATAATAAGCTTCCTCTCGATATATTAACTGTTTATGACCACTTATGTGGTAATTAACGTTAAAATTATCATAGCTTGTTAAGGCGCTAGCGAGGTAACCTAAATGATTTCTTAAACTTGGACTTAAACCAACAATCCAATTTTTCTCAACTACATGATGTACATAATTATGATCATCATTGTGCGGAGTAAATTGGACAATCTGTTTACACGCTTTATTCAAGAAATCATATATAAACTTTTTACATGATAAGAGATCTTTCTTCGGCCACTGTGGAATGTATACTCGGCACCCCTTTTCACATTGGTAAGCAGCTGTACGTCTCATATTAATAGTCATAACCTCATGATCAAAAGTATAGACACAGTTGCTATAAACAAGTTGAGTGACACCCACTTCCCAATTTCCATTTAGCTGTTGTGCATGATCAATGGGAGTAGAAAAGAGTGCGGCTCGATTACTAGCAAATCTCTTTGTAGTCGCATTGCTAAGCAAAATATGATAAAACGACATTTTTATATTGCTGATCTGCAACTTTGCATAACATCATGAAGACTTGGATTTTGGACTCTCTACAATATATCAGAGTTGATCGTGATGGAAACGTACACTTCAAAAATTCTCATGGTCATACATCAAGAGGTATTACATTAACATGGCGACAATTTGTCAACCTCAATGATATCATGAGGGATTTAGAATATTTTGAAACATTAAGATTCATCTCCTTGGGTGATCAAGTTTGGCTTCAACATTACAGAAATGAAATTCAAATCTACCATTCTCATTCCGCAAACTGTTTCTCATTTCGCAAATACAATTGGGAGAAGTATAGAAGATACATACATCGCTCCATCATGACATTTATTCGTCGTTAGTTCATCGCCCTACTATGCAAATCTTAATCAGACATGACTATCACGCACCATGAGTTGGAAATTAGATTCCCTACAACGTATTGAAACGGATCATGATCGAAACGTCTATTTCAAAGATTCAACTGGAAATGTGAGAAGAGAGTTTGCTTTATCTTATCGTCATTCTCAATCTCTACATCATATCATGAAGGACTTGAAATACTTCTATATGAAAAGACATTCACGTATTGGAAATCGCATCTGGCTGCGCGTCAACAATCGGCGAATTCAACTCTATCATTCCCAACTTCATACTAACTTCACATTTCATCAAGGTAGTTGGGAAAAGTATAAAAGGAAGGTACATCGCTCAATTTACTCATTCTTTCATCATGAAGCGCCATCGCTACACCATCGTCAACATTCTCCGTCGCTTCAGACTCTACACCAAAATCGATCTCACAACATTACACCAACAGCTTCCAAACAGCAAGTATTACCCGGGCCGACCTCAAATGTTAGTGGTGAAGATGAACAATTCACGGAATCTTCAACTCTTCCCAAATGGGACTGTACAGATTCTCGGCGCCCTTTCTCAATCATCGGCGCAGTCAATGCGCTTAGAGCTACAAAGACTACTACGTCGGATATGGAAGAGGGAGAGGTGTGTGATGTCGAATCTGACTGTGGACAACATGGTGATCTCTACTCAATTGAGTGAAAGTGTATCATTTTTGAAGATTCGTACCAGCAGTTACAATTTGTGTTATGAACCCGAACTTTTTCCTGCAGCTCTTATTAGTTGTTGGTTACCTGTGCATGTGGCAATCTTTCATAATAGTAAAGTGATCATTACTGGATTAAAATCTCATGTACAAGCAAATGTGATCCTAGACTATCTCATCGAGTATGTACGTACCCAGCGGATTGTAAAATAAAAAACAATTTTTCCAACATGATGTTTTTATTTCAAATCATGATAGAACTTACAAATCATTTTTTCATTAGAGGATGGATTACATGAAAAGTTTTGAATAACAGATACAAATCGAGATACATGTAAACGTTTTAAGATGACGTACAGTACAAAAGCACCACACGTTGATGAAAGTGGATGTTGTAGTATGCGTTCATTTCTTTGATATTGACGCGTATGTTTTCTCAACCACTGCTGTGTTGGTATATTTGGAGGTTGAGCAAGAGAGTCAAATAGTTCACCACGTCGGTCTTCTCCAATAAAGATCGCTTTCCAATGCTCACCGCCTAAATTCTGCGAATGAGTGTTTAGCACAATAAAGATGGGATAGTGATTTACTGCAGGTGGTAAGGTATCGAGTGAATAGACATTATCGAAAGCTTTCAACGTCGCTTCGTCTGCATTACGCTGCACTTTAGTCTTAATATCGTCAGCAGTCAACCAACTCATTATCGATTATACTGAAGAATCACGTCACGATACTTTGTAATTTCAATATTTGAATCGAAGACTGCATAAATTAATACATTGATCGTCTCAGGTAGTGTTCTTTTGAACGTCAAATCCAAACGAATATTATGAGGCACGTTCGCTTGACGATAGGGGGCACTAATATCGCTGTCAGCAGTCAAATCAAATGCATAAATAGTATATCCACTCTTAAACTCTTTCATAGTCAGTCCGTTGGTGTCATCCGTATTGTAAAAGCCAAAGACATCCATAAAATCAACATAACTGCGCATAAATTGATCCGAAGCAAAATCTGGTTTGTAGGGTGGACCAGGATGACTCACACCATTTACACGTAAAGCAATTTCACTTAACTGATTGTGTTTAAAATTGAAAGGATTCTTCTTTATATTACCATTAAATGCATCATTTTCAACCATTGCCACCATGAGGAGCTTCGGTGCTGCCGATGGAAAGAGGTTATCTTTCATGAAACTCTTTTGATCTTTCGGAATTGTAAAGGTGAGAAGCTTTGTATGCTGAACGGGGTAAATGGCATTTTGGCGGTTAAGACCTTCAGCATGTCCTCTAATGACACTTGGATTCGGTACTACTCGACGAATGTAAAGTGCAGTATCTTCCACATGAATTCTAAAATTGTCAACTTTAGCAAATGCATTCAGCGCAAATTCAGGCTTATTCAATGTCAGCTTGAGTCGCATGCTGGTATTACAGAGTAAAAACTTTGACTGTCTAAAGAAGTCTAAATTCAGCGGACCATATAGCTGACATACTTTACTATCTTTAATCATAGCAGATCGCTTTACAAAGCCACTGTTTGTTTCAACATCAAATTTTCCTGCTTCATCTCTATACCATCCCATGGCTTCCATATGACTTTTTTGTGCTGCTGGATGAAACTGTGATACATGATTGAAATATGATTTATAGGGATAATCGCTTTGACCACCTTCCACCTGCTGCTCTCCAATCGTTAGAGAAACATCGCGAAGTAATGTAGTCAATGGTAAATTGTTCAGTCCAACTTTATGTGTATCGTCAATAGCAGTTACATCTGCTTGCTGAATTCTAAACCTCAAATCAAGCATCGCATAACTCAAATCTATGTAGTCATCACTACCACCAGGAATAACAAATTCAATGGGGCCAGCATTCTCAGCTGTTCGAGGATGATAATCTACAATACTTGAACTAAGAATATCTGTCTGTATGGCTTGTTGATCAAACAAACAAAAACCGGAAGTTTTACACTCCATGATTAGAAGTTATAGCAGCGTCGTCGTTTAGCGCCTGATGAATGATTAGAACCTCTGCGACGTTTGCGTGAATGCCTTTTGACTGAATATCGCACCTTACCAGCTCCGCGATGTTTCCTCCTTCCTTTATTCATTCGTTTAGGTGATTTCTTTCCTTGAGTAACACCAGCAAAGGTCTGCTTCAATGTTTTTAAACCGCGTTCCTTCCCACGATTCAACAAACTGCTCTTAAAACTTCTACCTCTGGAAAGATCACTAGCAACATCACCAGCAAAGCCAACGGCATTACTTAAAACATTTCGTTTTAAAGATCTACCGACATTGGATATGAGAGGTGCTACAACAGATTTCAGTGCACCAAGTATGCTACCTCCACGTTGGCGGCGAGCGCCGATGTAAATTTGTCCTCCACCACTTACATAGGAGGGTCGTGAATAAAATGAGGCAGTTGGATTCATAGCTCAAACCCTAAACATTGTTAGTTACAACTTTGCATGAATCACTGTCGATCACTTAGATGAAAGATGTCGGCACGACGCATCCAAGAGTTCATACTTGAAGGATAACCAGTCCATTTAACAAGACACCATTCTTCACCTTGCCGTTTTTTACATCGAATGATTTTCTCTACCAAATATGTTTCACTTTCAGTGACTACCTCAATCTCATCGCGGTAAAAGCTACCCTCAATTTCTTCATTATCGTAATCTTTCAACTTGTAGGTGGTGGGAGAGTCTTTTTGATCAATCCTTGATACTGTAAATACCTCCTCTGTCCAATTCGGAAGGTACCCTTAGCAAAAACACTTTTCATTTTTGAGATACGAACTTTATCACCAATTTTCACATCACTTTTCACATGAGTGCGTTTACGTTGGAATGATTCGCGCACTTTATCTACATTGTCAGCATTTACATCTACTGGTCTGAGTCCAATAGAACGATGGATAGAGTGATTGTAGGCATGGAGTGTATCTTGTAGAACCTTTGTCCAATTTTGTGTCAAGTTGGCAGTAAAATGTCGCCACAAGCGATTTTTTAATGTGCGATTAAAACGTTCAACGAGTGCAGCTTTATAAGCACTCTTTACACTAAACAACTCAATGTCATGCCTCTCAAATAATCTTGTCACATGCTGATTTTCAAACTCTTTTCCTTGATCACTCTGAATTCTTTTTGGAATGCGGCCTTCTCGAAAAATTGTTTGGAATGCTTTTGCTACTCCTTTCCCTTCTTTAGTTTTTAAAGGTTGAGCCCACGCATAACGCGAGAAAATATCAATGACGGTTAAAATAAAATTATTGCCCGAGTTATGTTTTGAAATGGAGGCGACATCGCACAAATCTGCTTGCCACTGTTCATCGATGTCATGAACAATATAATGGCGGGTGCGGTACTTCTTTTTCGCTTGTTTGTGGAGTGTATAGGTAGCCTGACCCTTTAACCATCGTTTCACTTGTGATTGTGGAAGACCACTCGCTTTTGATAATTTCTTGATAGATGCAAATCCTGCCGGATGTTTTACATCATAATAGATTGACTTCAAACGTTCAGTCGATGACGACTGACTCTTTTTCCTCCTTCTCATCTTTTTGTTTTCTTCCCTTTCTACATTTACAACAACTGCAGCATTTAGCTTTAGCGGTTTTGCGATCGTGTTCACATTGCTTAGGGGTTTCATTATGAGAGCTGGCGCAGCAAGTGCAAGTGACAACGACATTCACCTCTGGCGGCTCATTACATGGCAAGCAACACATCTGCTTCATATTAATAGTCTGAGAACATGTATTTCCTGGGAGGAGCTGTTTTACGTTTTCCTTTTACTAGTTTTAGTGGTGATGTAGATCTACGTCGAGTTCTTCCTCTTGTTTGCTTAGTGAGTGTGGGAGGGGATGTAGCAGGTGACGTCTTAAACCAATTTGTTGGCATTTTCATCGTCTGAAGCATTGGAGCAGTAGCCACTGTTGAATCAAGTTCTTTCAATGTCTCATTATTTAAAGCAAATTTTGGCACATTATGCTTTTTCAATAGTTTAAGAAAGTATGTCCAACCAGGTGGAACATAGCCCTGACGGCGCTTTCTACGTGTTGCATACTGAATCAAGTCTTCATAACGTGAAGCATCAATCACTTTATTTTCATCTGTAATGATTTCTCCTCTATCATTTACATTGAGATGGGGTTCAATACTGTTGAAAAGAGATATGGCATGTGCGCGAGATGCTAAAGGTGTAGCAGTCGATACAGAGTCACGCATCTTATTCTTCAAGTTTTTCAATTGCTCAACAGTTTCCGATTGTAATAATACAGCACGATGTGGATCTTTGATGTGAACATTTTGCTGATAATCTATTTCTTTCCTATACATTTGATTTGCAAGAGGTTGCTTTACTTGCTGCATGGCAGTCAATTGTACATATTCATCCTGAGGAATAACAATCATGCAAGAATAAGAACTCATAGTTTGTAGATAATCATGGGAGTTTTCAAAATATCACTTCGAAATCTAAATTCTTCCGGACACTCTTGCGTAAAGTCAATGAATAAGTAACCGTATGGTTTTTCAGTAGCTGCTTGAAAAATTTCAATTAAGGCTTTTGATCCTCTGGGTGCAACTTGTCGCGCTAAAATTTCAAATTGACTTTTATCTCGCGGATTCTTGAAAATAGCATAATAGTGTGTATTCAGGTTTCGTGTACGAGCTTCTTTTCCATCAGGAAACAAATTTTGTGTGATATAGATGATAAAACACCTTTTATGATGTGCTGCACGAGTGAACATGTCTGTAACATCTTTGGAATTCTTACTTTCTTTTGATAAATCATCCAATACAACAACATCATTAGACTGAAGTTCATCCACTGGAATAATTCCTTCATGTCGAATAAAGTTGCGACTTTGCAATTCCTGAAACAACGACGGTTGATAAATACCATAACACCAAATCACTCGATTGATAGGTTCCTTAAACAACTCCCTTCTTTTATCCAATAAATTCAGCGTGAAACAGTTTTACCTGCATGAGATGGACCTGATACAGTCAGAACTTTATCACATTGAAGTCTGAAATCCATTTTATTACTTTGAGATTCAACATTTGCATAATTAACGCTTAGAGCCAAAGATATTACCCAATAGGTTGCCCACGATAGGAGCTATCATTGGAAGTATTGCTGAAAGGAAACCGCACTTTTGTGTTAGAGTTTTCCTCTTTCTTTGAAGGGTGACTTTAGGATTGGAGATGAAACGCAATTTCGTAGCATATCGCCTAAGTAACCTTCGTTATTTTGGCGCTAATTTCTTCGTCCTCAACTTCCTCACATGAGAAATAATTTCACAAATGAATTTATCGTTAGCATGTCGTATAGCATTGTATCGCTGATTTGCTTTCATTCGTCGGAGAGCTTGAATGGCTGAAGAAAACTTTTGACTTTTACGTTTCGTCATTTTACGTTTCGCCATTTTCCGTGTTAGTCTTTGCTAAAACCTATCTTTACCACATTTGCATAGGTACTAACTATTGCGACATAAGTGACACTCGAAATGAGCAATATCACAGTGGTTACATTGGCAAAGTTGAATGCAATTACGTATGAAACAGCGTTGACAAAAAGCATGCTTACATCTCTTGAAGATGCGCTTTTCATTTCCATCCTTTCGCTTACATACATCGCAACACATAGTTTCACCGCTACTGATGTCTATAGCAAGTCTTTTTGAAGATATGAATTTGCTAGCCTTTTCTAAAAAATAGACGCATGTACAGAAGGAATATACTTCGAGAGTGAGCAGACATAGCTCGAAAACCAGTTGTGCTACAATCAAGTACCACTGCATTTTCAATTTTTCTTTATGGAAAGTTGAATGTGAATATCTGAAATCGCTTCAATCACTAGACTGCTACCATGATGGTTAAATGCGTTAAGACGTTCAGCAATTTTTATCATATGTCTTTTAAAAAATTCTTCGGGGTGATCTACCACTTCCATTGAATAAGAAGCAAAATGGAAAGAGCGACTTTCCACCTCTTCCTTTCCAAAATGACTAAACTTAATTTTCGCAACTAATCGCGCCATTATAATGCTATCAGAGAATGTATTCATTAACTCTAGAAATAGAGTGCTAGCATCATCGACCACTGCTTCGATGTCGCTCTCATCTTTATGAAAATTTATCACATAATCTTGAACAGCTCCTTTTAAACTTTGCCTATGAAAATGTAATGTTCCGCAGTCGTTTGAGAAAGACTTGATCGCCCTTTATGTAACCCATCCATTGCATGAAAACAACTCTTCTCATAGTAACATTTATTGAATAACGGTAACAAGCATGCATTATAAATCAATGGTTTGAAAGAGATAAAATAGATACAGCTGGTAACTATCATACAGCGAGCAATGATAACCATACAGGACTTTGGCAGTGTTGAGGTAAGGAGGAAAGAAGCATTGGTTATGAATGTAGCTACTACAACGAACAGACAAAATAGGAACACACAAGTCCTTAAAACGTTTCGTGACTTCATGGTAGTGTTGATTCACTCTACTATCCCAAGGCGGGAGCAAAATATCATCAATGATTAGATTGGGAAATACTTTCCTCTCCTTACCAGGATTATTACAAAAGATGCGTATAACATTGAAAGTAGCTAACCATCGTTTAAAGTCAATAAGAAGAGCACTCTCACAAGAAAAGCCATAGTCTTGCAAATATTTCAGATTAAGTCCATGAATGTGTTTTCTCGCCCATTGATCAACATTGGGATTGCAGTTGGCATGTTGATGATAGACACTAACAATCTGATATGTCCAATTGTTCATAGCAATAGCACTGAGCTCCTGTACAGGTTCACCCTCACAATCCATAAAAATGATGATAGAAGCCTAAAACGGAAATTTACGCATCTAAGGAAACGTTCTATAACATATTACAAAATGAAGAATTACATCGATGCTTTTCACGACAAAATACACAAATGATATGATGGCAACGAAGAAGTAAAATGTATCTAATAAGACCACGTCTACGACACTCAAAGCACATAAGCGAATTGTCATAGGGTAGAGTTAGGAAAGGACTAGTAATTCTCCTTCTTTGATTTGCGTTTTGATGCAGCATTCTTGTCCGACTTGCGCTTCGTACCACTGCTGTTAAGGATTTGATCAATTATGTCGTCCACGTTGGATAGTTTTGGAATATATAGGATGGATTCCATATGCATGGAGAGAGAGGCTATTTTATTATCCTTGTGTCGACCATAATATAGCCCATTCACTTTGAAAAGGATATCCCAAGTACCTTCTCCGAGCTCATCACATCTGATGGGTATTGAATGATCTCCCTCCTTCTTATAGTAGGTACACCAATGTGATACTGGTAGGCAAATGTGATTACCATCCCAAATCTTTCTATAGGGAGTATCCTTGTCATCTCTCGCCTTCCACTCTTGAGCAAGAGGAGTAGGAATGTCCATATTTAATGTCACGTACTCCTCAATAATATCAAGTTGGTGGCGAATGTATGGACTCACGGGGATCAGTATGTAGTCCCTATACTGATTGCGCATTATCTTGACATCCGTGGAAGGGAGCATTCCCGTTTGGAGTACTACGCCATGATCGTCATAACGCAAGACTTGTTTAAATTTACGCTGTAGCGGTGTAGGATTATGTACCTTGGTTGTTTCTTCCACTGGCCTCAGTTGTAGATGATCTGATCGTAGCGAACCTTGTAACGTTTGACCGCCATTTTGTCCTACTAGTGCAGCAGATGGAGTAGATGCCTGAAAATGAAAAAGTTTGTATTAAGTTTACGTTCAAGGGAGGAGAGGGAGGAAAGTAGCGACTTACCATTTTAGTTGGATAATAGAATAGGGAACTAGAGAGAGAGAAAATGTGCGTCCGTCACTCGTGTGATTCAACGATGGAATGATTCTCACTGTGGCAGGCTCGCTATTTATATAGAAATGCTTGATTCTCATTGGATGATGATCCTCATTGGACAATAACATCAAGCTGAATCCAAATCTGAAATCCGTTTTCCAGTCCGATGCTTCGTTTTTGTCGAAAGTGAAAGCATCAGCCTGTGTCCACAGATAACTTTATTGATGTTTCACACATGCGCACTCAGATTTATATACAGGAACATTATTCAGTTTTCACATGACAAACAAGACATTAGTACAAATAGAACAAAGGAAACACCAACAATGATTTCGATAACATATCATGTTTACCATACCAAGCATATTACTGATAAAGTGAAAACTAGTAGGAACACAAAGCAGCAACGATAAATTTATCAAAAGAAGAAAATGTCATAGCGAATGTCAAAATGTCAAAACTAGCAGCAATCAGATAACACGCCCCCGAGGTTATCAAACCTCCACATCATAATCGTTCCACCAAACTGGCCTATTCCTGACACGGGAACTCCTCCGGACCTCTACCTCTTCCACACTCTCGCTATCAGAATTTTCTTCAGAAGAGGATTCTGACGCAGTTACCTTAGGGCCATGATCGATCTCAGACGTGCTGATACCTTCACGTGATCGCGGCATAAGTCGAATGTGATTCACGTGTCGCGATATTCCGTCTTCATCTAAAACGACAGAGACACTGGAGTTAACCTGGGTAACTGTGTGGGGGCCTGTCCATCTCAAATCACATTTCCCAGATGCAGGTCTGAGATATACTTTGTCGCCTACAATGAAGGGATTCCTCTCTTTCTGTTCATACAGATCATCGTCTTCACTGCTTAAGTTCGTCCGATCAATAAGCACGCGACTTGAAGTTAGATGGGGTTTTCTAGAGCTCATTCCGAAAATCATCTCATGAGGCGCAGGTCCTTTACATCCCTTCGTATTATTATGCCAAAACACTATCTCCTCCACAGTCTTGCCACTTCTCTTCACGGACCTTTTGATCGTCCTGTGCACGCGCTCAATTACGCATTGCCTTGTGCACGATATGCACATGCCAATTGCTGTTGTACGTCCCACTGACTTAGGAGGCTCATATACTCTCTACTGCGGAACACACTACCATTGTCTGACAAAATAATTCTCGGAGGCCCGAACATTGAAAATACCCGCCGCAATCCGCTCACAACCATGCTGCCACTTTCATCCCGTAATTCCAGCCATACTGTGTAACCCGAAAAAATGTCGATGATCGTCAAGTATACGCGGCCTCTAACGTGCGTCAGATCGATTGCGAGTTTATCCCAAATACCTCCTAAAGTGATTTTCCCGTGGTCACAGCGAAATGAGAGCGATGGGTCTATTGTAGCACATTCCTGGCAAGTAGATACAACCTCCTGTACTAGTCGTCGATTAACTTTCTCCCCAAACTTCTGATGAGCCAACTCCAGCGTCTTATCCACACCGAAGTGACAAGTGTCATGTAGTTCCTTAATCTCCTGCGTTGTGGCGTAACTAATTAACTTAGCAGGTTCATTTGTTTTTCTCGTCAGCCATCTTGTTGGTACCCTGGTCAGTTGGTCGGCCTTGTTGTCACCAGACTTAACCAAATCTACCTGAATTTGGAGAGACCCTTCCTCAACGATTGTACTCAGAATGTCCAGTCGTCTTCTGATGATTACCTCACTTAGCGCCCGCGTTTTGATGTTGTGAGTTTTCTTTAGAATTGCTCGCAACCAACCTGCAACGGTTGCCGAATCAGTCTTAATTGTTAGCCGTCTTGGTCCCCATTTCAAAGCTATGTTAATCCCTCGGATTACAGCATCTAATTCCGCGCAGTTGATATGTCTCGAGTCATTCTTAGGACGCATCCAGGCAGCATCTTCTATAATGTACCCGTTCACCTCCAAAGAAACACCGACAGCAAGATTTCTAGCGTCCGCCCATATTGTAAGAGGAGCTTTTTCATCAACCAGCCATCTACCTTGCGCCGGATCGTTCTGCCTTAATCTCGCATCGATCTCTTCAAGTATGCTGCCAAGCTCAGGAGAAATGCGATCGTCCCATCCGATTTCTTCCGCAGCAGTGAGCCGTTGGACGTAACCACAGGCCACACGCAACCAGCTTGCTACAGGGTAGTGCCCACACCAAGCTCCAACTAGTTTATGCACTTCACGCCTTGTTGGTTTTGCAGGGATCGTTGGTAGCTCACCATCGCGACTCCAGCGCAGCTGATCGTCGATCCTCAGGCCAAGTATTCTCAAACCTTGGTCCCCTAATATTTCAGGTTGCTTAGCTACAAGCCCATGTCTCTTGAAATGCTCCATGACCTCTTCCACCTTCACCCGCGATTGATCGATGTAGATGTCGTCGATGTAACCGCTCACGGACCATTTTAGCCTCACATCTGCGTCTATCACAGTCTGTACTATCTTGGTCATAATCTTCGGTGCTGAGACTAATCCAAACCCCAAACGAGTGAGTAGATAGTCCTGGCCATTCCATCGAACCGCCTGGTATTTCCATAGGTCAGGATCGACGTGCACTTGGAGATATGCCCGTTTTAGATCCATGATTGCGCATTTTGGACCCAATTGTCTCCATTTGCGCAGAACCTCCGCACATATAGGGGTGGCGCCACCTGGATGTGACTGTATGCCTTTGTTCAGCAACCGATAGTCCAAGACTGGCCTAACCTTCACATTGGTGCCCTTCGTTTGCCGTACCGCTATCAAAGGTAAATAGTGCTCTATGCTGCCATGCTTCGTACCATCATACCGTACCAGGATGCCGTCATCTACCCAGCTCTGCAACTCCTCATCAAAGGACTCCCGATCTCTGCTTGATACCAGCTCATGCGTGCAACTTGAATTTGGAATTGAATTTCCATTCCAGAGCCAACGTATGACCCAATTGCCATCCTGCAGAGACCCCAAAAAATCCTCATCCTCAATTACCAACTTTGATGGCTCCTTAACCACTGTACTACTCGCCATCATACCATCAATGCCCTGTCCAAAGCTGACTTTGACCTCTCTACCTATCCTGCGAACTACGAGACCATAATCCAGTATCACATCGAGACCCAAGACTATATCCACTCCTGCAGGTAGGTATGGGACTACGTGAACCTTTACTGGACCCAATTCTACACCGTCCGCCTGAATGGAACTTAAATTAACGGACCCCTTAGTCAACAGAATACCTCTATTCATAGTATCCAATCTCAGAGTTTCCCGCCCCCTAGGTCTGCCCAAAGCCAATTTCTTACCAATAAGTGTCACACTGCAACCACTGTCAATAAGAGCAATAGCAGATCGCCCTTCCACATCCACTTTCCGGATCAATGCGACGATGCGGGTACAGCCTGATCCGGCAATGTTGAACCCGCTGATTCGTTTCCCTGAAGCTTCACTCTGCAGTCGCGTTGAAAGTGACCCCGCAAGCCACACCGGAAGCACACCACTGGACAGTCTCGTAGAAGATGACCTTGGCGCCGACATCCGTAGCACCTTACTGACGACTGTGGACGTGATGTTGAAGAGTTTGGCGTAGATTTCATCTCCGTCGCCGCAGCTGACAGGACTTCTGCTCCTTCTTGCCCAACTTGTAGAGACTTTGCACACGAAATAACATCTCGTAGCACCATTTTCTCTCCATGCAATAGCGTCACCTGTTCAGCAATATTACTTGGCAACGCATCAATCAGCGTGATGGCAACTAGTGGATCAAGCGGATCAACTTCCAACACAATCTTCAACAATCCACAGATCTCGTCCGCGATGACATCGACAAGATCTCCTGGGAACAAGCGAATGCTCTTGATCTTTCTCCACGCTGCTGATTTGCTCAAGCCATATACACGACGCAAAGCTGATTTGACTTCATCTAGATTCGCTTTTTGAGTATCCGACAATTGCTTCCACGTTGTGTAAGCGCGTCCCTCCAAGAATACAGGCATCAAGCGAGCCATCTCTGCGTCCCGATCTCCACTGGAGGACCACTTGCTAGTCACGTCCAAAGCGACAATAAATCTATCCAACCACAACTCCAGATCGTCAGTGCCATCACCTTTGAAGCAACGAACAGCGTCAACCAGTTTCAATGTTGTCATCTTGAGCCGGTGATAGCTTGTCGAAAGTGAAAGCATCAGCCTGTGTCCACAGATAACTTTATTGATGTTTCACACATTGCGCACTCAGATTTATATACAGGAACATTATTCAGTTTTCACATGACAAACAAGACATTAGTACAAATAGAACAAAGGAAACACCAACAATGATTTCGATAACATATCATGTTTACCATACCAAGCATATTACTGATAAAGTGAAAACTAGTAGGAACACAAAGCAGCAACGATAAATTTATCAAAAGAAGAAAATGTCATAGCGAATGTCAAAATGTCAAAACTAGCAGCAATCAGATAACACGCCCCCGAGGTTATCAAACCTCCACATCATAATCGTTCCACCAAACTGGCCTATTCCTGACACGGGAACTCCTCCGGACCTCTACCTCTTCCACACTCTCGCTATCAGAATTTTCTTCAGAAGAGGATTCTGACGCAGTTACCTTAGGGCCATGATCGATCTCAGACGTGCTGATACCTTCACGTGATCGCGGCATAAGTCGAATGTGATTCACGTGTCGCGATATTCCGTCTTCATCTAAAACGACAGAGACACTGGAGTTAACCTGGGTAACTGTGTGGGGGCCTGTCCATCTCAAATCACATTTCCCAGATGCAGGTCTGAGATATACTTTGTCGCCTACAATGAAGGGATTCCTCTCTTTCTGTTCATACAGATCATCGTCTTCACTGCTTAAGTTCGTCCGATCAATAAGCACGCGACTTGAAGTTAGATGGGGTTTTCTAGAGCTCATTCCGAAAATCATCTCATGAGGCGCAGGTCCTTTACATCCCTTCGTATTATTATGCCAAAACACTATCTCCTCCACAGTCTTGCCACTTCTCTTCACGGACCTTTTGATCGTCCTGTGCACGCGCTCAATTACGCCATTGCCTTGTGCACGATATGCACATGCCAATTGCTGTTGTACGTCCCACTGACTTAGGAGGCTCATATACTCTCTACTGCGGAACACACTACCATTGTCTGACAAAATAATTCTCGGAGGCCCGAACATTGAAAATACCCGCCGCAATCCGCTCACAACCATGCTGCCACTTTCATCCCGTAATTCCAGCCATACTGTGTAACCCGAAAAAATGTCGATGATCGTCAAGTATACGCGGCCTCTAACGTGCGTCAGATCGATTGCGAGTTTATCCCAAATACCTCCTAAAGTGATTTTCCCGTGGTCACAGCGAAATGAGAGCGATGGGTCTATTGTAGCACATTCCTGGCAAGTAGATACAACCTCCTGTACTAGTCGTCGATTAACTTTCTCCCCAAACTTCTGATGAGCCAACTCCAGCGTCTTATCCACACCGAAGTGACAAGTGTCATGTAGTTCCTTAATCTCCTGCGTTGTGGCGTAACTAATTAACTTAGCAGGTTCATTTGTTTTTCTCGTCAGCCATCTTGTTGGTACCCTGGTCAGTTGGTCGGCCTTGTTGTCACCAGACTTAACCAAATCTACCTGAATTTGGAGAGACCCTTCCTCAACGATTGTACTCAGAATGTCCAGTCGTCTTCTGATGATTACCTCACTTAGCGCCCGCGTTTTGATGTTGTGAGTTTTCTTTAGAATTGCTCGCAACCAACCTGCAACGGTTGCCGAATCAGTCTTAATTGTTAGCCGTCTTGGTCCCCATTTCAAAGCTATGTTAATCCCTCGGATTACAGCATCTAATTCCGCGCAGTTGATATGTCTCGAGTCATTCTTAGGACGCATCCAGGCAGCATCTTCTAATGTACCCGTTCACCTCCAAAGAAACACCGACAGCAAGATTTCTAGCGTCCGCCCATATTGTAAGAGGAGCTTTTTCATCAACCAGCCATCTACCTTGCGCCGGATCGTTCTGCCTTAATCTCGCATCGATCTCTTCAAGTATGCTGCCAAGCTCAGGAGAAATGCGATCGTCCCATCCGATTTCTTCCGCAGCAGTGAGCCGTTGGACGTAACCACAGGCCACACGCAACCAGCTTGCTACAGGGTAGTGCCCACACCAAGCTCCAACTAGTTTATGCACTTCACGCCTTGTTGGTTTTGCAGGGATCGTTGGTAGCTCACCATCGCGACTCCAGCGCAGCTGATCGTCGATCCTCAGGCCAAGTATTCTCAAACCTTGGTCCCCTAATATTTCAGGTTGCTTAGCTACAAGCCCATGTCTCTTGAAATGCTCCATGACCTCTTCCACCTTCACCCGCGATTGATCGATGTAGATGTCGTCGATGTAACCGCTCACGGACCATTTTAGCCTCACATCTGCGTCTATCACAGTCTGTACTATCTTGGTCATAATCTTCGGTGCTGAGACTAATCCAAACCCCAAACGAGTGAGTAGATAGTCCTGGCCATTCCATCGAACCGCCTGGTATTTCCATAGGTCAGGATCGACGTGCACTTGGAGATATGCCCGTTTTAGATCCATGATTGCGCATTTTGGACCCAATTGTCTCCATTTGCGCAGAACCTCCGCACATATAGGGGTGGCGCCACCTGGATGTGACTGTATGCCTTTGTTCAGCAACCGATAGTCCAAGACTGGCCTAACCTTCACATTGGTGCCCTTCGTTTGCCGTACCGCTATCAAAGGTAAATAGTGCTCTATGCTGCCATGCTTCGTACCATCATACCGTACCAGGATGCCGTCATCTACCCAGCTCTGCAACTCCTCATCAAAGGACTCCCGATCTCTGCTTGATACCAGCTCATGCGTGCAACTTGAATTTGGAATTGAATTTCCATTCCAGAGCCAACGTATGACCCAATTGCCATCCTGCAGAGACCCCAAAAAATCCTCATCCTCAATTACCAACTTTGATGGCTCCTTAACCACTGTACTACTCGCCATCATACCATCAATGCCCTGTCCAAAGCTGACTTTGACCTCTCTACCTATCCTGCGAACTACGAGACCATAATCCAGTATCACATCGAGACCCAAGACTATATCCACTCCTGCAGGTAGGTATGGGACTACGTGAACCTTTACTGGACCCAATTCTACACCGTCCGCCTGAATGGAACTTAAATTAACGGACCCCTTAGTCAACAGAATACCTCTATTCATAGTATCCAATCTCAGAGTTTCCCGCCCCCTAGGTCTGCCCAAAGCCAATTTCTTACCAATAAGTGTCACACTGCAACCACTGTCAATAAGAGCAATAGCAGATCGCCCTTCCACATCCACTTTCCGGATCAATGCGACGATGCGGGTACAGCCTGATCCGGCAATGTTGAACCCGCTGATTCGTTTCCCTGAAGCTTCACTCTGCAGTCGCGTTGAAAGTGACCCCGCAAGCCACACCGGAAGCACACCACTGGACAGTCTCGTAGAAGATGACCTTGGCGCCGACATCCGTAGCACCTTACTGACGACTGTGGACGTGATGTTGAAGAGTTTGGCGTAGATTTCATCTCCGTCGCCGCAGCTGACAGGACTTCTGCTCCTTCTTGCCCAACTTGTAGAGACTTTGCACACGAAATAACATCTCGTAGCACCATTTTCTCTCCATGCAATAGCGTCACCTGTTCAGCAATATTACTTGGCAACGCATCAATCAGCGTGATGGCAACTAGTGGATCAAGCGGATCAACTTCCAACACAATCTTCAACAATCCACAGATCTCGTCCGCGATGACATCGACAAGATCTCCTGGGAACAAGCGAATGCTCTTGATCTTTCTCCACGCTGCTGATTTGCTCAAGCCATATACACGACGCAAAGCTGATTTGACTTCATCTAGATTCGCTTTTTGAGTATCCGACAGTTGCTTCCACGTTGTGTAAGCGCGTCCCTCCAAGAATACAGGCATCAAGCGAGCCATCTCTGCGTCCCGATCTCCACTGGAGGACCACTTGCTAGTCACGTCCAAAGCGACAATAAATCTATCCAACCACAACTCCAGATCGTCAGTGCCATCACCTTTGAAGCAACGAACAGCGTCAACCAGTTTCAATGTTGTCATCTTGAGCCGGTGATAGCTTGTCGAAAGTGAAAGCATCAGCCTGTGTCCACAGATAACTTTATTGATGTTTCACACATGCGCACTCAGATTTATATACAGGAACATTATTCAGTTTTCACATGACAAACAAGACATTAGTACAAATAGAACAAAGGAAACACCAACAATGATTTCGATAACATATCATGTTTACCATACCAAGCATATTACTGATAAAGTGAAAACTAGTAGGAACACAAAGCAGCAACGATAAATTTATCAAAAGAAGAAAATGTCATAGCGAATGTCAAAATGTCAAAACTAGCAGCAATCAGATAACAGTTTTGAAGCTACAGCCCAAAACGTCCAAAATTCTAACTCTGTCGTTTTTCGCCAATGTCCCAAAATCTTAAATGGCGTCTCACATCTAAACGAAGACAGATATGAACAAGCCGATTCTTTCACTGAATTTGTCTCACTCTTAGCTTTCAAACGAGCTATGGCACGACAAAATCCGTCCACTGAAAGCCAAGATCGAAGCGAGCTCTCCCGAGGGGGGGACGTCAGCGAAAATTTTTCTCTCCGATTGCGTTCAAATTCACCATACCGATGCAGAATTTCACGCTGAATCCGAATCTGGCCTCCGTTTTCTCATCCGATGGTTCGTTTTGGCGCTGCACACCAAAACGTCCCAAATTCTAACTCTGTCGTTTTTTCGAAAAATGTTGAAAATTTTTTCTCTCCGATTGACTTGAAACTCACCATGTTGATAGAGAATTTCACGCTGATTCCAAATCTGAAATCCGTTTTCCAATCCGATGCTTCGTTTTGAAGCTACAGCCCAAAACGTCCCAAATTCTAACTCTGTCGTTTTTCGCCAATGTCCCAAAATCTTAAATGGCGTCTCACATCCAAACGAAGACAGATATGAACAAGCCGTTTGTTTCACTGAATTTGTCTCACTCTTAGCTTTCAAACGAGCTATGGCACGACAAAATCCGTCCACTAGAAGCAAAGTTGGAAGGTCGGTGCAGAGGGGGGGACGTCAGCGAAATTTTTTCTCTCCGATTGCGTTCAAATTCACCATACCGATGCAGAATTTCACGCTGAATCCAAATCTGGCCTCCGTTTTCACATCCGAGCACTCCTTCCACTCGAAACAGCCCATTTTACAACCCAACATTCAGCAGATTGCACGAAAAACATCACACACTATAGCCTCAAGACAAATCCTGGCGGTCGTCCAAGACCACCACGACACTCTGCCGTTCCAGAGGGGGGGACGTCAGACCCGAAGCACCACGGCGGCCGACCACGACACTCTGCCGTTCCAGAGGGGGGGGCGCGCCGGTCGTAAGTTCGCCGTTTTCTTACTACTCTAGATCAGTGGTTCTCAACCTTTTCTCCTCATTACCCCTTTCACATTAGCTAAGAATGTGACGACCCCCTTACCGTTGAATCGCCGCACAAAACAATGTCGAGATATTTAACTCACCCTTTTTACTGAGATTAAGTTAATCTCCAATTTTTGTGCTTATCTAATCAATAACTAAATTCAACAATTGGTTTATTTTGATTAGTTATCTTACATGATAAATAACTAAATAACAGATTGAACAAAGATGATTATGTGAGATAGCGAGCCCAGTGACAACATTTTAAAATAAAAACGACAAGTATTGGTCGATCGATTTCATGTCCGTTTTCATGACATATCTTCAGGACAAACAGATAAATCTAGATAAAACCTTTAAATACAACAGGATGAGAACTTGTCAAGCTAAAAGAACAAATGGCAATTGCGTCTAACTCCTCGAAAATTGAATACAAGCTAAAAACAATACAATAAGAGCTGATTTACATTTACAATTACGTCTAAAACTGTCAAGGTCACAATGCTAAAACAATAAAATTGGGACTGAAGATTCGTGTTCGTTCATCAAGGTTGAACTATTGATTTCTTTCATGACCAGACTTTCAGCAGTGCGAGTGTACTTTGTGCGAAAAACGATTTCGAAATTGTCATAGCTATTTCTATGAACGTGTTTGGTAATTTCAGAATCTTTAGGTCTACCTTCCAAGTGTTCACGAATTCTGGTGATAAAGTGCCTACGAGTCTCACCAATATAGCAATTGTCACATTGCCAACATTTCAATTTGTAAACAAGATTAGAGGCGAGACTCATAGGCACTTTATCTTTGTTCGGAAACAATTTGCTCGTTTTGAAAGTATCGAAAACGACAGATAATTTGCAAGTGTCAGGCAAAATACAATTAATCGAGTGAACAGTTTTGAGAGTTTGTTTTTCTCTTTCTTTAATATACGGTAGTCGCCAATAAATGCGCTGACGATCCACATCATTATCACTTTGACCATTACTAGGTCTGGAATTCAACATTTTGTCTTTGATTTTCTCGATGACTTTGGCATGAAAACCATTGTTAATAAAAATCGACGCGATTTTATTATAAGCACTCTCAAAATAAATATCTTTGCTAGAGAGGCGCTTAGCTCGATAAATGAGGGAGCAAATAGCAGCAGTTTTATACTTGAAAGGAGCAAACGATTCGTTAGGAACATAAATGCCGGTGTTAGTGTCCTTCAAAGTCCATTCAGTCTCAAACTTGTCATCATTTTTGTGTACAACAACGTCGAGAAATTTTAGTTGCTTTTCTTGTTCATGTTCCATGGTAAATTGAATACTTTTATGCAAAGAATTCAAATAGTTGAAAAATTCGACAGCTTCAAGTTTGTTTTTGAAGACTGCAAAAACATCATCGACATACCTCTGATAAAACAAAGGTTGTCTGTCAAATTGCTTTTCTATCAAATCCATCGCAAAATTGGCGAGAGTGGGAGCTAATTTTGAGCCCATAGCGACGCCGTCATTTTGAATATAAAGTTTGTCATCGAATTTGAAAAGAACGTTTTTACAGGCTAAAGACAAAAGTGTCTTTAGGGTTTTTTGTTGATCGGAAATTTGTCAAAATCAATAATGCTACATATGTGATCGATGGTATCATCAAGAGGAACGTTAGTAAAGAGACTGCGGACATCAAAGGAGACCATATAGCTATTCGGTATGCTGAGACCGTGCATCTTTTCAACAAAGTCGAAAGAATCCTTGATCAAATAATGTTTAGGGATGTGCGGCTTCAGAATTTGGTCTAACCACTTGCTGAGGTTAGAGCAATAAGCATCGCACATACTCAAAATCGGGCGATAAGTTAGGTCAGCAGTGGACTTGTGAACTTTAGCTAGCCCATACAAACGAGACGGTTGAGAACCACAGGCCCGAATTTCTCTATATTGACTCTCGGTAATAGAGCCATCACTCTTCAATAGCAGTAAATTGCGGTTGAATTTGTCTTCCGCAATAATGAAAGGGTCTTTGATAGCACGACCACTTTTAATATAGGGAGAAAATTTAGTACCATCAGCGAGAATGGAATTCAGAGAAGTAACATACTGAGATCTGTCAGTAATGCAGATCCCATTACCTTTGTCAAACTTGCAAACATAATTGTTTCTGTCTTTGACAAGATTGCGAAGAGCAGTCAAATGCCGTTTGCAATTTTTGGACATGCTAACTTTATGATTAATGTAGGTCATAGCGAGGCTTTTGAATTTTGAACGAAGACGATCCTTCAGTTCAGAGTTTAAATGTACAGAATGAATAAGGGATTTGAACGTGACCTCCGTTTCGGTTTTGACCTTCAGAGAGTTAACTTTTGCTGGCCACGACATGGAGAAGCCAAGCTCAAGGGCTGACAACTCTTCTTTAGACAATTGGCGTTTCGAAAATTTCAAAACATTACCATTGACTTTGGACTTCATTTTTTGAACACGTTTGGTGTCAGACTTTAAGTTCAGTAGCTTATTTCGGTGTCTTACTCGAATTGTGCGCAGGATTATGCGATTGTGATGCTGTAGAAGGCACTCCAACATCGTCCATTCAGACGTCAGGTTCTCCTTTCCGTCATCCAGGTCTGATGAGGCACATGCAGCTTCTTGAATTGCAATCCTAATTTCATCCTTCAAAATTTTGAGTTGGGATTGACTGAAGACTATGTGGTGTTGCCGCAGGTGTGAAGGAATTTTGACTCGAAGGAATGTTGGTATCAGTTTCTGTTCTTGGCAATTGCGTAGAAATTCTAATCGAAGACTTGTTTTTTGGTATTTCAGCCATACTTTGTTTATCTTCTTTGCTTCATCGAAAATCGTGGAGGGCAGTGTCGATTTCAATACTTTGTGAGATAGCGAGCCCAGTGACAACATTTTAAAATAAAAACGACAAGTATTGGTCGATCGATTTCATGTCCGTTTTCATGACATATCTTCAGGACAAACAGATAAATCTAGATAAAACCTTTAAATACAACAGGATGAGAACTTGTCAAGCTAAAAGAACAAATGGCAATTGCGTCTAACTCCTCGAAAATTGAATACAAGCTAAAAACAATACAATAAGAGCTGATTTACATTTACAATTACGTCTAAAACTGTCAAGGTCACAATGCTAAAACAATAAAATTGGGACTGAAGATTCGTGTTCGTTCATCAAGGTTGAACTATTGATTTCTTTCATGACCAGACTTTCAGCAGTGCGAGTGTACTTTGTGCGAAAAACGATTTCGAAATTGTCATAGCTATTTCTATGAACGTGTTTGGTAATTTCAGAATCTTTAGGTCTACCTTCCAAGTGTTCACGAATTCTGGTGATAAAGTGCCTACGAGTCTCACCAATATAGCAATTGTCACATTGCCAACATTTCAATTTGTTCACAATCGGCAAAATGACAGTGTACGGAAGTCTGGAGTCAAGGAATCCGGAATCTTTCATACATGTAGTCATAATCGGTAGTTCATGTCAAAGTCAATTAATTTGTTGTGTTGAAGGATTTGTAATCATGCATCTTGCCATATGTTCGTTGCTTAAAGGTTTCGATCATCATCAAAGCGTGCAGTAATTTGTCTAGCGGCATAAAGTCCGAATTTTCTCAAAATCTTGTCATCTCTATGCAGTGCTCTTTCTGCAGATATTAGTAATTCCTTGCTGCTTTATCCTCTTGATCGTGGTAATCTGAAAGTTTTCTTCGATTTCATGACGAAATCTTCTAATGAGGAGCAGATGCGACCATATGAGCTGACTGCTGAAAACGTTAACTCCAATTTTGTGGGGCATTCTCAGGAGATGTCAAAAGTGTTACTGGAAAGTTGAAGTCGTCCACTTTGTGATATACAGCAGTCTTAAGGCCAGTGCTGGTAACTTTCAGCTTAACGTCAAGATAATCTGCTTCTTTATTATCAAGTCCGCATCTGTTAGGTTCTAAGCTATCTGGAGATACTTGGAATAATTTTGTCCAAGCGCTTGTAATTGAAGATACATAAGTCATCGATATATCTGGTGGTCTTGGACGGTAGTCGTGCTACTCCAATCTTTTTCTGTTTTATATTCAATGCCTTGAACTGATGAAAATGATCTATCAATATCGTTACCCGAATAGTCAGAAATGTAGGATTGAATTTTATGAACTACAGGGGTGGACAATTTTCCGAATTGTTTTCAAAAATAGGCAGCTCATGTTTTTTTGCTCAGGCAGCAACCGCCAAAACACGAGCTCCCAAATGTCTGAATACTTCATAAAGAACTCGGTTTTATTGCCGGTATAGTGCTTATTTAATCTTGGGCATCGAAGCGATGTTTTATCAAAGCCCAACAGAAGTGTCAGTGGCACTAAGCACCGGCTATTGTAATCACAACACTTTATTTTTCAGATTGGTCAATTAACTGGAGAAGTGATAAAATCATTTGGAATTTTTTTTCCTAGTAGTCCGGGAGCTAGCGTGAAGTTGTGCAGGGAACGAGGTAGTACATAAAACTTTCACACAGCATAGTACACCTCTAACCTACTGCAAAACTTCGCGTCTGCCGGATCAGATCATTTGCTTTTAAGAAATAGAGAGGATAACAAAATCCTATGTATTTCCAGTGGTAAAATTGTGACATTTAAGATGTTGACTCCATTTTTTCGAATTTTTGCTCATAAAAGTTATACAAATTGGTATTTTGTTGAACTGGTTATTATAGAAATCATCTACAGATCATGATCTTTCAAATGAGTTATCATTCAGTGACAGAGGATGAAGTAAAGTGTACAAACAGACACTTTTCGTTGAAGTATATCAACAATTTTCCTGAAATTTCTATGTTAAAATTTGCAGTTACACCAACGAAAAGTGTCTGTCTGCACACATTACTTCATCCTCTGTCACTGAATGATAGCTCATTTGAAAGATCATGATCTGTAGATGATTTCTATAATAATCAGTTCAACAAAATACCAATTTGTGTAACTTTTATGAGCAAAAATTCGAAAAAATGGAGTCAACACCTTAAATGTCACAATTTTACCATTGGAAATACATAGGATTTTGTTATCCTCTCTATTTCTTAAGAGCAAATGATCTGATCCGGCAGACGCGAAGTTTTGCAGTAGGTTAGAGGTGTACTATGCTGTGTGAAAGTTTTATGTACTACCTCGTTCCCTGCACAACTTCACGCTAGCTCCCGGACTATAGCCTGATGACCATAGTAAATAGTAGATAGTCTGATCTATAGTAAAAATGAATAGCTCAATATTTTTGAGTAGAATGCATTAAAATTGTTTATGAATACATTTTCAAATTTCCTATTGATGTTTTCGAAGCATAAGTAAAATCGTTTAAGTTTGCTCTAAGAATCTATAGAGTTATAGCTTATGGACTCTGGAACCGCATGCAGACGATCAAAAGTATGAGAAATGTTGATTTTGTCAGTCTTCATCATAGCAGAGGATAGCATTCATCAAAGATTAAGTATTGAAATCTTTAAATTTTCATCCTATTCAATGATTTTTCATTTCATGGAACTTGTAAACTTGGCACGTCTTTTCATGTCACAATTGGCTTGATATGGATTAAGTTTATTCAAATATTTAATAAGTTAAAAAAATTAAATTGCTTAAGCTCTATATTCAATCCCTTGAACTGATGAAAAATGATCGATCAATCTCGTTACGATATTTACATTCTGAAACAAGTTGTAAAAAAAATAGAACTCAAACAATATTTCTGTTTCAGAATGCAGTGAACCTCCGATAAATAGTAGACATGAACTGGTCAGTTGCCCAATCATAAGTGAAATTTTTTAAGTCCTGTTCACTCCTGATCTGTATTAAATGTTATTGTTTATGTGCATGCATTCGTACCATTCTTACTCTACATGTAGCATCGCCCTCTCAAGACCGAAGTACTGGTTATTGCTTCTATTGTAAATTATCGACATTAAAAAATAAAACGGAGCTTACACATCATGTCTTCTGAAAACATAAATTCGCTCCCGATCAGACTGGTCAACTGAAGTATATATGTATAATACACGTTCATCTATTTGTTTAGAAGTTCATGTCATCTCGACGAATTAACAAACATTTGTACAATAGACCACAAAGTTTTTTTCATTACTGTCACATACGAGTACATGTAATTTTCCGCATGCAGCATTGTTTTTTTATTATACAAAGCAGCGGTAAGTCTATCGAAGACGCCCCTATCCGCGGGACGGGGTCGGGTGACACCAGCCAGCCCGTCGAAGACATCACTCAGCAGCAAGGCTTATCTAAATGTATTTTCTGTGTTTCCCATTGGAAACAAACATTCGTTACTCATTACCATACACTACTAATTCCTCGCATCTTTATTTTTAGATTCCCTAAGAGAAGAGAAAAATGGGAATGAGAAGACGATTGAAGAGGTGATCGAGAAAATGTTGAAGGATGCAACTGACCGCGGCGGAGGGAGGAGGAAGCGACAGTCCGGGTCGAACAATTCTCCCCGCCAAAGCCATTGCGGATGGAAGCAATTGCCTGCCACACCAAAGAGCTAGGAGTCGCAGAGCCTGTACTGGAAGGACGAGAAGTACTGGAGGAGAAGTTGAATCGAACAATTTCGCCTAAAATCACATTGGACTTGTTATCCGAACATTTTTAGTATAGAAATCCAGATGATTGTTGATATAGATTGTGTAGTGCGTTATTTCTAGATTTCATATATGTATTTTTTGTAATATGATGTTATTGAATGAATGCTGTCTTCGTTTTCAACAATTGTTAATTGGCCTAGCCCAGGTTGTAGTTCAGGACTAGAAAAAGCGTGTGTAGTTAGCGGTATAATTTTTATACGAGTGATTCAGATTGTAAATTAATCGGTTTATCGTCTAAGTCCAATAGCGAATATAGAGCGACAAAGCAGGTGGGATACCGCATATGTAGCGATTAATCGGCCAAAATCCGATATCGTATATAGAGCGACAAAACAGGTGGATACCGTATATGTAGCGATTAATCGGTCAAAATCCGATATCGGAAATAGAGCGACAAAACAGGTGCAATACCGTATATGTAGCGATTAATCGGCCAAAATCCGATATCGGAAATAGAGCGGAATATCAGGTGCAATGCCGAGACGAATTCTCGGGCATCGGCAAGGCATCGATTTTATGGGAAATCGACGTCGCGATGCCGAAACGAGATTTCATGCTTCGGTCCGATGAAATTTTTACCACCGGGTAAATTCTGTTGCATTTTTCTCATTTCAAAGCCATTGGTGCATCACATTTCCATGATTTAAATTAAAAGGAAAAGCACAAACAAGCAACAGTTAGATAACAAAGTTTTTTGTTTTCATTATCTTTATTGAATTTTTTTAGTGTGTAAATGGGCATTGGCTTTTACGTCGCCTGAACTTCATAGCGATGCGATTTGTTCTCACGACTATGACACCGACTGATCAGATGCAATTTTCTACCATGTCTGCTACCACGCCTCATATTTCTGGGCGGGGACTCACAATTACTCAGCATGACAAGAATTATTCATCAGAGTGTGTTTTTTATCTGCTTTTCTTGCTTCACCATACTTCTTCCTGACTCGTCTTCTAGGCTTTTCTAGAAATTCAGTAATTTTTTGAGCGACATAATCTTACTTCCTAGCTATAAGACAATTTTGTTGAATAATATCACACTTTTAGACTAATGACTGAATAAAGCTTGGTGATTGAGAAATCATCAGTTCGAGTAGAGAAGAAAATGTTGATGCTAGACACTACAATAATCACAAATATTAGTGCACTATGTCGCTTCAACAGGCACATTATCGTGCATAAACGCTTCACTGTAGAGCGAATTGGTATTTTATGTCTCAATAACGACTAAATAAGGTAGTCATGAACTACCGGTAAATAGGCCTGCACGTCTACAAAGGTGTGATCATAGAAAAAACTCGTATGTTTCGTGCGCATCGTCATGATTAGGCATTGCTATTTTGACATGGTTATTGCTAATTGCCATTCGTCACAGACACTTATACTTGCCAACTTCAGAGAAATTTCGAAGACGATTAACGTAGCAAAGAAGGTTTTGGCTCATGCAAAGAGTTGGCAAATATATGCGATGAGCTTTTCTAGCACCAAGTTTCCTGTGGTCTATTGAAAGTGTATAGAACACTCTACAATTCTGTACTGTAAATAATATGCAATAAGACTGAAAGAACACTCTACACTAATATGTGCTTGACATTGCAAATTTGCATCGCGGTTACGAAATCATCGTTAGAGTTTCCGCATTATCTGTGCATTTTTGTTTCATTATGTTCGCGTCATGTTCTGTCATCCCACCACTTGTAAATGATGTTATTGTACATTAACTGAATGCATGTTCTGAAAAGTCAGTAAAGCTATCCGTGGACACATGCTGCGGTGTTTTCTCTACATATAGTAAGCATTGTCGACTCAAAGAGTATTTGCATACATCTAAAATTGTTATGAAAATATTCAGTTTTTTGCGGATTCCTGCGGTCCAAAAAATATTTGATCACGTTTTAAGAATCCAAATTTTTCGCAGAATATTTTCGTGTTTTAGTGACGTGAAGTTTTTGACGTGATATTTTGTAAGTAGTTTGAAGCTCATTAGATATATAAAGGCATGAGCATTTACTAACAGGTATTTCAATTAGCCTTCTGATACCTCCACGTTGGACCCCAACTAGATTTCGAAGCAATTGCAAACATCTAGTGCTTTCATATTAGCCTGCGACAGTCTATGACTTTGTTGCTAATACATAGCAATCCTAATTGCTCATAGTCCTTACCATCCTTGCAAAGTACGGGCACTGGATTATCACTTAGAATTGACGATATCAAAAAATCACAACCTTCCCGCATGGGATCCGGGTTGAACCCCAGTCGAAAATATTCATAATAAGGACATGTAAAATGTCAGAAAAGGCTTCAAAGTGGTTTAGAGTAATGAAGCAACAACTTCTTGCTTCGTTTACTCTATTTGGATAGAATCAAAGTAAGACAAAGTAAGAATCAAAGAAACACTTTGAATAGGCATGTCTCTGCACTAATCAGTTGTGATCATGCTCTCTTTTCTAGACTACATTCATGCATGACTGCCTGAGTATGGACATTGTATGCATTTTCTTCATGCAGTGCATCATTTTTCAAAATCCCATATGTGCAATTTGAAAATCCAGCAAAGATATTATGCCAACTGCCTTTTGTATATGAAAACATGAAATGAAGTTCTGCATGACAAAGATGATACATTCACGTTGAATCACTTCGTCAATCGCAGTGTCTGGTGCATGTCGGCGGTAGCGAGGTGCTTGTGTAATCATGACAGCCAATGAGATTTCTACTAATTTGTCAAGACGCCAGCATTGAAAAAAACTCTTTGGATAATATTCGAGTCAAAACGATAATGGAAAGACAGCTGCGTCAGGATGCGGCCACAAATGCACTAGAATAGATCTGCTGATGATGAGCAACCATCAGGCACGTAGCTAGAGATTTTGTAATGGAGGGGCATACACAATCCTCGTCTCGTCAGTGAATTTTGCAGTGATTAGCAGGCCCCCTACTAAGGAATTGCTGCTCTCAAATCTGGTCTCTGAAATTAGGCCTATTTCGAAAAACAAAATGACAGTGTTATCTAACTGAAGCTTACTATTTTTGCAATTTACAATTTTTCTTGGCGTCGACATCATCTATTTTCAGATGTCCAAGCCACAATCATTGTTACACAATTTTTCTTTGTGGGTTAGTTGAAATGAATTGTGCCAATATGTGTACACTATGTTTTTTGAAAATCCTAGTAGTCGCATTCCTAAAGAATGGACTTCGCACTATAGAAAAATTACATAGGACATTGAAAGATTTTGTAGACGACAAATGTGTGATTTTCACTTAGACCATAAGAAAATATCTTTTTCCAAATTTAGGAGTGGAGTTGAATTTAGATGCATGATTCACAGCACATGATAATGGAATTTCAAGGAGAATAAAATATCACTGTATTTCCAAAACGCTACATTGCAAATCAAAAACGAATACTTTCAGTTAATCACTTTATATTCCTTTTTTTCATTTTGTTATGTAGATACAATCATAACAGTCTGCGGTTCTTCATCTTCTTAAATAGATTAAGAATATCGTCATAATTCAATTTTTTGGAAAGATCTTTTTCAAATGTCAATAAACACAGATTGCAAAGTCTTTCCGTAGACATTCGTGATCTCAAACGAGTTTTAATTCGCTTCACTGAAGAAAAAAGCCTCTCAACGTTGCACGATGTTTGTGGTATTGTCAATAGAATATGAACTAATCTATGCAGATTCGGGAAAATCTCCCTGTCAATAAAATCGAAAATATCCATGAGGGTGAAGCCTGAGCTCAATCCTTGGTTGGAAGACTTAAGTTTTTGTAGAAGGAAGCTTTCAAAAACTTTAATTTCACCTTCAGGTAGCGAAAAATGAAACATTTTGGCTGTTTCGTTCAACAATTCATAGTCCATGTAATCATCACCACCGGGCAACAATGAAGCTGCTGCCCTCATAATTGTGGTTTGACAATCGCCAAAACGACTTCTCAGTTCGGCGGATAGATGAGCAATAATTCGCTTGAGCAATATTTCAATTTTGTCAATGGTGTTATGAGAATTTTGGACCACCGAGAGAGTTACGTAGAATGATTTGAGCTTTGAAGAAAGACGCTTTGCTCTCTGCGATGGCTGAGTATCAACATCCGTGATTTCATATGTGGCACATAGACTGAGAGAATATTTAATTATGCTTTTGATATCAATGTCACTCAAATTGTCCTCAGGCAACTTAATCAGCAACAAACAAGTGGAAACATCCGTCTCACGTCTTTGCAGACCTTTAGTAGCCGTGTCGGTGTAGTGATACAGCCTGTTGAAAAATGACATCAAAATGATAAATTTTTGTGTTTGGATTCCGTTGAGAAGCGACGCTGCTTGTAGCTTTGTATCGGTATCAGAATCGTTCTCAAAAGATGCCAAAGTGTCCATGATGACATCAAAACGTCGTGAAAATTTTTCAACCTCCAATGATCTGGAGGACGAGCGAGTAGTATCACGAGTGAATGAGTTCTAAAGGCTGCGAATCAGGATACAGCAGTCGTTGAAAATGAATGAACCGCTCATGCCGCTTTGTTCCTGTCATGAAGGTATGTACACGATCCATGATATCGAAAAATAAAGTTACGGTCGGATCAACTTCAGCGACAGAGCCAAGAATCAAATTCAGTCGGTGTGATGCGCAATGAACATAATGAGCATTATGATAACCCCCTGCCTTCACAAGTGCCTGCACACCACCACTAGTACCGCTCATGACAGAGGCGCCATCATATCCTTGACCTACACAATCAAGTGGAGAAAGTTCCAACTGCTGCAGCAGCGTCATTAGCTTTTCGGAAATATGACTTGCTGTCAAGTTCTGCAGACGAACAACAGCTATTGCGCGCTCATAGATCTTCCCGTCATAAACATATCTCAACGAAATGCCAAGTAACTCGCTCTTGGCAATGTCTTTTACCTCGTCTGCAATAACTGCATAATACACTGCATCTTTCACTTGTTTGATAATGCAGTCTAAGAGCTCATTTTGAATCTCTGGGCTAAGCATTGTTCCATTTTTAGAAAGCCTAGAGAGGCGATCAGGTATGTTTTTGTCATATTGTGACAGCAAGTCCAACGTTGAACTCCAAGTAGCACAGCCCAGTCGGCCCCAACATGGGAAGATACCGTTTTGCCCAATGGCCCCGTGGGCTGCCCGAATGGTTGCAGGTGCCGGCCAACTTCAGGAAATGGCCGTTTTAGACTAGTTAATCCCACGTAAGCCCATATGCACCGGCGTGTTAACGACGTTGGCCCAGCCAAAGTTGCCCAATGTTGCCACAAAATACCCATCGTCAGCGCGCATGCATTTAACGTGCACGCAGCGGCTCCACACTGAGCCGACGCCGAAATGAGGTGCTACCCATGAAGTGCCGACACGGGTGCGTCAATCTTGCGATTTGCTTTTCTGCAATACCGCATTAGTTCCATACCCGATTATCTATCTGGGCCACAGCAACAATGGCGTGACACTAGTTATGGCGATACATTAATAGCTGCGCTACTAATGTACACATCCCGTTTCTCTGGCTCAAAATATGGCGGGGGATGTGTACATCAATAGCGCAGCTATTATATTAAATCCGATGAATAAACATTTTCATAAAAATAAGTTGAATAAAACTTGAAATTCAACGGTTCATCAGGCGATGTGATCAATGAAACTATAAAAAAGCTACTGGCGCACGTAGCGCATCTATGAAAGTGAAAGTCAGAGAAGACCACTCAATAGTCAGTAGTAAGTAAAACTCCACTTCTGGATAGCGCAAGATGGCCGCCGTCGCTGACGTCCCCCCCCTCCTGTCAGTCGAGTCGGTCGTGGTGTGCCGCCGTATTGCTTCGAGTCTGACGTCCCCCCTCCTCCTGTCAGTCGAGTCGGTCGTGGTGTGCCACCGTGTTGCTTCGAGTCTGACGTGTCCCCCCCTCTCTGGCCGGCCGTCGTAGCGCGAGGTGGTGTGTGATGCGCCCTCCAGGTTGGCGTGGTGTGCCGGCCAGGTTGGGAGGGTGGACTGTCGTAGCTCACCTGAAAAAATCCTAAGTGTCAAAGTGGCTTTGTATGGGTAAAATTTTGAAAATTTTCCAAAGTGTGGCATTTCGACCTGGGACCCTGACCAAAGTTTGTTTCATCAAATTTCACTAACCCCCCCCCCCCCGACAGCAATCTTCTAACTTTGGTTCTAGTGGACGGATTTTGTCTTACAGCTACTCGTTTGAAAGAGGAGAAAAAACTGCTCGGTGACATTTTTTGTCGCGAGTCAATCGGACCAGCCGTTCAAAAGTTAGAGCTGTTACAAGATTTTAGGTCGGAGCTCACCTGAAAAAATCCTAAGTGTCAGAGTGGCTTTGTATGGGTAAAATTTTGAAAATTTTCCAAAGTGTGGCATTTCGACCAGGGACCCTGACCAAAGTTTGTTTCATCAAATTTCTCCGAACGAGGGGGGGAGGGGGGTCAGTGAAATTTGATGAAAAATGTTTTGGTAAAGGTCCCAGGTCGAAATTCGGAAGTTTTAAATTTTCAAAATTTTCACCACACTGGAGCTCCCACACTTAGAAATTTTTTCACTTGTGGCATGTTACAGGGACATGTGCTGACGCACCAACTTTCCGTGGTCATATGAGAATGGTTCAGGTGTCATATGATAGAGAATGATGAGACGAATCGTTTGCAACAAACCGCATGTCGCTACGATGAATACTTTTTGAGATAGAGCCATTTTAAGTTTTCTTCCGAGCATATATAAACCCCCGACAACGTAAGTCTGATCAATTCATCGAAAGACGAGGTAAGCGACGGTCGTCGCTCTGAGCTCCCGATATCGAGTGTTTCAAAGGGCTCTATCTTTTGAAGTAGGCAAGCTATCTTCTTACTTAAAAGTTTGCGTGATAGAGTTTGATAGTGTCTTTACTACTGATAAAATTTTTTTAAAAAGTAGTATGAGTAGTAAAATGCGGAATTTTTTTAAAATTCTTAATTTTCAGTTTTTTCAAAGTTTTAACACGTAGACTAAGGTTTTCAAGTATGTTGAGTTCAAATCTGCTATCAGATTTGAAATTTAACTAAGTCTAAGGCAGCTTTGAGGGGTTAGATCCCAGCTACTGATCACTACCTTTGACTCGGCGTTGCTGTTACCACTTCGGGGCAGTGACAATGATGTCTTCAGCTGTAAATAGCGGGTATCGCGGAAGATCTCTCACTTCCCTAGTGATCAGTACAAGGCCTTCGGGCTGTCGACGGGATCGAGTGCCACTCACTACACTCAAATCTATCATTCCTCACTAAGTGTTATGCTTTAGGCTGTATACTACATGATTCCAAACTTATACAAATTTCATTATCTTACAGCTAACCATGGTCAATAACGACAAAAATAAGAAATTCCACATTAAAATGTCTGTGTGCGGCCGAATTAACCGCCGAGACGGTCTCAAGGACCACATCAAGAAGGCAGGGGCCGACCACATGGTTATCCTGAGTAGGGTTGCCTGTGTGAAGTGCAGGGTGCTGTTGGTTGTTGGGCAGGAGGCCGAGTTTTATTTGAGGCATGGTGAGTGCATAGGAGGGTTGGTGACCGATTTGAGATTTGTGGAGTTGATGAATGCTGAGAAGGAGCGAATGTTGGCGATTGAGCGAGAGGGTAAGGTTGAGAATGCTGTTGAGAATGTTGTTGAGAATGATGAGTTGGCGAGAGCAGTTGCGTCGTTGGAGGCTGAGATTGAGCGAAAGAGAGTGCTTGAGAGTGATGATGAGGATGATGTGGATTTGGATAGGGAGCGAGTGAGGAAGCGTGTGAGGAAGTTGAGCTCTTCGTCGTCGGAGGTGTCAAACATTGTCATCGCCGACCCCCCCCCCGAAGAGCTCATCTTCCCCAAAAGTGAAGAGTGGTGGGGTACGGAAGCAGTCGGCGCGGTGGGATGAGGACATGGAAAAGAAGCATGTGTCGCAGCAAGCGGCACATGCTTTGTTGGTTGATCGGTACGAAAGTTTGAAGAAGGTGAATGAGAGAACGTTGAGTGAGTTGAGTGAGCTGAAAATGAAGGAGGTGAAATGTAAGGAGGTGGCAGATGAGAATATCCGTATGAGGCGTGTTGTGAAAGAGTTGAAGGAGAATGTGCGAGTGTTGGAAGACAAGAATGATGAGCGAGAGAAGAGGACGAGTGCTGTAGAGAGGAGAATGGGAGAGGCAGAGTTGAAGTATGATGAGTTGATGAAGGAGATGAGTGTATTGAGAGCGAGGAATGCTGAGTTGGAGAGGAGTGTGAGTAGGCAGGGTGATGAGAGAGAGTCGTTTGCGAAGTTGGAGCGCATGAGGAATGAGTGGAATCGTGTGAATGAGGACAGAATGTTTGAGTTCCACATCCCTATTCGGGATAACCATCTGGACGGTCAAGTCCTCGTCAACCAAAGCCTAGACGAGAGTATAATCTGCTATAATGGTCATCCAAGTAAAAAATGCCTCCACGCCACTCTCTGTATGCGCGGCTATTTACAAAAATTTCAGTCAGGAAGCCCGCGAGACTGCCTAAGGATGACTAACTTGGTAAGTGAAAAGCAAATAAGATAGTATATCCTATTCTAATACATATCATTTTCATTGCAGATCTTTGCCTGCCTTCACCACCCCATCACAACACTCCCGAGAACGAACCATCGGCTCTCTTAAGGGCCACCTAGGGGCAAGACATGATAGAACCTCCACGCGGTTTGCCCTGGGCAGTCTTCAGACTGGCAAATACTATCATTAAGTTGAATCTGCTATCAGTCAACTTGAACATTATGCAGTCGATTGCTATCCCTGAAGCATTCTGATTCGCTGTTGAGCAATTCATTGTTGAAAACCCTATATAAGCCAGAAGATTGTAGCGCTTCTCATTCAATTTTAAGCCACGATGGAAGCAACATCTGCTAGTACCATTCCCGACTTCATCATCCTCGACGAGTGGGATGAAGACAACGCCATTCCCGACTTCATCATCCTCGACGAGTGGGATGAAGAGGATGAGAAGAAGGGGAAGATCAAGAAGATCGTTTGGACGGATGAGGTGTGGACTCCGAATACCACCCGCATCCGAAAGGTGCCAGATGCACCAGCACGACCTAGGCGGTATATGGTATATGAGAACCTAACCGTCATACCCATTGACTATTCAAGCCAATAGTCAACTTGTTACTCCCGAGAACGAACCATCGGCTCTCTTAAGGGCCACCATGGGGCAAGACATGATAGAACCTCCACGCAGATTGCCCTGGGCAGTCTTCGGACTGGCGAATACTATCATTAAGTTGAATCTGCTATCAGTCAACTTGAAGGTTGCAAATGAAGTTCGGTGTAATACTTCCTTTCGACGGGCGTTCCTGTAAAGGGCGGCGGTGAAACCCGTAGCTATGTATACCGCAAGGGACATTCGGCAATGGTCAATCTGGTTAAACCTCTCTGCGTCATGTTTGCAAGTGATTGCCTCTGTCTCAACGTAGTATGAATTCGCGCCAGGGCGACATTTAGCCAACTGTCGAAGGTTGCCTTATAAACTATCCATTGCATACGTTATGAGAACCATGAGTTCTACCTGCCTCTATAAATGAGATGAATTGATGAATGAAATAAAATGGGAGGACACTCACGCGCCACACGCAACATAACATACTTCTGTCTTCCGTAGTCTAACAAGCTCTTTACACATAGATCGCAGTCGATTGCTATCCCTGCATCAGAAGTGTAAGCCATCTTAATTTTATTTAACACTATTTCATCTACCATCATCGCCCATATGAAATGTTATAAGATTTACAAGTTAGACTAAGCGTGCTACTATTTCCAAATGAAAAAGTATACATGCTGAAATCATCCACTGAAGCCCCATTCAAGTAAGTCAGTATGAAAGCAAAGATAATACGAAATAAAAATTTATTATGGCATGTATTTCAAAAGGTCTTCATCGTCAATATCGTCCCAGAGTCTGACTTCACATAGATCGCAAAAACAGTTCACTTGCTTCAATCGTTCTTCTACCGCGAGCCTCACTTTGTCGATGTACTCCCACTCCTCCATAGTTCGTGGCTGGGAGTTTGGGGTGTACCATTCCCATAATTGGTGGAGGAATTTGGTGCTGGTGATCTCCATCACATCATCAGTATCGTACTGCAGATACTTCCACCTCACGCCTGTTAAGTCGGGACACTCCTTCTCACATACACTCTCCTCTTCGTCGTCCGCTGGTAATGACAACTTTCTGATATTGTCGAGTCGGTACACCTTCTCTACCTTCCCCTTCGTTGGAGCGTTTGGTGCATCGAGCGCCTTTGGTGATGAGCATGGAGAAGAGAATTTTGTGTTCGGTGTTTTTGGAGGGCTTGTCATGTTGACTGTGAATAATAACTTTGAAATGTTTTCTAATTCTTAAGTATCAACAAGCAACCAATCAGAATGAACAGCCAATGAATGATGAATATGAAAGTATATATGTAAAGTGACATTCGTGTCATTTCACTCTGTCTTCGAGACGTATAAGTGAAGTGTTCTCTAGCGAATTCTGTTATTATTTGAGGCGTACAAGTGAACTGCTCTGTCGTGAATTCCAAATTTTAGTGAAGTCTCTATCTTGTTGAAGTATCAACCTTAAACTTGATTTCGTTGAAATGGTAAGTTGAAAATTTCTTCACTCATCTCCCTCAAACGTGTGGCTAATAGCATCTTCCTCAATTTCAGGCATCAACTTCATCACCAACACCCTCCCTTCTCGAGGAAAGTTTAGAGTTGTTGAGTCAAGGTAGGTTGTAACAATACACTGAGACTTGAACAGAGATGAAAGAATGATTTATCTTTCAGGTGATGTGACTTCCAGCTCAGGACTCTCGCGACAAGGCAACGAGTGGGAATGTGCCGACTGCGGACATATGTTTACAAGGAAGCACAGTCTCCTTCGACACATCAAACAACGTGTGTGTCAACGCAAAGCGGCATCAATCTCCGGAGGTGAAGTTGATTCTGACGATGACATCTCCTTTCCTTGCGAGTTGTGCCCTCTTTCTTTTGATAGTCACTTTCAGCGATCTTCGCACAGACTTCAACACACGCATGCAAGTGATCACTACACCAACGGTACCTCTACCATCTCCCTCATTAATGTTTCACATAATAATTTAGTACGCGACTACTGCATGGAGTCCAATACTCAAATAGTAGATTTTCCTGAGTGGCTCCTTCAAAATTCTAACATTATCGAAGCGCTCTTCAACAATTTAGACAATTTTAGAATGAAGGCGCTCATCTACCTTAAACTAAAATATATTAAGATAGATTTTCAAACGGGTCAAGTGACGGAGAGAATACAGTTTCATGTTCCTTCCTCTTCCGGAACCGAAGTTGTAGACTGCGAGTCTTAGCTAAATTTTCACATTCAATGTTTAAAATCAAATGTAGATAAATTCAATCAACGCGACAGCGCTCTCATTTTTGATGGTGTGGACTCAGCCATATTCAAAATTTCCCTATTAGAAAGTCATGCAGCTCGAGGCACATTTAAACTACCAAAAACGTTGTATAATAAGAAAGCTGTCATCAACGTCGATTGTAAATCACAGTGTTTCAAATATGCAGTCCTATCCATCCTTCACTATAATGATATGAACGCGAGTCGAATTCATACCTATAGCTATAGACAGTGGGAGGATGAACTAGTCTTTGAAGGTTGTCATAGTGACAACATGAAAATCAAAGATGTAGAAACGTTCGAAAAACATAATAAGATTAAAATTGTCGTTCACGTGTGGGAGAAGGGGTTGAAGGGTGCCCGCTATAATTCACGTTCAACTTGTTATGAACGTGTAGTCAACCTCTTATTAGTAAAACAAGATGATAGCGAGGAATGGCACTACTGTGGTATTCCCAAAATCTCTCGCTTGTACACTCACTTGGGGCACTCTAAAAGAGGTGAACATTTTGTATGCGACCGCTGCATCCGCTCCTTTTGGAGTAAAGATAAATTTGAAACTCACTATGAATGGTGCAAGCGAGGTAAATTACAAATGGAACGCATGCCCAAAGATAAAATATTTTCACATAGGGATAATGGTGACGAATTAAGTCCCCTGCGTGTCATTTACGCAGACATAGAATGCTACATTGTTGATATCATCCACAAGCCAGCAGACATATCCTGCTATGAAGTATGGCATGACCACTTTAGGAATAGACAAAACAAAATGCATACTTGGCAAGGTGAAGATTGCATTTCAAAATTCCTAGAATTTCTCGATAGAGCTGTCAAATTTCAACAATCATATGATTCCCAATTGCAGCGTAAGTCACTACATATGTCAGATGAAGACAAACAAAAATTTGAAAGTTGCACATCGTGCCCTAAATGTCATAAAACGTTTGATGACGATAAAATTAAGAAAGTGCGTGATCATGATCACATCACTGGTAAATTTAGAAACGCACTCTGCTCCAAATGTAACTTTTCACTTAGGTTGAGACGTCGTGCACTACCCGTCATTTTTCATAACTTTAAGGGCTATGACAGTCATATGCTCATAAAAGGAGGGTTGAGCCAGATGAAATCGTGGCAGTTTAATGTAATAGCGCAAACGAGAGAAAAATTCATGGCAATGATAGCAAAAGTACCAGTAGATAAAACTAAAGAAAATAAGAGAGTCTTCTTCGAAATAAAATTTTTAGATTCATTCCAATTCATGTCAGCGTCACTAGCTTCTCTCATTCGTAATTTCAAATTTCTTACCCATAGTCAAACTTTGAAGAAACACTATCCAAACTTAACGGATGAAATAATCACTCGCAAAGGAGTCTTTCCCTATGCGTATTTTAGCTCAATGTCTAAACTAAATGAAACAACCCTTCCTTCCATTGACAAATTCAAAAACGATTTGACGGGTGAAGATTGTCCAGTAGAGGACTATGAACATGCTCAAGAGGCATGGTTAAAATTTGATTGTAAAACGTTTGGCGATTATATGATCGCTTACTTAGAATTAGATGTCATTTTGCTGGCTGATGTCTTTCAGGAATTTCGACGAGTGGCATTAGAAGAAGACAAATTAGATCCTGTCCACTTTGTCAGTCTACCAGCCATGTCCTTTAAATCAGCCTTTAAAATGACTGGTGAGACCATCCATCTCTTACAAGACCCGGAGATGTATAACATATTTGAGCGCGGAATACGCGGTGGTCTCACATTTGTGAATAAACATCACATCAATTCTAAAACAGTAGGTAATGATCATATCCACCTAAAGTACTATGACCAAAATAATTTATTTGGCAGTTCACTGTCTAAACCACTACCTCATTCCGAGTTTAGTTGGTTAAATCAAGATGAGCTTACGTATTACTCCAACCCTTCAAACATACTGAAGATTCCAGATGAAGGTGATTGGGGATATTATTTTGAAGTGGATTTGATTTATCCAAATAGTATTAAAAATAAAACTGCTGATTTCCCATTCGCACCTGAATCTGGTGAAGTGACTGAAGATATGTTTTCACCATTCATGTCACAATTTCATAATAACTTAACAGAGTGTGGACAGCCAAGGTACAAACCATGCCGCAAACTTTTGCTCACCCAATATGATAAGAAAAATTATCTCGTGCACTTCTGCATACTAAAATTCTATTTAGAAATTGGCATGCTTCTAAAGTCAGTTCACCGCATCATCAAATTTAGACAGAAAGCCTTCCTCAAACCCTACATAGATAGTAACAGTCAAAAACGTGCACTCGCCCAAAATAATTTTGAAAAGGATTTTTATAAATATAAAAATAACAGTCTTTTCGGAAAGACCATGGAGGATGTTAGAAAACGTATGAACTACAAACTAGTCGTTGATGATCAAAAATATCACAAATTGACCTCATCACCTCTTTTCATTGATAGAGACATCATCGATGAGGATCTTGTAGGTGTTAAAATGATAAAATCTGAAGTAGAGTTGTGCAAACCCATCTATAATTGGGCAAGCCGTTTTAGATTATTCCAAGCTTGAAATGTATCAACTCTTCTACAAAATATTAAAACCATGCCCTCTCGTAAAAGAGGTTCGCTTGCTGGGTGGTGATACAGATAGTTTCTTTTTAGGAATTAGCACTCAAAAAGATTTAAATTTTAATGAAGTAGGTAAGTCATTAGAAAAATATTTCGACACATCTAACTACAATCCCACTCATCCACTCTATTCCATACAGAATAAAGCCAAACTTGGTTGTTTTAAGGATGAAACAGCAAGAAAGGAAATAGATGAAATGGTTCTCCTCCGTCCTAAAATGTATTCCATGAAATTAAAAGAATGTGCAGATAGTATTAATCGTGCTAAAGGTATATGAAAATCCATTGTTCATAAAATGAAACATCGGTCCTATAAGAAGGCCTATAAAAATAAAAATATAACGTTTGTCAATATGACAATCTTAAAATCTCAAGTTCATACTGTGAAAACGTACACGTTCAAGAAACGAGCGCTTTCAGCATGGGAAGATAAGAGGTGTTGGATAGGACATAACACATCTCTTCCACATGGACATCCTGACACAAACATACCTCCACCCAAAAGAATAAAACTCACGCTACCACATTCAGGAGATGTATTGACATAATCAACTTTAACTCAGTATTTTGATGTTGCTTTTTGTAGATATACATGGTTGTTTTATGTATCGCATCAGATCGTTTCTTCCTTGTGAATATATGCCTACAGTCAGCTCATTCCCCCTATATCTGTGAAAAGACTTTTTCATATACATATTTTTATTTCAATAAACATATCACAATGACTTCACTTTGTTTTCCGAAACACTAAAGTTACGAGGGATTTAGTATCTTTCACATGGATGCACTCTTGTAAACCATTGGTAATTTTGATAGCAATAGAGGGTATAGTTTGTTTGACGACGGGATGATAGAAAATAGATTGAAACATCTTCTCGACTATTCCATATGAAGCGTCTTTATCATGAATGAAATCACGTAAAATGTATTCTTTTTTCTCACCAACAGAAATAGGTAGAATCAAATCACTTTGAATGTAAAGGTGCTGTTCATGTTTATCAAGTGTTATTGGTGTTTCTATACCAATCGTATGCGCAGCAGCAAACACTGTTTGTAGCACTGAAAAACCAAAGAGTTTTTTCAAATTTTTACTCAATTGACATTGAATGTCATCACCCAGTCTCAGAACAACGCGTTGATTTTCAATTGAAAGCGAAATGTGGTGTGTCTTTACATCATATTTACTTTTCATCACATGCTTCAACTTCTGTTGTATATAAGGATTTACTACATGAATGAAGCTTTCAACTGTATGATATAGACGCGGCATTATATTGATAGCAACTTTAGATTCTTCATAAGACTGGTAAATTTTCTTGATGCGATCACCATAGATGTCCACCCACCATTCATCATTAACTGAATCAGCTTTAGTGTGATATTCATGAGAAGCATACACCACACCGCTTCAAATAATAGGTGTATAATGTCTTACAAAATGACGCAAGGTTGGAGAGAAATAAACTGTAAGTTTGTCATTATATTTCTGAATAACCAACTTATTTTTGTTCGCCATAATTTTCTCTCCATACTTCTTACCCACAGTCTCATTCCATCGTTTTACTAACTCAATAAGTGATAAAGGTTGAACACCACGCTTTTTCAAAATGATGCGTTCTTCACATTCTACAACATCTTCATCAAATATTTTAAATCTATAATGAAATTTGTTGATTCGATTTGAATAAACTTTTTTAACATTTGCAGTAGCAATTGATGTTAGATGTAGTCCATGACCAAAACCAAGATGTGGATAGAATTCATTATCCAACCTCAGCGTAAGACATTTAGTAAAAGAATGAAAGCGGAGGAACTGTCTCCCACTCCAATGATAGATAGTAAATTCATAAGCTTTCTGATTTTTATTCTTCATGATGGAAGTATTACCACTGTTGAATGCCTTCATAATTTTCTTATTCCCAAATGGTTCATAAGAATCTGATTTTATCTGAATCCATTCATAGTTCCACTTTCCATCTGATGTTAAATTGTATGGGAACTGAAATGCATTATTCATCGTTATTCCATCATGGGTGCGAGGAGTCAATATAATTTCTTCCAAATCATTCACATTCTGAATATTGCTATCATAGCAAATACTAGAAACGCCAACCTCCCATTCACCTTCTAAATGCAGTGGCCGATTTAATTCTACTCGATAGTCTGATGGTTTATTTTTGGGAAATTTATTCATAGAAGCATTACTGGGCAAGTAGATTAGAAACGAGTCCTTATTTTCACTTTCCATATTATTCACATTGGAAAAATATATTAGCATACGTTTGCATTAACTCTTCATTCGGAAATGGAGTGTGATACTTGTCACAGCATCTTTATGAAAAGGAATCAACGCACCAGCATCGTCATAAATTGCAATATCAATTTGTGGGATGTAGTTTGATTTCAGCTTTGTATAATGCACTTTCTTGAAAGTATGCTCAGATAAAATACTGCAGCTTTTTGGCTGGTATGGTATCATTGCTAGCAATGGAGCTTCAACATCTCCCACACGTACATCTTCACCAATATTGGAATATATCTGAAAATAGTTAATACGACGCGATAGCGACATGTCTGCGCTAGCTTTGGTTACAGTACCACTTTTAAAGATATTTTGATCAAAACCCAAAATATCCATTAGAGTTTTATCCATAATTAGTTCAATACCTTTTCCACTTATAGTGAGAGACAAAGTACCTTCTTTTTCAGAAAATGAAATATGTTGCTCATTAATCACTTCATTTAAATAATCTACAACCAATTTAACCGAAGTAATAATGCGAGGCATCAACACTCTTGTTTCATGTAAGATACCACCTAAAGGCTCTACACACTTTCTGTATAAAGATACGGTCCATTCTGTATCAAATTGATTTGACCTTTCACATGGTAAATGTTGCATATCAAATTTTCCATGAACAGCTGCAGAATGATGTCGTAAGAACTGATGAAAATCTTTTGAACAAACTAATACTAGATCATCATCATTTAATTTGCTTATTGCAATATGATTAGATGATTTAATATAAGTCAATGTTGCCACTTGTTTGCCATCAACTCGAAGGAGATAATTAAATTTCTTCAATAATGTTTCAGGAGTCATGTTTGTCTTTCTTGGCTTGATCACAATCTTCTTCACCAACGTCTTCTCATTTCTTGGAATAAGATCTACATAATAAGCTTCCTCTCGATATATTAACTGTTTATGACCACTTATGTGGTAATTAACGTTAAAATTATCATAGCTTGTTAAGGCGCTAGCGAGGTAGCCTAAATCATTTCTTAAACTTGGACTTAAACCAACAATCCAATCTTTCTCAACTACATGATGTACATAATTATAATCATCATTGTGCGGAGTAAATTGGACAATATGTTTACACGCTTTATTCAAGAAATCATATATAAACTTTTTACATGATAAGAGATCTTTCTTTGGCCACTGTGGAATGTATATTCGGCACCCCTTTTCACATTGATAAGCAGCTGTACGCCTCATATTAATAGTCATCACCTCATGATCAAAAGTATAGACACAGTTGCTATAAACAAGTTGAGTGACACCCACTTCCCAATTCCCATTTAGCTGTTGTGAATGATCAATGGGAGTACAAAAGAGTGCGGCTCGATTACTAGTAAATCTCTTTGTAGCCGCATTGCTAAGCAAAATATGATAAAACGACATTTTTATATTGCTGATCTGCAACTTTGCATAACATCATGAAGACTTGGATTTTGGACTCTCTACAATATATCAGAGTTGATCGTGATGGAAACGTACATTTCAAAAATTCTCATGGTCATACATCAAGAGGTATTACATTAACATGGCGACAATTTGTCAACCTCAATGATATCATGAGGGATTTGGAATATTTTGAAACATTAAGATTCATCTCCTTGGGTGATCAAGTTTGGCTTCAACATTACAGAAATGAAATTCAAATCTACCATTCTCATTCCGCAAACTGTTTCTCATTTCGCAAATACAATTGGGAGAAGTATAGAAGATATATACATCGCTCCATCATGACATTTATTCGTCGTGAGTTCATCGCCCTACTATGCAAATCTTAATCAGACATGACTACCACACATCATGAGTTGGAAATTAGATTCCCTACAACGTATTGAAACGGATCATGATCGAAACGTCTATTTCAAAGATTCAACTGGAAATGTGAGAAGAGAGTTTGCTTTATCTTATCGTCATTTTCAATCTCTACATCATATCATGAAGGACTTGAAATACTTCTATATGAAAAGACATTCACGTATTGGAAATCGCATCTGGCTGCGCGTCAACAATCGGCGAATTCAACTCTATCATTCCCAACTTCATACTAACTTCACATTTCATCAAGGTAGTTGGGAAAAGTATAAAAGGAAGGTACATCGCTCAATTTACTCATTCTTTCATCATGAAGCGCCATCGCTACACCATCGTCAACATTCTCCGTCGCTTCAGACTCTACACCAAAATCGATCTCACAACATTACACCAACACCTTCCAAACAGCAAGTATTACCCGGGCCGTCCTCAAATGTTAGTGGTGAAGATGAACAATTCACGGAATCTTCAACTCTTCCCAAATGGGACTGTACAGATTCTCGGCGCCCTTTCTCATTCATCGGCGCAGTCAATGCGCTTAGAGCTACAAAGACTACTACGTCGGATATGGAAGAGGGAGAGGTGTGTGATGTCGAATCTGACTGTGGACAATATGGTGATCTCTACTCAATTGAGTGAAAGTGTATTATTTTTGAAGATTCGTACCAGCAGTTACAATTTGTGTTATGAACCCGAACTTTTTCCTGCAGCTCTCATTAGTTGTTGGTTACCTGTGCATGTGGCAATCTTTCATAATAGTAAAGTGATCATTACTGGATTAAAATCTCATGTACAAGCAAATGTGATCCTAGATTATCTCATCGAGTATGTACGTACCCAGCGGATTGTAAAATTAAAAACAATTTTTCCAACATGATGTTTTTATTTCAAATCATGATAGAACTTACAAATCATTTTTTCATTAGAGGATGGATTACATGAAAAGTTTTGAATAACAGATACAAATCGAGATACATGTAAACGTTTTAAGATGAAGTACAGTACAAAAGCACCACACGTTGATGAAAGTGAATGTTGTAGTATGCGTTCATTTCGCTGATATTGACGCGTATGTTTTCTCAACCACTGCTGTGTTGGTATATTTGGAGGTTGAGCAAGAGAGTCAAATAGTTCACCACGTCGGTCTTCTCCAATAAAGATCGCTTTCCAATGCTCACCACCTAAATTCTGCGAATGAGTGTTTAGCACAATAAAGATGGGATAGTGATTTACTGCAGGTGGTAAGGTATCGAGTGAATAGACAGTATCGAAAGCTTTCAACGTCGCTTCGTCTGCATTACGCTGCACTTTAGTCTTAATATCGTCAGCAGTCAACCAACTCATTAACGATTATACTGAAGAATCACGTCACGATACTTTGTAATTTCAATATTTGAATCGAAGACTGCATAAATTAATACATTGATCGTCTCAGGTAGTGTTCTTTTGAACGTCAAATCCAAACGAATATTATGAGGCACGTTCGCTTGACGATAGGGGGCACTAATATCGCTGTCAGCAGTCAAATCAAATGCATAAATAGTATATCCACTCTTAAACTCTTTCATAGTCAGTCCGTTGGTGTCATCCGTATTGTAAAAGCCAAAGACATCCATAAAATCAACATAACTGCGCATAAATTGATCCGAAGCAAAATCTGGTTTGTAGGGTGGACCAGGATGACTCACACCATTTACACGTAAAGCAATTTCACTTAACTGATTGTGTTTAAAATTGAAAGGATTCTTCTTTATATTACCATTAAATGCATCATTTTCAACCATTGCCACCATGAGGAGCTTCGGTGCTTCCGATGGAAAGAGGTTATCTTTCATGAAACTCTTTTGATCTTTCGGAATTGTAAAGGTGAGAAGCTTTGTATGCTGAACGGGGTAAATGGCATTTTGGCGGTTAAGACCTTCAGCATGTCCTCTAATGACACTTGGATTCGGTACTACTCGACGAATGTCAAGTGCAATATCTTCCACATGAATTCTAAAATTGTCAACTTTAGCAAATGCATTCAGCGCAAATTCAGGCTTATTCAATGTCAGCTTGAGTCACATGCTGGTATTACAGAGTAAAAACTTTGACTGTCTAAAGAAGTCTAAATTCAGCGGACCATATAGCTGACATACTTTACTATCTTTAATCATAGCAGATCGCTTTACAAAGCCACTGTTTGTTTCAGCATCAAATTTTCCTGCTTCATCTCTGTACCATCCCATGGCTTCCATATGACTTTTTTGTGCTGCTGGATGAAACTGCGATACATGAGTGAAATATGATTTATAGGGATAATCGCTTTGACCACCTTCCACCTGCTGCTCTCCAATCGTTAGAGAAACATCGCGAAGTAATGTAGTCAATGGTAAATTGTTCAGTCTAACTTTATGTGTATCGTCAATAGCAGTTCCATCTGCTTGCTGAATTCTAAACCTCAAATCACCCATCGCATAACTCAAATCTATGTAGTCATCACTACCACCAGGAATAGCAAATTCAATGGGGCCAGCATTCTCAGCTGTTCGAGGATGATAATCTACAATACTTGAACTAAGAATATCTGTCTGTATGGCTTGTTGATCAAACAAACAAAAACCGGAAGTTTTACACTCCATGATTAGAAGTTATAGCAGTGTCGTCGTTTAGCGCCTGATGAATGATTAGAGCCTCTGCGACGTTTGCGTGAATGCCTTTTGACTGAAGATCGCACCTTACCAACTCCGCGATGTTTCCTTCTTCCTTTATTCATTCGTTTAGGCGATTTCTTTCCTTGAGTAACACCAGCAAAGGTCTGCTTCAATGTTTTTAAACCGCGTTCCTTCCCACGATTCAACAAACTGCTCTTAAAACTTCTACCTCTGGAAAGATCACTAGCAACATCACCAGCAAAGCCAACGGCATTACTTAAAACATTTCGTTTTAAAGATCTACCGACATTGGATATGAGAGGTGCTACAACAGATTTCAGTGCACCAAGTATGCTACCTCCACGTTGGCGGCGAGCGCCGATGTAAATTTGTCCTCCACCACTTACATAGGAGGGTCGTGAATAAAATGAGGCAGTTGGATTCATAGCTCAAATCCTAAACATTGTTAGTTACAACTTTGCATGAATCACTGTCGATCACTTAGGTGAAAGATGTCAGCACGACGCATCCAAGAGTTCATACTTGAAGGATAACCAGTCCATTTAACAAGACACCATTCTTCACCTTGCCGTTTTTTACATCGAATGATTTTCTCTACCAAATATGTTTCACTTTCAGTGACTACCTCAATCTCATCGCGGTAAAAGCTACCCTCAATTTCTTCATTATCGTAATCTTTCAACTTGTAGGTGGTCGGAGAGTCTTTTTGATTAATCCTTGATACTGTAAATACCTCCTCTGTCCAATTCGGAAGGTACCCTTTAGCAAAAACACTCTTCACTTTTGAGATGCGAACTTTATCACCAATTTTCACATCACTTTTCACATGAGTGCGTTTACGTTGGAATGATTCGCGCACTTTATCTACATTGTCAGCATTTACATCTACTAGTCTGAGTCCAATAGAACGATGGATAGAGTGATTGTAGGCATGGAGTGTATCTTGTAGAACCTTTGTCCAATTTTGTGTCAAGTTGGCAGTAAAATGTCGCCACAAGCGATTTTTTAATGTGCGATTAAAACGTTCAACGAGTGCAGCTTTATAAGCACTCTTTACACTCAACAACTCAATGTAATGCCTCTCAAATAATCTTGTCACATGCTGATTTTCAAACTCTTTTCCTTGATCACTCCGAATTCTTTTTGGAATCCGACCTTCTCGAAAAATTGTTTGGAATGCTTTTGCTACTCCTTTCCCTTCTTTAGTTTTTAAAGGTTGAGCCCACGCATAACGCGAGAAAATATCAATGACGGTTAAAATAAAATTATTGCCCGAGTTATGTTTTGAAATGGAGGCGACATCGCACAAATCTGCTTGCCACTGTTCATCGATGTCATGAACAATATAATGGCGGGTGCGGTACTTCTTTTTCGCTTGTTTGTGGAGTGTATAGGTAGCCTGACCCTTTTAACCATCGTTTCACTTGTGATTGTGGAAGACCACTCGCTTTTGATAATTTCTTGATAGATGCAAATCCTGCCGGATGTTTTACATCATAATAGATTGACTTCAAACGTTCAGTCGATGACGACTGACTCTTTTTCCTCCTTCTCATCTTTTTGTTTTCTTGCCTTTCTACATTTACAACAACTGCAGCATTTAGCTTTAGCGGTTTTGCGATCGTGTTCACATTGCTTAGGGGTTTCATTGTGAGAGCTGGCGCAGCAAGTGCAAGTGACAACGACATTCACCTCTGGCGGCCCATTACATGGCAAGCAACACATCTGCTTCATATTAATAGTCTGAGAACATGTATTTCTTGGGATGAGCTGTTTTACGTTTTCCTTTTACTAGTTTTAGTGGTGATGTAGATCTACGTCGAGTTCTTCCTCTTGTTTGCTTAGTGAGTGTGGGAGGGGATGTAGCAGGTGACGTCTTAAACCAATTTGTTGGCATTTTCATCGTCTGAAGCATTGGAGCAGTAGCCACTGTTGAATCAAGTTCTTTCAGTGTCTCATTATTCAAAGAAAATTTTGGCACATTATGCTTTTTCAATAGTTTAAGCAAGTATGACCAACCAGGTGGAACATAGCCCTGACGGCGCTTTCTACGTGTCGCATACTGAATCAAGTCTTCATAACGTGAAGCATCAATCACTTTATTTTCATCTGTAATGATTTCTCCTCTATCATTTACATTGAGATGGGGTTCAATACTGTTGAAAAGAGATATGGCATGTGCGCGAGATGCTAAAGGTGTAGCAGTCGATACAGAGTCACGCATCTTATTCTTCAAGTTTTTCAATTGCTCAACAGTTTCCGATTGTAATAATACAGCACGATGTGGATCTTTGATGTGAACATTTTGCTGATAATCTATTTCTTTCCTATACATTTGATTTGCAAGAGGTTGCTTTACTTGCTGCATGGCAGTCAATTGTACATATTCATCCTGAGGAATAACAATCATGCGAGAATAAAAACTCATAGTTTGTAGATAATCATGGGAGTTTTCAAAATATCACTTCGAAATCTAAATTCTTCCGCACACTCTTGCGTAAAGTCAATGAATAAGTAACCGTATGGTTTTTCAGTAGCTGCTTGAAAAATTTCAATTAAGGCTTTTGATCCTCTGGGTGCAACTTGTCGCGCTAAAATTTCAAATTGACTTTTATCTCGCGGATTCTTGAAAATAGCATAATAGTGTGTATTCAGGTTTCGTGTACGAGCTTCTTTTCCATCAGGAAACAAATTTTGTGTGATATAGATGATAAAACACTTTTTATGATGTGCTGCGCGAGTGAACATATCTGTAACATCTTTTGAATTCTTACTTTCTTTCAATAAATCATCCAATACAACAACATCATTAGACTGAAGTTTATCCACTGGAATAATTCCTTCATGTCAAATAGAGTTGCGACTTTGCAATTCCTGAAACAGCGACGGTTGATAAATACCATAACACCAAATCACTCGATTGATAGGTTCCTTAAACAACTCCCTTCTTTTATCCAATAAATTCAGCGTGAAAAGTTTTACCTGCATGAGATGGACTTGATACAGTCAGAACTTTATCGCATTGAAGTCTGAAATCCATTTTAATACTTTGAGATTCAACATTTGCATAATTAACGTCTAGAGCCAAAGATATTACCCAATAGGATACCCACGACAGGAGCTAACATCGGAAGTATTGCTGAAAGGAAACCACCCTTTTGTGTTAGAGTTTTCCTCTTTCTTTGAAGGGTGACTTTAGGATTGGAGATGAAACGCAATTTTGTAGCATATCGCTTAAGTAACTTTCGTTGTTTTGGTGCTAATTTCTTCGTCCTCAACTTCCTCACATGAGAAATAATTTCACGAATGAATTTATCGTTAGCATGTCGTATAGCATTGTATCGCTGATTTGCTTTCATTCGTCGGAGAGCTTGAATTGCCGAAGAAAACTTTGAAGACTTTTGACCTTTACGTTTCGTCATTTTACGTTTCGCCATTTTCCGTGTTAGTCTTTGCTAAAACCTATCTTTACCACATTTGCATAGGTACTAACTATTGCGACATAAGTGACACTCGAAATGAGCAATATCACAGTCGTTACATTTGCAAAGTTGAATGCAATTACGTATGAAACAGCGTTGACAAAAAACATGCTTACATCTCTTGAAGATGCGCTTTTCATTTCCATCCTTTCGCTTACATACATCACAACACATAGTTTCGCCGTTACTGATGTCTATAGCAAGTCTTTTTGAAGATATGAATTTGCTAGCCTTTTCTAAATAATAGACGCATGTACAGAAGGAATATACTTCGAGAGTGAGCAGACATAGCTCGAAAACCAGTTGTGCTACAATCAAGCACCACTGCATTTTCAATTTTTCTTTATGGAAAGTTGAATGTGAATATCTGAAATCGCTTCAATCACTAGACTGCTACCATGATGGTTAAATGCGTTAAGACGTTCAGCAATTTTTATCATGTCTTTTAAAAAATTCTTCGGGGTGATCTACCACTTCCATTGAATAAGAAGCAAAATGGAAAGAGCGACTTTCCACCTCTTCCTTTCCAAAATGACTAAACTTAATTTTCGCAACTAATCGCGCAATGATAATGCTATCAGAGAATGTATTCATTAACTCTAGAAATAGAGTGCTAGCATCATCGACCACTGCTTCGATGTCGGTCTCATCTTTATGAAAATTTATCACATAATCTTGAACAGCTCCTTTTAAACTTTGTCTATGAAAATGTAATGTTCCGCAGTCGTTTGAGAAAGACATGATCGCCCTTTATCTAACCCATCCATTGAATGAAAACAACTCTTCTCATAGTAACATTTATTGAATAACAGTAACAAGCATGCATTATAAATCAATGGTTTGAGAGAGATAAAATAGATACAGCTGGTAACTATCATACAGCGAGCAATGATAACCATACAGGACTTTGGCAGTGTTGAGGTAAGGAGGAAAGAAGCATTGGTTATGAACGTAGCTACTACAACGAACAGACAAATCCTTAAAACGTTTCGTGACTTCATGATAATGTTGATTCACTCTACTATCCCAAGGTGGGAGCAAAATGTCATCAATGATTAGATTGGGAAATACTTTCCTCTCCTTACCAGGATTATTACAAAAGATGCGTATAACATTGAAAGCAGCTAACCATCGTTTGAAGTCAATAAGAAGAGCACTCTCACAAGAAAAGCCATAGTCTTGCAAATATTTCAGATTAAGTCCATGAATGTGTTTTCTCGCCCATTGATCAACATTGGGATCGCAGTTGGCATGTTGATGATAGACACTAACAATCTGATATGTCCAATTGTTCATAGCAATAGCACTGAGCTCCTGTACAGGTTCACCCTCACAATCCATAAAAATGATGATAGAAGCCTAAAACACATAAGCGAATTGTCATAGGGTAGAGTTAGGAAAGGACTAGTAATTCTCCTTCTTTGATTTGCGTTTTGATGCAGCATTCTTCTCCGACTTGCGCTTCGTACCACTGCTGTTAAGGATTTGATCAATTATGTCGTCCACATTGGGTGGTTTTGGAATATATAGGATGGATTCCATATGCATGGAGAGAGAGGCTATTTTATTATCCTTGTGCCGACCATAATATAGCCCATTCACTTTGAAAAGGATATCCCAAGTACCTTCTCCGAGCTCATCACATCTGATGGGTATTGAATGATCTCCCTCCTTCTTATAGTAAGTACACCAATGTGATACCGGTAGGCAAATGTGATTACCATCCCAAATCTTTCTATAGGGAGTATCCTTGTCATCTCTCGCCTTCCACTCTTGAGCAAGAGGAGTAGGAATGTCTATATTTAATGTCACGTACTCCTCAATAATATCAAGTTGGCGGCGAATGTACGGACTCACGGGGATCAGTATGTAGTCCCCATACTGATTGTGCATTATCTTGACATCCGTGGAAGGGAGCATTCCCGTTTGGAGTACTACCCTATGATCGTCATAACGCAAGACTTGTTTAAATTTACGCTGTAGCGGTGTAGGATTATGTACCTTGGTTGTTTCTTCCACTGGCCTCAGTTGTAGATGATCTGATCGTAGCGAACCTTGTAACGTTTGACCGCCATTTTGTCCTACTAGTGCAGCAGATGGAGTAGATGCCTGAAAATGGAAAAGATTGTATTAAGTTTACGTTCAAGGGAGGAGAGGGAGGGAAGTAGCGACTTACCATTTTAGTTGGATAATAGAATAGAGACAGGGAGAGAAAATGTGCGTCCGTCACTCGTATGATTCAATGATGGAATGATTCTCACTGTGGAAGGCTCGCTATTTATATAGAAATGCTTGATTCTCATTGGATGACGATCCTCATTGGACAATAACATCAAGCTGATTCCAAATCTGGCCTCCGTTTACCAATCCGAGCCTTCATTCGCCCGCTGGAGCTGTTTCTTGGGAAATTCTAACTCAGTCGTTTTTCGTCAATCTCCCAAAATCTTAAATGGCGTCTCACATCTAAACGAAGACAGATATGAACAAGCCGTTTCTTTCACTGAATTTGTCTCACTCTTAGCTTTCAAACGAGCTATTGCACGACTTTCTACGATCTCTAGAACCAAAGTTGGAAGATCGGTGCCGAGGGGGGGGGAGGTCGGTGAAATTTGATGGAAACTGTTGTGGTAAATGTCCCAGGTCGAAATGCCACACTTTGGAAAATTTTCAAAATTTTACCCATACAAAGCCACTCTGACACTTAGGATTTTTTCAGGTGAGCTCCGACCTAAAATCTTGTAACAGCTCTAACTTTTGAACGGCTGGTCCGATTGACTCGCGGCAATAATGGCGTCGAGCAGTTTTTTCTCCTCTTTCAAACGAGTAGCTGTAAGACAAAATCCGTCCACTAGAACCAAAGTTTGAAGATCGCTGTCGGGGGGGGGTCAGCGAAATGTGATGAAAAATGTTTTGGTGACGGTCCCAGGTCGAAATTCCACACTTTGGAAAATTTTCAAAATTTTACCCATACAAAGCCACTCTGACACTTAGGATTTTTTCAGGTGAGCTACGACAGTCCACCCTCCCAACCTGGCCGGCACACCACGCCAATCTGGAGAGCGCATCACACACCACCTCGCGCTACGACGGCCGGCCAGAGGGGGGGGACACGTCAAACTCGAAGCAACACGGTGGCACACCACGACCGACTCGACTGACAGGAGGAGGGGGGGGGGAATTCAGACTCGAAGCAATACGGCGGCACACCACGACCGACTCGACTGACAGGAGGGGGGGGGACGTCAGCGACGGCGGCCATCTTGCGCTATCCAGAAGTGGAGCTTTACTTACTACTATAGTCCGAGTCCACTTAGTCCGAGTCAGATAAATCACTGTGACTTAACTGCGCTTGGGCCTCCGCCTCCTTCATCTAAACTCTTGTTGTCGCCGCCCACCTTTGCGGTCCCTTGTACCACGCAGATACCTGCTGGAGATCTCCTCAAAATTCTTGGAAGTTATCGTTGGAATCTGCTGTTTCTTCACAGAATCTGTAACGGAAATGGTACCATTTTACACCCACATAGCTGCTAAATCACTGAAATGGTGTCATTTTCATATTTCAAGATAAAAGTTTACAACATCCGGTGCACTTGATCCCACTTGATTAAAATTCATCGGAGATAATGTATTTGCAGACATGTTTCAGTAGGCAAGATGCCATCATCAGTGACCGTGACAACGATCAATAACAATGATGCAATATATACAGGACTTAATGGAAAGAAAAATCAATGCAAGAAAGGTGGTTGTGACTTGTTACAATTATTCATGAAACAATGCGAATGAAGAAATGACTTCATGTAGAATGGTTGAACAATTTTTGTGTATGGACTGCGCAAACTGACCCCCGTTCAGCATGGACAAGGACGAAAAACGGGAAGTAAGTAAGGAGTGCACATGAGAGCGTACATTGAGCACCTTGAAACTTTTGTATTGTGCGCTATAAAAATACTGTATTTTCATAAACAAAATTTTCAATAAATGAGTACTTTAAATTGCCTTTGTCGAGGATATCAATATGAAACGATTTTAGAAGGGAGTCGACCTTTCACGTGTTTGTTTATCCAAGCAGATAATAATAGACCTGTTTCGCTATGAAAACTACCCGCAAAAAGAAGGAATGAGCATGGGATCCTCCATTGAACCTCCTGTAGTTGAATTCTCATTAGACATTATAGGAAGTAATGTCGGCTTTTTACATTAAGTACATTGATGACATTTAATTGTCTTTTCGGTCTGCAACCGAAACCCACACTCTTTTAGAACGGTTTAATGCTGTTGATTCATCACTTCATCTTACCATAAAAAGAACCGATAAATAACTCAATAAAATTTCTGGATATGATAATTTTCATAAAAATGGCAAATTTGAAACCAATTGTATAAAAGAAACAAATACATTATTGTATACTCATAACCTCTCCTACAGTCCCTATTCTTATAAGAACCACGCGATTAAAGCATTGTAGATCTCAAAAACTGCCTCTCAGTGGTCATACGCGGCAAAATTACATTTTCAACGCAGGCCGAGTAAATTTATGCAGGTAAACTATTGCGCATCTGTAAAGAATGAAAGCACTGTATACATAGATAGAATTTCAGTGTGATTACAGCTTCCACGTTTAGTTGTTGGAGTGACCCCATGAGCCTGATAGCAAAAAAGCAATTTTTATTCAGACGAGCGCTTTCAGATGGTCATCGACCACCATAATCATGCCTCGTGGAAAAGCGCCCGTCTAAATACAAATTGCTTTTTTGCTATTAGGTCTACCATCATGATAATGGGGTCCCTCCGACAATTGAATATTGAAAGACCTCATTTTCAAAGAAATTCCACGTTTAGACTAGACGAATTTATGTATCTGACGATGTGAGGATTGCGTCCATTACTGGACCAGCTGGCATCATTACTGGGACAAAAGAAACATACTTGCGGGACAGCACCTCGAAAGGGAGGCTCAATTCCGGCGCAACAAAACCTTTTTGTGACAGGGATTTCTTGCAAATATGCTTTGACGGCTTCAATGAATTTGGCTGAAATATTACTTCAATTCATTTTATATTAATTTCTTTTGACCGAGTGAAACTGCTTTTGAGAAGCTGATAAATTTCGTAGACCGGTACAATAACATGCTTAGTTTACTATTTATACATATACAATCATTTTCTACTCTGGCTTCAAACTTATTGAAAATATTATGCAAGTAACTGAGAAGCATTATTTGCACAATTAAAATTGCTAACTGCTTATCAAATAAATGACGGTAATTTTCCAATAATGCTTCCACAGTCTTTTTCAATTATCAAACAATAATGAAACATTAAAAATACGCAAAACCGAATACAATAACGAAAACTGAATGAACTAGATCAGTGGTTCTCAACCTTTTCTCCTCATTACCCCTTTCACATTAGCTAAGAATGTGATGACCCCCTTCCCGTTGAATCGCCGCACAAAACAATGTCGAGATATTTAACTCACCCTTTTTACTGAGATTGAATACTTTTATGAATTGCCGAAGTCATGGCGAATGAGAAGAATGAAATACTTTTGTAAATTACAGTTGATTTTATTGAATGACACCAATTACAAATGTAGCCATTAAAATAACAGATCGCGAACTTACGGTGAAATTACCATTTGATAGAATTACAAGTTTGTACTACATAGGTCTACAACTCTACATAGTTAATGTGATGGTTGACATTGCTTTTTGGCTACCAGTTGCCTTATCCTTGGCTGCGTTGATGACAGAACACAACGAAGGTCATCCTGAACATTAAGACGATTCCGATTCTTGTTTTTTATGTTCATTAATGTTGAGAAACCTTGTTCACAGCGATATGTAGATGCGAAAGGAAGAAGTACTCGCAAAACGATATCAGTTACATTCGGTACTCTTTCCTTCATTAAGCACCAAAACTGTGTTAATGACTTCGTACTGAAACACATTTTGGCCGTCGAATCCTCTTGCAGTTCCATTAATTCAGTCTGAGCCACGTCATTGTCGTCAGATATGGAGGAAATGGGTGCCGTATAAGGATCTCGGACCAACCATAGTCTCATTCGAGATCTCTGGAAAGTAGCGTTTGAATTCATCCTCCAGGGACTGAAGATGTTCACAAATCACATCACGAGATTCGTGGCTCAGTTCTCTTTCGTCAAGAACATCACAAACTGTTTCAAACATGGCAGCATTTCCCATCGCCACTTTCCGCTTCCAAGTATTGAGCCTTCTGATGAAGGCCTTGATCTTGTCCACAAAATCAATGACAAGTGTATCCTTACTCTGAAGACTGAGATTAAGAGCATTGAACTGACCAAAAATATCTACCAGATAGGCTAAGTTTGTATCCCACTGAGCATTATTCCACGCAGCAAGGAGGTCATCTCGGCTTTGCGCCTCGAGAAATTTTCTAAGTTCATTTTTCACAGCAAAAACGCGGCGAACAACATTCCCTCGAGATAACCACCTCACATTCGTATGGAAAAGTAGATTCTCGCGATCTGCATCCATATCATTACATAGTTTTCTAAACAATCGAGTGTTGAGAGCACTTTTCTTGATATAATTCACTGTCTTTATCACCGCATCTAGTATCAGATTTAAGGAGGGTGGTAGAGTTCGTGATGCAAGTGCTTGTCGATGGATCATACAGTGCACTGAAGTTGCCTGCGGAGACTTTGTCTTAGGAAGAGTTACAAAGCCCGATCGAGACCCCAACATTGCTGGTGCCCCATCAGTGCATACTCCACAAAGTTGATTCCAGTCAAGGCCTTCGGATTCAAAGTAATTCGACACATCTCGCAGCACATCAACACCTTTCGTAGATAGTTCAATGTCCTTGCAAAAAAGGAATTCTTCTTTGAAGTCAGTATTGTCACAAACATACCTTGCGAATACGAGAAGCTGCGAACAAGATTGGACATCTGTAGATTCGTCCAATTGTATTGAGAATAAACCAGCAGATTTAATTTCACTGACCACTTGCTCCTTGATATCCTCAGACATGTCAGAAATTCGTCGTTTGACAGTATCGTTAGAGAGCGAAACATTCTCGACTTTCTGTACGAACTTTTCGCCCACAAGAAGACGTACCATCTCCTTTGCACATGGAAGGACAATTTGTTCACCGATAGTATGCGGCTTTTGGCACTTCGCTATCTGGTAAAAGACGATGTAAGATGCCTCAACTGCCGCTTCAGTCTGTTGCCGAAATGATCCACTAGCGTCCAGACGTTGTCTTTTCACTCCTAATTTTGTCTCAAAGAATTGCCGATCTTTATCAATGCTGCCAGGATGTTTTGACTCCAAATGAGTTTTAGCTTGCTAGGTTTCAAAGATTCAGCAGCTAACACTTTCAAACAAAGGACACATTGCGGTTTTATAACACCATTATCCTCAATACTGGTAAATCCAAAATCCAAATAACTCTCAAGATATCCTCGTATCTTACTATTAGCCATCGTACTCACAATGAACGTGTAAGTCACAATCGATTGTCTTTAACAAATTCAAGGCACACGGATAGGTTGCACACAATCCCCGTTTCTTCCTCTAAACTTCAGATGTATCACTCACCATCATCGCAGTGCTTTGACTGGCTGCTTCAGTCTTCAAAACGGAACATCGTGGTTTATTTTTCGTCAGTCCTATTTTTAGCTTCACCGCTCACAAGGGAGAGAATGTTAAGCATATTCACGATTCATCACGCTACACTGATTCATCCGCGCTAAAGTAATAGTTGAAGATTCTACAATTTACACAAACAACACAGGGTTGCCACGAGGCCACGACCCCCTTGAAGATGCAAAACGACCCCCCCCTGCAACTGTTCGTTGTGCGATAACAGCGTGTCGAATATTCTTTTCACCAATTCAGATTCATTCCTTCCACCGATAACGGAGAGACGACAGACCTAGAATAAATTAGGCTTAATTAGATAGTTTCAGTGACCGAATATTTCCTTGTTACCGTTAATTAAAATATTTACGTGTCTATTAAGTTCCCGCACTGGTCATATTTTATAGAAACGGCGAAGCTCTTCAATCTAATAATCATTATAGTTAAGAATCTTGATCATTGTGCAATTTTAGAGCCTAAAACCAATGTTCTAGCAGATGTCATTGACACTGATTAGCACGAGCTTTGTAAAGCAAATTGAAAAATGATTCTTCTAGAAAAGCTCTGGGCAATGAAATGAAATAGAACACGGGAAGTCTACTTTTGCTACATCTCCCAAGATGCCTAGGATCGCCTAGACCGCGATTTCGTTTCAACGACATAGTATATAGTAGTTGCTTTATAATTCCATGCATTTCCAATGAATGGTCGAAGAAAATTTCTATGTCTTAATAGGTCGGCCCCTCCGCATTTACAGTTCTATTAATGAGAGATTTCATTGCAGAAATTCCACATCTGTGAGGGCAATACAGGGAAAATTGAATGTAAGATAACCAGAATAAGTAGGCCTACTTTTGATTTCCCAGCTGGCAAGTATACAATTAGGCATATCTGTATGAAGATTTTAAAATCAAGCAAGTCATAACTGTGTATATCGTACATTCAACAGTAAATTTCACAAGAGTAAAAGAATTAATGAATGAGCAGATTGATTAAAATCAATGTGCGTCTGGAAGCCGACAGCAATATAATCTAAATAAAGAATGGAAATGCTTTTTATTTTGATGAATCTGGGCACTCTTGATTTACCGCAATAATAGACACCATAACAAGTTACCAGCTTCAAATTCTCGGACTGCTCGAAGTCGATTTCATCAAATTCAAGCTATTATTTCATATCGACCAGATTTCATTTCAATTATTACATACCAGTGCAACGAAATCTAGTACTACTTACTTATTTCATGCTCACCTCTCTCAAGGTTCGAAAGGGTTTCAAGTTGAAATGAGAGATTCAATAATAATTCCGTTTTCGGTAACAGTCAACAAAATCGCGTCGTGATACAGCATTTTGAACATTTGGCCAAATCAGTGATAAGTTGATGTTATGACCAACCGATGATTTATCCACTGTCGTCCACGGAGTTTGAGAATTTGGAGAACCTGAAATAATTTTGTTTTGAGCCGAGATTTACTGTGTTTAATGTCGGCAATATGGATCAATCCTTAAAAATATGCACAAGTAACTGCGATGAAGTAATACATGTACACTGTATGTTCATCACACAGTGGCAGAACATTGTGTCAGAAAAAAATGTACACGTAAATGGGATTTGTCTTGAAGTAAGCCACGAAAATGAAACTATGCACAATGTAAATAGAATGATTAAATATTGAGTTCCAAATTCAGTTGAAAAATAGAACAAACCTGAATAGCTGGCAATTTATTTTTTTTTTTTTTTTTTTTTTATTTATTTTCATAAAGCAAAAAACACTAAAAAAAGAAATAAAAAAAAAAAAAAAGTAAAAAGCAAAACAAAAAAAAAAAGAATTAAAATAAAATAAGAACAATAAAAAGAAGATAAAACAGAACAATATCCAAACAAGACGACAAAACAAAAGAAAAGAACCCCTCTTTTTTTTATTTTTTTTATTTTTTTTTTTTTTTTTTTTTTTCAAACAAAAAAGACAATAGCAAAAAACAAAAAAAACAACAAATTAAAAAAACAAGAGAAACAAAAACAATAACACAAAAAATAACAAACACAAGAAAGCAATAAAAACAAAAAACAACGAGAAACCAAAAACAAAATAACAACAAAAACAAAAAAAAACAAAAAAAAAACAAAAACAAAAACAAAAACAAACAGAAAAAAAAAAAAAAAACAAAAAAACAAAACATAACCACAAAAAAAAAAAAAAAAACAAAACACAATAAAAACAAAACACAATACAAAAAACAAAAAAAACAAAACAACCCCAAAAAAAACAAAAAACAAAAACAACAAGAACAACCCCACAAAAACACCAAACACCACAAACCAAAAAAACACCCAAAACACTCAAACAAAACAAAAACACACCAAACCACACCAACACCACCCCACAAAAAAAAACAAAACAACCACAAACACAACACAAACCCCAAACAAAAAAACACAACGAACAAACCAAAAACAAAACCAACCATCCCCTCCCCCCCACACCCCACACCCCCCCCCCCCCCCCACCCCCCCCCCACCACCCTCCCCCCCCCCAACACCCCCCCCCCCCCCCGCCCCCCCCCCCCCCCCCCCCCAGCGCAAGCATGCCACCCACCCCCCCCATTCAACCCATCCGCCACCTCACGAACCCCACATACACCCCGAACCACCTCCCAAAATCCCGACGCAGCCAATCCATGGACAAAACGATGATATTCCCTTACACCATAAACTAAAAATCGAACAAAAAATTTCAGTAAACTAACTAAATGCACACACAGAACTAAGCCACAGTCAAACCAACCTCAACCATAGCGACCCTAGCGGCACGTTATAGCAAAAACCGTACGCCAAACCACGAGAAAATATAGTAAGCAAAACTCCACTTCAGGACCGCGCAAGAAGGCGGACATCGCTGCGTACCCCCCCCTCTGGCACGGCAGAGTTGTCGAGGACGGCGCCTTGTGTGCTTCGATGCAGGTGTGCAAAAGAGCAGAGGGGTGTTGCGACGTAAGAAAAAAAGATGTGGGGGACATCGTGTCGCGTCGTGGTGTGTGGTGTGTCAAACGTGGTGACTAGTGAGGGGGTGGGACTTGGAGAGCTCAAGTAGTGTGGGTGCGTGGGTAGCTCTGTGTAGGAGTCCAAGTAGGGTTCGAGTGAGGTGGTGGGATTTGTGCGTGATCACGGGAAAATCGGTTCGTATGGGTCGGCTCGAAGGTAGGTGGGACAGTTGTGCAGTGTTCGTCGTGGTGAGGTCCATAGCGTGTCGTGGGGTGGTAGGTTGGGGGCGCAGTCAAGTGGGGTGGTGGATCGTGCAAAGTGTGTGCGTGTGTTGGGGTTTCGATAGATCGTAGTGGGGTGCGTGAGTGGGGTTGGGTTTCACAGGTGGTGTTGGTGTGTCTGTGCCTCCCCCCCCTCTGGAACGACAGAGGTTGTGGTTGTCGTGGTGTGCCGGCCAGGTGGGTCCACGTTCACAACATGTTCGCTGACGTCCCCCCTGCAACGACAGAGTGTGAGACTCGGCGTGAGTAGTTCCGACCGCCATGGTTGACGGTTTGGGCGACCGTCTAGGTTGAGTGGGCGACCGCCAGGATTAGTCTTGAGGCTATAGTGTTGTGAGTTTTGGTGCAGATCTGCTGAATGTTGGGTATGGTAAAAGGGTAGTTTCGAGTGGAAGGATGTGGTCGGATGTGAAACGGAGGTCAGATTCCGGATTCAGCGTGAAATTCTGCTCGGTAGGGTGAGTTTCTCAAGGCAATGGAGAGGAAAAAATTTCAACATTTTTCGAAATACGACAAGTAGTTTAGAATTTGGGACGTTTGGTGTGTAGCGCCCAAACGAAGCATCGGATGGGAAAACGGAGGCCAGATTCGGAATCTACGTGAAATTTTGGGTTAGGAAGGATGTTTCCAGCGAAATCGGAGAAAAAATTTTCGGCTGACGTCCCACCCCCTGGACAGCTTGCTTCGATTTTGGCTTCCAGTGGACGGATTTTGTCGTGCCATAGCTCGTTTGAAAGCTAAGAGTGAGACAAATTCACTGAAAGAATCGGCTTGTTCCTATCTGTCTTCGTTTAGATGTGAGACGCCATTTAAGATGTTGGGAGATTGGCGAAAAACGACAGAGTTAGAATTTGGGACGTTTTGGGATGTCAGCTAAAACGAACTATCGGATTGGTAAACGGAAGCCAGATTTGGGAGATTCATTGATGTTATTGTCAATGAGGTTCATTATCCAATGAAGAATCAAGCATTTCTTTATAAATAGCGAGCATTCCACAGCGAGAATCATTCATCGTTGAATCACACGAGTGACGGACGCACATTTTTCTCTTCCCTAGTTCCCTGTTCTATTATCCAACTAAAATGGTAAGTCCGCTACTTCCTCCTTCCTCCCTTGAACGTAAACTTAATTACAATCTTTTTTCATTTTCAGGCATCTACTCCATTTACTGAACTAGTAGGACAATAAATGGGCGGTCCAACGTTACCAAGGTTTCGCTACGGTCAGATATCTAAACTGAGGCAAGTGGACGAAACAACCAAGGACATACTCCTACTACCGCTACTGCCGTAAATTTAAAACAGCCTTGCGTTATCTGATGATTCAACAGCGTAGTACTCCCAAAGACGGGAATGCTCCCTTCCACGGATGTCAAGATAATGCACAATCAGTTAGGGGACTACATACTGATCCACGTGAGTCCGAACATTCGCCACCACCTTGATTACTATTGAGGAGAATTATTTATTTTTAATGTTATTATAGATTATATTTTTAAATTTTTGTTTTTTTTATTTTTATTATTTTTTTAATGTTTTTTTTATTATTATGTTTAATATAGTTATTTTTTTTATACGTGACATTAAATATGGACATTCCTACTCCTTCTTGCTCAAGAGTGGAAAGGCTCGAGATGACAAAGGATACTCCAGATAGAAAGATTTGGGATGGTAATCACATTTGCCTACCGGGTATCACATTGTGTACTTACTATAAGAAGGATGGAGATCATTCAATAACACATCAGATGTGATGAGCTCGGAGAAGGTACTTGGGATATCCTTTTCAAAGTGAATGGGCTATATTATGGTCGACACAAGGATAATAAAATAGCCTCTCTCGAAAGATCCATGCATATGGAATTCCATCCTATATTAATCCGAAACCCACCCAAAGTGGACGACATAATTGATCAAATCCTTAACAGCAGTGGTACGAAGCGCAAGTCGGAGAAGAAAAATGCTACATCAAAACGCAAATCAAAGAAGGAGTATTACTAGTCCTTTCCTAACTCTACCCTATGACAATTCGCTTATGTGCTTTGAGTGTCGTAGACGTGGTCTTATTAGATACATTTTACTTCTTCGTTGCCATCATATCATTTGTGTATTTTGTCGTGAAAAGCATCGATGTAATTCTTCATTTTGTAATATGTGTATAGAACGTTTCCTTAGATGTGTAAATTTCCGTTTTAGGCTTCTATCATCATTTTTATGGATTGTGAGGTGAACCTGTACAGGAGCTCAGTGCTATTGCTATGAACAATTGGACATATCAGATTGTTAGTGTCTATAATCAACATGCCAACTGTGATCCCAATGTTGTTCAATGGGCGAGAAAACACATTCATGGACTTAATCTGAAATATTTGCAAGACTATGGCTTTTCTTGTGTGAGTGCTCTTCTTATTGACTTTAAACGATGGTTAGCTGCTTTCTATGTTATACGCATCTTTTGTAATAATCCTGGTAAGGAGAGGAAAGTATTTCCCAATCTAATCATTGATGATATTTTGCTCCCACCTTGGGATAGTAGAGTGAATCAACATTATCATGAAGTCACGAAACGTTTTAAGGATTTGTGTGTTCCTATATTGTCTGTTCTTTGTAGTAGCTACGTTCATAACCAATGCTTCTTTCCTCCTTACCTCAACACTGCCAAAGTCCTGTATGGTTATCATTGCTCGCTGTATGATAGTTACCAGCTGTATCTATTTTATCTCTTTCAAACCATTGATTTATAATGCATGCTTGTTACCATTATTCAATAAATGTTACTATGAGAAGAGTTGTTGTTTTCATGCAATGGATGGGTTAGATAAAGGGCGATCATGTCTTTCTCAAACGACTGCGGGAAACATTACGTTTTCATAGGCAAAGTTTAAAAGGAGCTGTTCAAGATTATGTGATAAAATTTCATAAAGATGAGACCGACATCGAAGCAGTGGTCGATGATGCTAGCACTCTATTTCTAGAGTTAATGAATACATTCTCTGATAGCATTATCATGGCGCGATTAGTTGCGAAAAATTAAGTTTAGTCATTTTGGAAAGGAAAGAGGTGGAAAGTCGCTCTTTCCATTTTGGCTTCTTATTCAATGGAAGTGGTAGATCACCCCGAAGAATTTTTTTAAAAGACATATGATAAAAATTGCTGAACGTCTTAACGCATTTAACCATCATGGTAGCAGTCTAGTGATTGAAGCGATTTCAGATATTCACATTCAACTTTCCATAAAGAAAAAATTGAAAATGCAGTGGTACTTGATTGTAGCACAACTGGTTTTCGAGCTATGTCTGCTCACTCTCGAAGTATATTCCTTCTGTACATGCGTCTATTATTTAGAAAAGGCTAGCAAATTCATATCTTCAAAAAGACTTGCTATAGACATCAGTAACGGTGAAACTATGTGTTGTGATGTATGTAAGCGAAAGGATGGAAATGAAAAGCGCATCTTCAAGAGATGTAAGCATGCTTTTTGTCAACGCTGTTTCATACGTAATTGCATTCAACTTTGCCAATGTAACCACTGTGATATTGCTCATTTCGAGTGTCACTTATGTCGCAATAGTTAGTACCTATGCAAATGTGGTAAAGATAGGTTTTAGCAAAGACTAACACGGAAAATGGCGAAACGTAAAATGACGAAACGTAAAAGTCAAAAGTTTTCTTCAGCCATTCAAGCTCTCCGACGAATGAAAGCAAATCAGCGATACAATGCTATACGACATGCTAACGATAAATTCATTTGTGAAATTATTTCTCATGTGAGGAAGTTGAGGACGAAGAAATTAGCGCCAAAACAACGAAAGTTACTTAAGCGATATGCTACAAAATTGCGTTTCATCTCCAATCCTAAAGTCGCCCTTCAAAGAAAGAGGAAAACTCTAACACAAAAGGGCGGTTTCCTTTCAGCAATACTTCCAATGATAGCTCCTGCCGTGGGCAACCTATTGGGAAATATCTTTGGCTCTAAGCGTTAATTATGCAAATGTTGAGTCTCAAAGTAATAAAATGGATTTCAGACTTCAATGTGATAAAGTTCTGACTGTATCAGGTCCATCTCATGCAGGTAAAACTGTTTTCACGCTGAATTTATTGGATAAAAGAAGGGAGTTGTTTAAGGAACCTATCAATCGAGTGATTTGGTGTTATGGTATTTATCAACCGTCGCTGTTTCAGGAATTGCAAAGTCGCAACTTTATTCGACATGAAGGAATTATTCCAGTGGATAAACTTCAGTCTAATGATGTTGTTGTATTGGATGATTTATTAAAAGAAAGTAAGAATTCAAAAGATGTTACAGATATGTTTACTCGCGCAGCACACCATAAAAGGTGCTTTATCATCTATATTACACAAAATTTGTTTCCTGATGGAAAAGAAGCTCGTACACGAAACCTGAATACACACTATTATGCTATTTTCAAGAATCCGCGAGATAAAAGTCAATTTGAAATTTTAGCGCGACAAGTTGCACCCAGAGGATCAAAAGCCTTAATTGAAATTTTTCAAGCAGCTACTGAAAACCCATACGGTTACTTATTCATTGACTTTACGCAAGAGTGTCCGGAAGAATTTAGATTTCGAAGTGATATTTTGAAAACTCCCATGATTATCTACAAACTATGAGTTCTTATTCTCGCATGATTGTTATTCCTCAGGATGAATATGTACAATTGACTGCCATGCAGCAAGTAAAGCAACCTCTTGCAAATCAAATGTATAGGAAAGAAATAGATTATCAGCAAAATGTTCACATCAAAGATCCACATCGTGCTGTATTATTACAATCGGAAACTGTTGAGCAATTGAAAAACTTGAAGAATAAGATGCGTGACTCTGTATCGACTGCTACACCTTTAGCATCTCGCGCACATGCCATATCTCTTTTCAATAGTATTGAGCCCATCTCAATGTAAATGATAGAGGAGAAATCATTACAGATGAAAATAAAGTGATTGATGCTTCACGTTATGAAGACTTGATTCAGTATGCGACACGTAGAAAGCGCCGTCAGGGCTATGTTCCACCTGGTTGGTCATACTTTCTTAAACTATTGAAAAAGCATAATGTGCCAAAATTTGCTTTGAATAATGAGACATTGAAAGAACTTGATTCAACAGTGGCTACTACTCCAATGCTTCAGACGATGAAAATGCCAACAAATTGGTTTTAAGACGTCACCTGCTACATCCCCTCCCACACTCACTAAGCAAACAAGAGAAGAACTCGACGTAGATCTACATCGCCACTAAAACTGGTAAAAGGAAAACGTAAAAACAGCTCCTCCCTAGGAAATACATGTTCTCAGACTATTAATTATGAAGCAGATGTGTTGCTTGCCATGTAATGAGCCGCCAGAGGTGAATGTCGTTGTCACTTGCACTTGCTGCGCCAGCTCTCATAATGAAACCCCTAAGCAATGTGAACACGATCGCAAAACCGCTAAAGCTAAATGCTGCAGTTGTTGTAAATGTAGAAAGGCAAGAAAACAAAAAGATGAGAAGGAGGAAAAAGAGTCAGCCGTCATCGACCCTGAACGTTTGAAGTCAATCTATTATGATGTAAAACATCCGCAGGATTTGCATCTATCAAGAAATTATCAAAAGCGAGTGGTCTTCCACAATCACAAGTGAAACGATGGTTAAAGGGTCAGGCTACCTATACACTCCACCAACAAGCGAAAAAGAAGTACCGCACCCGCCATTATATTGTTCATGACATCGATGAACAGTGGCAAGCAGATTTGTGCGATGTTGCCTCCATTTCAAAACATAACTCGGGCAATAATTTTATTTTAACCGTCATTGATATTTTCTTCGCGGTTATGCGTGGGCTACAACTTTAAAAACTAAAGAAGGAAAGGAGTAGCAAAAGCATTCCAAACAATTTTTCGAGAAGGTCGCATTCCAAAAAGAATTCAGAGTGATCAAGGAAAAGAGTTTGAAAATCAGCATGTGACAAGATTATTTGAGAGGCATGACATTGAGTTGTTTAGTGTAAAGAGCGCTTATAAAGCTGCACTCGTTGAACGTTTTTATCGCACATTAAAAAATCGCTTGTGGCGACATTTTACTGCCAACTTGACACAAAATTGGACAAAGGTTCTACAAGATACACTCCATGCCTACAATCACTCTATCCATCGTTCTATTGGACTCAGACCAGTAGATGTAAATGCTGACAATGTAGATAAAGTGCGCGAATCATTTCAAAGTAAACGCACTCATGTGAAAAGTGATGTGAAAATTGGCGATAAAGTTCGTATCTCAAAAGTGTAAAGTGTTTTTTGCTAAAGGGTACCTTCCGAATTGGACAGAGGAGGTATTTACAGTATCAAGGATTAATCAAAAAGACTCTCCGACCACCTACAAGTTGAAAGATTACGATAATGAAGAAATTGAGGGTAGCTTTTACCGCGATGAGATTGAGGTAGTCACTGAAAGTGAAACATATTTGGTAGAGAAAATCATTCGATGTAAAAAACTGCAAGGTGAAGAATGTTGTCTTGTTAAATGGACTGTTTATCCTTCAAGTGATGAACTCTGGTTGCGTCGTGCCATCACTCGGCAAACTTAATATCGTCACAACATTCCACACCCCGTGACCGAAATTTCGGATCTCTGGTAACTCA
>CAJQUW010014654.1:0-45564 GCA_907163375.1 Prostheceraeus crozeri | reverse complement strand
CTAAAGCCTCGAGGAGCTTCGCTCCGATTGGTTAGTAAACATGGACTGAAGGACCCCTTGGTCCGTTTAAGATTTACGTTTGTGAAATTGGACAACAACTTCGAGATAACTTTATTAATTGCCCTGTTTGCACTTTTTATCTATTGCGTCCAAGCAGCGTGTGATGTACTTTTAATTTTCTCTTCTATTAAACCTTGCGTTTCTGCTGATTAATCTTCAAAACGCTCGAACGCCGCCGTTTTTTAAAAGAAATTAAGAGCTTTTAACTTAATTTTAAGAACCAATTCTAATTGTCTTTTTAAAACAGCATCTAACTGTTCTTTTTTATTTTCTTTTAGAGTTTTTTCCCCCCTTGTTGTAAATTTTTCTTTAAAATATAAATCATTTTCTATTCTAATTGATTTATAAGAGTTTTTCATTTTATCAACTTTTTGATTAAGTGAGTTTTACTTTTCCATATTATTATTTCTATTCCATCTTTTTCATTTTGTTGAGTAATTTTAGAACTCAATTCAATCAACACTTTATTTTTGGAATGTAAGTTTGTAACTGGCTTTTAGAATTTTTTTTAATTCCTTTTCAGGTAGATTTTTCTATTTCATCCTTCCTAATTTGGTTCTTTTATAACACAATAAACATTTTTTGAATATCTGATGTATATTTTTAATTACAGCAGATTTTAAATTTTAAAGAAAGTAATATTAAAATTTTTGATTGTTCTGAAATCTTTTTTAAAAAGTTTTGCTATATCTGCTTCTAGCTCTCCTATCCTTTTTAATCAAGTTTTTAAAATAATTTTTTACGTTTAATAATAAAAAAAATGATTTGTCATTAAGTTTAAGCAACTTCAATTCATATCATCAGTGGAAACCAAAACAGTTCGTTTATTAAAAAATTTTTCTTTTAAATCATTGATTTGTGTAATTCAACAATCATATTAGGTTTTTATTTGTTAACTCTGTATTTTGTTTGCGGAAGAATAGAAAGAATGCAATGGACCAGATAAAAACGTCTCCCAGTTTTACAATGATATGAATTTTCTATCTCTATTTTCTGAATTTCACCGATTTATTCGGGATATAATGGCACCCTCCACCAACATTTGGTAACATCATTTTTTAACAATAAAACAAATAAATTTTTTTTTCTAATTAAAAATAAAAAATGGAAAGCCCCAAATATTAAAAAAAATTATATTTCGTCCGCATCAATCCTGTTCTTCTATTCGACGAGATCAACGGGATTTGAAAATAAATGTTGTTGTTAATAATAATAAGAATAATAAAACTATTACAAATCCATGTATAGATGTTAATCTTTTGTTTGAATTACAAGCCGAAATATTGTAGAGAAACAGACCTAAAAGGTTTACCTTCAATAGAAACTAATTATTGTTTATTTCCAGGTGATCGCATTTATTAAATTATGGAGAATGTTAAGTACATATAATGATGGTAGCTTATGTTTGAATTAAATAAAGAAAAATATGGTTATAATAGGTCATAATAATGTATTATGGGTTTATCAGCAGCAGTTTGCCGATTAGTAATACTGTTTTGGATAGAAACTAAAAATTTATTAATTATATCAATATTAAAAGAAATTAGTTAAAAAATTAAAAATCTTTTTCGAAAAGAAAAAATTAGATTATTTGTTGACGAAATCAAAATCAATATAACATTCACATAGCGAGTAAAAAACATAATGAAGAATTAATTATGTCAAGTTTAGATATAGAGACAACAATTTATATAAACAAGAAACATTAGAAATGGCCGCAAAATATGAATGGGGGGGGGGTGATGATACAGATATAGGATTATATTCAAACTTAAATATTAATTTATTTAAAATCTTAATATAAATGGTTTAGCTCAACAAGAGAAAAATTTATATGTGGAACTACACCTTATACTATTAACAATGAACCATAATCATGATAAACGAAAACCGAAGGTTCTAGGGCGTTTTGCCCGATCTTAAAGAATCTTATGATAATAAAATGATAATAATATAGATATAATAATATAGGATTAAATAATATAGATGAAAATACTATAGATGATGATAATAAAACATGATAATTATAGATATGATTCAGAAACATCTTAAAAATGGTGTAAATGGTAAAAAAGAATATAAAAATATTAGTAATTATAAAAATTTTATCTAAATTTTTTTTTCAATTTTCCCTTACAATTGAAAATAATAATGATGGTATAGGTTGAAGATAACTGTATTAGACAACTATGCGTCGTGGGTCCTACAAAAATTTAAAATTAGGATTTATACATCTAATCAATTTTAAATTGTTAATCATCTTTAATAAAAACTAAAAGTGGATTCCAGATTAAAGTGGTGTTATTAAATTTTCCAAAAGAAAGAACAAAGACCAATATTTTTTCCTCTATTATATTATTAATCAGATAAAAAATGTAATTTTAGAATTAGAATATTCCAATAAGAGAATGGTATCCTATCCAGGGAAATGGGGGGCATTCTTTACCCAAAAGTGTAAATTTATGATGTTGAAGAAACAATTTTGAGGATGATAGAAGAATCAATAGTTAGTGAAAATAAATTTAAAATTAATCTTTTTGATAAAACACATTATATGATAAAACTTAATATATGATAAAACTTAATAGAAAAATTACACAAAATATATTGCGATAAATATATTTTCATATGTAATAAAATTTTTAGATGTAATAAGTTTTTTTAAGATGGAATAATTGTTGAAGTAAAAAGTTTATAGATGTAAATAAGTGTTATATAGATGTAATTAAAGTTTATTAGATGAATAAAAAGTTTATAAAGATGTAATAAATTTTTTTAAGTGTAATAAGTTTATAGGTAATTAAATTTTTTAGATGTAAATTAAGTTTATAGTGTAAATAAGTTTTTAGATGGAATAATTTTTTTAGATAGATGTTATACATTTTTTTAGATGTTATAAATTTTTAGATGTAATAAAAAAATTATTAAATTCCCAACGTGTCCATCATCAGTCAACTTAAGATAAATTAACTCTCAACAGATTGGATTGTTTTGAAAATATTTTCAGCTTGAATATCTTTCTTCTCCGTTATAAGGTAACATAATTTCATTTTCATCTGGTGCCTTGACCGTTTATATATTTGATTTTGAACCAGAAAATTTTTTTTTCTTTTCCCAGTATTATTATTTTTTTTATCAGGGAATACTAATTCCAGTATTTCTAAAGATCTTTTTCCATGGTTTTATTAACTGTAGTCCGATAAATAGTTTTCATTCTCCTTTTCCTCCTCCCGAATATTAATTTTAGAAATCTTCATACTCCCTCCAAATATATCTGATCTCTTCTATTTCTACGTCTATTTCTTGTGCCAATTATCATCAAATCTCCTGTTCCCCTTGGGCTGGGAATATCATTTTAGAAAATCATACTCAATTACCACCCCCCCCCCCCTCTATGTTGTGTTGTCGAGCCCAACACCTCCCCTCCCCGACCCACTCCCCCCCCTCCCCCCCCCCACCCCCGTACTGGCCTCCCTGACAGTATTTGCTAGTTCCCCCCCCACCCACCTCCCCCACTACTCCACTACCCATAGTTCCACCCCCAGCCCCCCCCCTCCATCAAATAGACCCTACCCGTATTTTCTAACATTACTTTATCTTGTGAATATCCGTTGAATGTTTTCTTTTCACTAAGTCTCCCTTGTTCATCTACAGTAATACAGTATTTTACTTTAGGTGCAATAAACAATGCAAAAATAAATCCACCATTTCCGTTCAATAATCATTTTTTCCCTGACACAATTCTCCTCCAACATATCCAGCAGCGTCTAATTTATTAAAGAGCTCATTGGAAATATATATTGAATCAGTATCTGTATAATGAATGTATTTTTCTTTGAAACCATTAATTTCTAAAATAAAGTTATTCATGATTCCTCTAGAGTGAGAAAGAATGAAAGAACCTAAGTGTGATGGCATGAATGACGTCTTCCCATCTTTTACAATATTAGTTTTGAGAAATTCATCATCTTCCATTTCTACTTTCGCTAAATATTGTTCATCATTTAATTTTTCATAATCTTTTACTTCTTGAGTGAAATTTTTTCTCAATGTATTCTCATTCCATAAATGATATTTAGTGGTTATATCTTTTTGCACAGTTTTGCCATATAGCGAATTCAGCAATAATTTAATTAACTCATCACCTACAGTATTTCCTTCTGTTTTATATCTTTTTCTCAAATTAAAAAGTTTTTCAATATAAATTCGAAATGGTGAAACTTGATAATTTTTTTCATAAATTATACCATCAGTAATATGTAAGATTTTCCCCCCCACATCTAACAATTTCTTGTATGTCAACAGAAGTTAATACATCATAACATATACCATTTCTAAACCTGATTACTTTTACATGAGAATTATTATTTTGATTTTTAACTTTATCTTTAATAGGAACTGGTTGGAAAAACATATCATTCGGATATTGAAACACAACAGAGAATATTCCAGTTTTAGGTCTAAATGTTTGTGTATTAAATTTATATACTATTTCCCGCTCTTCTTCTTGACGAAATTTTCTAGCTGATTCAGCTTTAGGGTATTCTGAATTTTCATCATACATAGCTGATGGATATAACGATGTTGCATCAAAAGCCATTAGAAATTCATTTTTTTGTTCAAGTAGTTGATTTGAAATTTTCTTACAAATTTCAGTTTTATCTCCTAAATCTCGATACTGTTTCATTAAATCTATTAAATTACTTCCAGGGGACAAAGCCCCACCAGCGTAGCGACCAAGGGACAAAGTCCCCCCAGCGCAGCGACCAAGGGACAAAGTCCCCCCAGCGCAGCGACCAGGTAAATACTGTTTTAATATTGGTAACAAGATGCTACAAAATGGCGATATGTATTTTCTTATATTTGCTGAAACTCTTCCACCTTTAACAGATTTTCTAATATAATTTCTAGCCCATAAATCTATATGAGAATGAATATTTTATATTGTCATTTTGTACGCTTTTCATCCAACCGTTAAATGTTAAAGCAGAGGATGTCAAATTAGTAGTTATATCTTCACCAACTAAATCTTGCATAACATTATTATATTTGCAGATACAAAAAGCTAAAGAAAGAATATCGTTAACTAAATATGGTCTCCATTCATTTTCTTTTTCTTTATAATTTTCATGTGTTATGTCTCCAATTTCATAATTTAATTTACACACATTCGTAGGAATTTTAAAATTCTCACACCATTTAGAAAGACTTGTTTTTACATGTTGATAACTACATTTCATTATAATAGTTTGAAGTGCTAATTTACCTGAAGGTGAATCTTTTTCCCATATTGTTTTTAAATCTAAAAGATTTTTGAATGTATCTACTAACACATTCAGTTGTATAAGGATTTTGTAATGAAGCAGTCAATATTCCTCTTGAAGTTTTAACAGGCGGTTTAGATAATTTAAAATTAGCTTTTATCGGAAAATAGGAATCAAAACCTGATGAATTGTGAGCTATTAAAGTTACTCTAGAATAATTAAATTTTTCCAAGAGTTTTAAAAAATTGATGGATCGGACATACGTCCTCTGGGTTTCCCCCGATCGAACATTCATCATCCTCAGTTCTCGTAAATATTTACACACAATTTTGAAGTTTATTAAATTCTAATTCAGTTAAATTATTATACTCATTAATCTGTTTTTTAAGTTTTTTAATTTCATCTTCATCTTTTGATCGTTTAATTTTAATCATATCACTTAGCAAACGTGTTTCTAATTCTTTCAATCTTTGTTTCGGTAAACAACATATAAATTTATTAAAATTAATAGCTCCTACAGCATAAGGAATAGGATGAGCTGTTGAACAGTTAGGATCGGGAAAAGTTTCGAGATCCCAAATATATGTTGAACCATAGTCAATTTTTTTTCTTTGTTATGATTTTATATGGACGCGTTGTTAGATTTTCATCAGTAACTGTTTTATATATGGGTTTGAAATTATTTTCAATTTCTCTAATAGCTTTTAATTTATGAGATTTATTAATTAAACAATAGTGACCAATTGTTGAACCTGCGTGAAAATAATTGTAATAAACATAATTATGAAAGCGTTTCAATTCCTCTAGGATTTAAATGACGATTGGCAGGACTATAATATTGAACACATTCTCCAAAATATTTATTGAATTGAGAAAATTTACAGTTTGACATTTACTCCTGTTCTGGATGTGGCTTTCTCTTTTATATAAAAAATTATTAAACATTTCTTTCATCATTTCTCCTTGTTCTTCATTAAAACCTCGTAAAACATTATAACATTTAATAAAACAAAAATCTTCAGAAGGAATATAACAATATTCACCGAAATATTCTTTGATTCTATATTTCATATTAATCCCTGCCCCTCTATGCGATCTTTGTACTAACTTCATTCCAAAATCTTCATATTTAATATTACCTGTAAAAATCCATTCGTTAGCATCGGATTTCTCATCCAGATTCGAAAACCATGTTTCAAATGATTTTTTATTATAGAAGGTTACGTAAAAATTTTGAATTATATTTTCCTGATCTTTAATAACTTTTCCAAGTAAATTAATAATTTTACATTTGCTAAAAGTTTCCGCATATCATTTACTACATTAATAAAAGATACATTTTCATATTTAATTTCATTTGGATTAAATAAATTACATAAATCATCACCAAGTTCATCCTTAATTCTATCATCAAAAAAGATATCAGTAATAGGGGTTTCTAATATTTCTTTTGTTCCACTTTTCTGTTTTTTAGTATTACGTCTAATACTACGCCTAGTACGTTTCTGTTTTTTAATACGTTTACTACGTTTACTATGTTTAATTTGCGCATCAAACTCAGCAGTTTGTTTCTTGATTAATTCATCAATCCTAGAGGTTTGTCCGAGAGACATTTCACGATTCATATTTTTTAAAAGAAAAAATGAATTTTTACATAGAACCTCGGTTCCGTTTTTGCATATACACAGGAATATGTAATTGATGTAATGTTTCTAATTCATGTGCTGTTAAATGTTCTTTCTTAACCAACCACCATAAATTATTATACGCCAAAAATACTCGGAAACTTCTTAAACAAAGTGGAAAGTCTTTTGTTTTAACACACGGTTTAATACCATGTTTTGTTTTAAAATCTGTAACGAGCGCTACGTATTTATGATGATAATAAAATCTAACTTCTTTCTTCGAATTTACAGGATTTGTAGGATGACGATAATCTTTTAAAACTGGTACATGCTCTATCTTATAATCATTCAACATATTTTTTTTTATTTTTATTAACAAAAAATTTATAAGAAAAAATTATTCGATCACTCCTCGAAAATATTTTCTATAACTCTTTCACTCCTCGAAAATATTTTCTATAACTCTTTCATGAATTTTTTATCAATATTAATTGTGATAAATCCATAATCTTTTGACCAAGCATTGTTACACGATTGTTTAAATTCATCTTTATTTCTTACACATAAATCTCTTAACAAATCACTTAAGTTTCTTGCATTTATTTCAAATAGTATAAATATATTTGCATTCTTTCTAATAACACTTCCGTCTAATGAATACATACTTTGTGTTAAATAAAATACACTACAGTTATTATGTCTACCTCTTGTGAAATAATTTCTCTGAACTGACTGATTTCTATCATTAACACAATCATCAAAAATTACACAATGTTTCATTGTTTTATCTAGTTTACTAGGATCTTGCATATTACCACTATCATCTATTAATTGTATTTTTATATGCTTATTTTTATTAGATTCTACTAACTGATTATTTTTTGTTGCTTCTTCACACCACGAACTTATTTCTTCTTCATCTTCAGATTTTTCATATTCTTTGAATAATGAAGCAATTGCAGTTTTTTTAAGATTATTTTCAAATCCATATTTTAAAAATTGATTTTAAATAATAGATATGTTTTTCCACATCCTGATCTTCCACAAATAACTGACAAAACTTTATTAGATAAATTTGGATGATGATTAAATTTAAGTTTTTTTTTATTTAATGGAGGTAGTTCACTCATTTTTTAATAAAAAAATTTATTTTTATTTTTTTATTTTTTGTTTCTAAAGAAGAAGAAAATTAAACTTCTCTAGCTTCGCGTGGGAGTTTATACCTCCCGAACCAAAAGATCTATCATAATCTCTTCACCTCCAAAATTTATTTCTTGTCCTTTTTCATCAGTGATTCTAATGTTAATGTTGTTAATAGTTTTTCTTGTAATAGGAAAATATATTAATGTTTGTGGAAATACATTTAATCTATAACCAATGGGTACAGTAAAAGCTGGAAAACTGAATATTAAATTTGATAATTTACCATTTATATATCCTCCTTCAATAATGTCACAATGTACAACAATTGAATTTATTTCAGTTATTTTTGGAATCTTCTCACCTAAATGATAACCTTGACTATAGGTTTGTTTATTAAATCCTAATAGCTTTGACAATGATCTATCATGATTAAAATCAACTTGATGATTTTCGTCTAAAGTAAGAGAAAATTTATTAACTGCCTGTTCAACTGCAAAATGTAATTGTTTCTTATCTTTAAATGGTATACCTAAATGTCTCTTAATTTCATTTGATATTGTTTCAACTTCGTAAGAACCAGGAAGAAAAGTTAATATTTTCCATGTTTTGCCTTTATCAGTAGAATATCTAAATTGATCATTCACATCTTTGATAACGTTTTGAATAGTGTTAAATGTGGAGAAACTAGTCAATGCAATTTGATAATTTTTATTTTGTTCCAAATGTAGAATGGTTTCTAAATTACAAGTGTGTGATGAAGTAGTTGTTATAATTTTTAACGTCGTACTAAATTTTGATGAACCCAAAATCTCTGTCAAATTTTCTAAATGATTATTAATTTTGTCTAAATCTGCTGAACACATTTTTAAACTAAAAAAATTAAATAAATATTATAGATAAAAATCGTAGATAAAAATCATAGATAAAAATCATAGATAAAAATCATAAATAAAAATCATAGATAAAATAGATAAAAATTAGAAACAACATATTTCAGCTACACTTTTATAATCCTCTTCATTTAGAATCTTCTTTTCTAACAGTCTTTTCAATATAGTATGAATTTCATTGAAACTAGAATTATGTCCTTCTTTTATTGCAGATATTAAAATACTTAATCTATTTAGTAATTCTTGTGGATCATCTGGTAAAAATATGGTTGTTTCTGTTTTCTGTTTTTCAGATAAACCTTTTCCTACTTTAACTCCCGTTGATAATAAATTTTCTAATTGTTTATAACGTCTAAGAGTTTTTACTGCACCAACTCTATCTAACATAGCTTTATATTTTATAAGATCATCTACAGCATAATTATTTAAATCTGCTCCTCTTAAAAGATTAACAAAATTTCTATCTAAATTAAAAGGAGATTTATCTGGTGAAAAAATTAAACCTCGAAAAGGTTGTGGAAATATTTCTTTTTGTCCGAGATAAAATCTAGGTATTGTTTTTCCATCTATAAATGAAATAGAATGTTCAAATTGCATAGATTTTGGTAATATCTTATTAATGTTTGATTCTAGTACTCCATAGTCATCTAATATAGTTTTGTGCTCTGGATCTGTTATATCAAGTTGTTAATCATTATTTGTACTTTCTTTTTCAAGAGTTTTAAATGGTTTCATAGTTTTCTCAAAATCAGTTTTTACTTGCTCGGTTTGCTGCATTTTTTCAAACATATCAGATTGAATACCAGCTTTTATCATTCTATGTTGAAGATGATTTTCTTTCATAATTTTTCTTTGTTTTATTAACTCTTCTAATTGTTTTATTCTTTTAAAATTATCAGCTCTAATTTTATCCATTTTTAAAATATAATATTTGAATTTTGTGGTAACATTGGAATACAGCAAAAACATTTTACTGAACAAATTATTTTTTTATTGCTTTGTTGTTTGACATCTTTTCGTTTAAAGTTTTCTCGTTTTAAGTTTTTTTAATAAAGTTTTGCTTAAATTTTCGCTTAAAGTTTTTAGCTCTTCTAAAAAAATTTTGTCATTTTCTTCATTAGAAATTTTACCATCACTAGAAATTTTGCCATCCTTTTTATTTTTATCATCAACTTTTTCTGTCTGTGATTGAAATGATATTTGATTTACTTCATTAGCTATTTGATCAAATTTTTCAATCTCATCTAACGTAATAACATTATCATCACATACTCTTTGAAAGTAGTAATGTAGTTTATCATAGACTTCTTTAATATGTAAATGCTTAGTTTTTAATGATTTTCGTTTCTTAGTTATTAAAGATTTATCTAACATTGTAACAAGTGAAGTTGCAAGAACACCCGTACCTGTTAAAGCTGTAGCAACTACTGGAATTACTAAAACACCTGAAGATATAACAATTGTTAAAGCACCTAAACTTATTGTTAAGAATATGCCAATTCCTTGTGTTACATTCTTAACTTTAGACCATCTCTTTCTTAATTTATTATAATGTTCTAATCTAAGTAATAATTGAGATTCCTTATCTTTCATATAACGTACTCTATCTTTGTGTTTTGCAATATCCATTTCATATGATAATGAAGGATATATTCTTGCGGTTTCTTCCATTTCTGAAGTTCCTTCCACTTTTGTTTCTTCCATTTTTAAAGAAATATTATTAGTCACATGTTATATTTTAAAAACCTAAAAGATAGATAAAATTCATGAATTTGAAATTCTCAACTTTTATGATTTTCGGTGTCCGGTTTTACATGACCTGGAACGGTCATGATTTAAGCGAGAAAATTGTAATTCACAAATTTTGAGATTCTTAACTTTTATGATTTTTTCGGTGTCCTGCAACGGTCATGATTTAAGCGGGGGTGAAAATTGTAATTCTCAAATTTTAAGATTTTGAAAAATTTGAAAAATTGGGTATTTTTAAAAACGCTTAAATTTTCGCCCTTCGGCCTTCGGCCACGTGAAATTTGAAGTCTACCTAAATTTTTGAAATTTTGAAATTTTGATTTTTTTGAAAAAACCCGCAAAAGTGTGACATCCGGCGCAAGCGAAGCGAAGCGTCGCGCCGGATGTCACACTATATACTACTCTGGTAGCCGATATTAAGAACAAAGTGGTGAAAGAAATAGATGATGAAATATTAGACTTTTATAATGCACATTATAACAGTGAGGAAGGAGACCGCCGAAAACATCGATGGAGAGAAATGGTAGAAGGAGAAGAACAAACAAGCAAAGTAATTTGGCAGAAGAAGAGATCATTTTTTAATTCAGAGAGACACATGATATCAATTAATAGTGAAAGCAAAAGTGTATATAAAAAATTGCATTCTTCAAACTTTCACAACAGATGCATGTATAATAAGAAACATAATAACGTAACTAAAAGAAATGATAACTCAAACAGAAATTGCAGGAATGTTAACTATAATTGGAGGGTTCAACAATATAATGAGGAAAATGAACTTATGAATCATAATGAAAATAATTGGAGAACTTCAAATAGGAATAATGATCCTTATAATGGACATAATTATTATAACAACTACAATTACCTTAATTTTACTAACAAACCTGCATTCTATGACCGGAAGATATTCTATAGACGATTATTTTAATGTAACTTTGACATCTATGTATATGTACTTGTGCTATAATTTCAAAAAATATATGCATTAATCCCTTGAAGAGTCCTATGATAGGACGTAAACCGGTCGGGATAAAATCTTGAGTTTTGATTGTCTTCTTTGGGCTATTTTTTTGATATATTATTTGCCATTTTTGTATATCTCTTTTTACATTATATATATATATATATATATATATACGGATACTAGTATATGTATATATGTATACATGTATTTATTGAAAATACTCAATTCAAGAGTGTTTCCCGGCTCCCACGCCGCACCAGCCACTATTCAACCTAGTGAGAAGAGACAAAAAACTTTTGCTGTGGAAGACCGGTTTCGAGATTTATTCTCTTTCTCAATTCCACATGCACGTCGCGGTACAAGACACAATGTTGTATTTTTGTATTTTGCTTTGTGTTTTCCATTTACTTTAATTTTTTATCGTCAATATATATATATACTCGTATATATATATATAGGATTATTAGGGTGGTCCAAAAAAATAAAAGTTTGAAAAGTCTACTCTCACCTCCGCTTTTTGTGAATGTTGGTATAGAACTGCCGCATGTCAATTTTCAGCGCAGTCCGATTATTTATTATCGGCCCAGCGGCCCATATGCTGATCAAACTTGCTCAAATTTCCCATTCTATGTTGCTCATCGAATACTACTTACAAAGGAATTTACTGTGCATGCTTGCATGAAAAGTTTTACCGGTGTCCCATTTTATTTTATCCAATGCGGAATTATTATAGTCTATATCCATCTCCTTAGTCGTAATACATATTGATTTATGATCAGATAAGCTTTCAAATTTTGAGTAAGTCTTGAGTGACCCTTGATAATGAACCCATTACTTTGAATAATTAAACATGAAACAAGAGGCAGACAAGTTGTAAAAGCTTGTGAATAAAACTCAAAAAGGTGAAATCAGAGTGTACTCTGACATATTTAGCAAAGCAAATAATGCATAGAACTATATCAGAATGATTGGCAATCTGAATTCACACGTCTTGTGTCCTAGGTGTCCTACATGTAGAATCATGGAAGTCGGAGGTCTACTCAGTCAAGTATCAAAGGAATCAATGTATCACGTTTTTTGAATAACTGCCGCCTTCCGAGCATCAGGGAATCGATGACGACGTGATTCGATTGCATGAAAAAGGTACTGACATTGGTCTTCGTCCATTGTGAGAATGGAACATATTCCTGAGTAGTAAGAAAACGGCGAACACCAGATAGCGCAAGATGGCCGCCATCGCTGAGTCCCCCCCCCCTCTGGTCCGCCAGTGTCGTGATGTGCCGTCGAGGTTCTGCTGCCGTCCCCCCCCCTCTGGTCCGCCAGTGTGTGAGTCTCGGGTGTCTGTGTCCGACCGCCTGGTGGACTTGGGCGACCGTCTAGGTTGACGTGGGCGACCGTCTAGGTTGTCTTGGTTAAACTGTGGTATGTTTTGGTGTGTAGTGTCGAAACGCGGCCTCGGATGTGAAAACGGAGGTCAGATTCGGATTCAGCGTGAAATTCTGCATCTTTATGGTGAATTTGAAAGCAATCGGAGATAAAAATTTTCCGCTGACGTCCCCCCCCCCCTTTGATCTAACTTTGGTTCTAGTGGACGGATTTTGTTCGTTCGACTTGCATTGGAAAGAGGATGAAACACTGCTCGACCGCATTTTTCGTTGCGAGTCAATCGGAGCAGCCGTTCAAAAGTTAGAGCGGTTACAAGATTTTAGGTCGGAGCTCACCTGAAAAAATCCTAAGTGTCAGAGTGACTTTGTATGGGAAAAATTAAAAATTTTCCAAAGTGTGGAATTTCGACCTGGGACCTTTACCAAAGTTTGTTTCATCAAATTTCGCTGACTCCCCCCCCCTTTGATCTAACTTTGGTTCTAGTGGACGGATTTTGTTCGTTCGACTTGCATTGGAAAGAGGATGAAACACTGCTCGACCGCATTTTTCGTTGCGAGTCAATCGGAGCAGCCGTTCAAAAGTTAGAGCGGTTACAAGATTTTAGGTCGGAGCTCACCTGAAAAAATCCTAAGTGTCAGAGTGACTTTGTATGGGAAAAATTAAAAATTTTCCAAAGTGTGGAATTTCGACCTGGGACCTTTACCAAAGTTTGTTTCATCAAATTTCGCTGACTCCCCCCCCCCTTTGATCTAACTTTGGTTCTAGTGGACGGATTTTGTTCGTTCGACTTGCATTGGAAAGAGGATGAAACACTGCTCGACCGCATTTTTCGTTGCGAGTCAATCGGAGCAGCCGTTCAAAAGTTAGAGCGGTTACAAGATTTTAGGTCGGAGCTCACCTGAAAAAATCCTAAGTGTCAGAGTGAGCTCCGACCTAAAATCTTGTAACCGCTCTAACTTTTGAACGGCTGCTCCGATTGACTCGCAACGAAAAATGCGGTCGAGCAGTGTTTCATCCTCTTTCCAATGCAAGTCGAACGAACAAAATCCGTCCACTAGAACCAAAGTTAGATCAAAGGGGGGGGGTCAGCGAAATTTGATGAAACAAACTTTGGTAAAGGTCCCAGGTCGAAATTCCACACTTTGGAAAATTTTTAATTTTTCCCATACAAAGTCACTCTGACACTTAGGATTTTTTCAGGTGAGCTCCGACCTAAAATCTTGTAACCGCTCTAACTTTTGAACGGCTGCTCCGATTGACTCGCAACGAAAAATGCGGTCGAGCAGTGTTTCATCCTCTTTCCAATGCAAGTCGAACGAACAAAATCCGTCCACTAGAACCAAAGTTAGATCAAAGGGGGGGGGGAGTCAGCGAAATTTGATGAAACAAACTTTGGTAAAGGTCCCAGGTCGAAATTCCACACTTTGGAAAATTTTTAATTTTTCCCATACAAAGTCACTCTGACACTTAGGATTTTTTCAGGTGAGCTCCGACCTAAAATCTTGTAACCGCTCTAACTTTTGAACGGCTGCTCCGATTGACTCGCAACGAAAAATGCGGTCGAGCAGTGTTTCATCCTCTTTCCAATGCAAGTCGAACGAACAAAATCCGTCCACTAGAACCAAAGTTAGATCAAAGGGGGGGGACGTCAGCGAAATTTGATGAAACAAACTTTGGTAAAGGTCCCAGGTCGAAATTCCACACTTTGGAAAATTTTTAATTTTTCCCATACAAAGTCACTCTGACACTTAGGATTTTTTCAGGTGAGCTCCGACCTAAAATCTTAAATGGCGTCTCACATGTAAACGAAGACAGATAGGAACAAGCCGATTCTTTCACTGAATTTGTCTCACTCTTAGCTTTCAAATGACACCTCACTCGACAAAATCCGTCCACTGGAAGCCAAGATCGAAGCAAGCTGTCCAGAGGGGGGGGACGTCAGCGAAATTTGATGGAAAATGTTTTGGTAAAGGTCCCAGGTCAAAATTCGGAAGTTTTAAATTTTTCAAAATTTTCACCACACTGGAGCTCCCACACTTAGGAATTTTTTCACTTGTGGCATGTTACATGGTCATGTGCTGACACACCAACTTCCCGTGGTCATATGAGAATGGTTGAGGTGTCATATTGTAAAGAATGATGAGACAAATCGTTTGCAACAAACCGCATGTCGCTACGATGAATACTTTCGGAGATAGAGCCATTTTAAGTTTTCTTCCGAGCATATATAAACCCCCGACAACGCAAGTCTGATCACTTCATCGAAAGACGAGGTAAGCGACGGTCGTCGCTCTGAGCTCCCGATATCGGGTTGCAAAGGACTCTATCTTTTGAAGTAGGCAAGCTATCTTCTTACTTCAAAGTTTGTGTGATAGAGTTTGATAGTGTCTTTACTACTGATAAAATTTTTTAAAAGTAGTATGAGTAGTAAAATGCGGAATTTTTTAAAAATTCTTAATTTTCAGTTTTTTCAAAGTTTTAACATGTAGACTAAGGTTTTCAAGTATGCTGAGTTCAAATCTGCTATCAGATTTGAAATGTAACTAAGTCTAAGGCAGCTTTGAGGGGTTGGATCCCAGCTACTGATCACTACCTTTGACTCGGCGTTCCTGTTACCACTTCGGGGCAGTGACAATGATGTCTTCAGCTGTAAAGAGCGGGTATCGGGGAAGATCTCTCACTTCCCTAGTGACCAGTACAAGGCCTTCGGGCTGTCGACGGGATCTAGTGCCACTCACTACACTCAAATCTATCATTCCTCACTAAGTGTAAAATCATTCTTTTCCGTTTGCTATCAAACGTTTACGGAATTATAATCATTGTTTTCCCCCTTTTCACTTCAGAAAATGGTTAACTACAACAACGCAAAGACGGCTTTTAAAGCTTTGCGTCTGCTCAAAGATTTTTCGTAGCGATGCCTTTAAGAAGCATTCTTGTGCACATAAGCGAATGGTAGGGGCATTCGATACTTTTGTAGCAGCCATAATGCATCTCGCCTTGTCGAGACGCTACCGGAGTGGCATGCCAAGCATAGCAGCTGCAGTCAACCAGAGCTGACTGAGGAGGCGAAGCAAAGTCTCTTCAGCTCAGAGTTGAAAGCTCTGGAGACTCAGTGTGCTATCGAGGCTATCACGTCAGCAAAGCCTCCCTCATCTTGTGCACCAGCAAAGGCTCTCTCGCCCACCCCGATTCTAGAGGCTCAGTCTGCTGTCGAGTCTATCACGACAGCAGAGGCTCCATCTTCTAGCATGCCAGCAAAGGCTCTCTCACCCACTCCGATTGAGTCTTCTCCGAAGTCGAGTAAATCCTCCTCCTCCTCCTCCTCTAGCGATGAGTCGGCTACAAGTAGCAGCGACAGTGAGGAAGAGGAGGAGGATAAAGGCTCGACGAAGGTTGACCTAGTCGAGAGTGTCTACCTCGATAGCGAGGTAGAGGCGGTGAGGGACGTTGACCTCGATAGCGAGGTGCAGCCGGCTAAGTTATCAACCAGTGGTGGGATTGCGGCTCAATGTCGCAACTTCATTATGCGCCCACCACTGGTTGATAACTATGACAAGCTGAAGAATGAGTTGGAGGTGTGGAAGAGGGACTGCTTCTTCTATAAAGCGAGTTCCGAGAACCTCTCGCGAGTCACTCAGGAGCTCAAGAAGACTCAAGCTAGTCTTTTTGAGAAAGAAGGAGAGCTCGATCGCGAGAGGTTCTCGCACCTCGCTAGTAAGGCTAAAGAAGAGCAGCTCCTCATCGAGAGAGAGAGTCAGGAGAAGGAGTTAAGAAAGATGAGGGAGGAGGTGGAAGGGCTGCGAAAGCAGTTGGGGAAGGTGGTGGCGACTAATCAGGAGCTGCACCAGCAAGTAATGAGTAGCAGTACTCGACGATCAAGTCGCCTCCACATTCCCCTTGACAAGAAAGGACGTGTGCCCGCAAGACCGCTCCTCTGTGAACGTGGCAGAGACGAGATGTGTTATAGCAGGGCTAAAAAAGGTATCGAATGCCTTCACTTTACATTCGACCACAAGGAGGCGATCACAGGATTCCTGTTCGAGCCACGTCCTGAGAAGATCTGTAAGTTTAAAACAAGTAACTTAGAGTTCAAGATAATAACTAACAACTTCTTTCTTTACAGATATCAAAGAGAAGCGACCACCTGCTTCCGTGAACGAGCCGGAGGCGAAGCGGCAAGCTTGAGTCCTTAATTATCCCGAGAATGAACCATCGGCTCTCTTAAGGGCCACCATGGGGCAAGACATGATAGAACCTCCACGCGGTTTGCCCTGGGCAGTCTTCGGACTGGCGAATACTATCATTAAGTTGAATCTGCTATCAGTCAACTTGAACGTTGCAAATGAAGTTCGGTGTAATACTTCCTTTCGACGGGCGTTCCTGTAAAGGGCGGCGGTGAAACCCGTAGCTATGTATACCGCAAGGGACATTCGGCAATGGTCAATCTTGTTAAACCTCTCTGCGTCATGTTTGCAAGTGATTGCCTCTGTCTCAACGTAGTATGCATTCGCGCCAGGGCGACATTTAGCCAACTGTCGAAGGTTGCCTAAAACTTTCCATTGCATACGTTATGAGAGCCATGAGTTCTACCTGTCTCTATCAATGAGACGAATTGATGAATGGAATGAAAGGGAGGATACTCACGCAACATAACACACTTCTCTCTTCCGTAGTCTAACAAGCTCTTTACACATGGATCGCAGTCGATTGCTATCCCTGAAGCATTCTGATTCGCTGTTGAGCAATTCATTGTTGAAAACTCTATATAAGCTAGAAGATTGTAGCGCTTCTCATTCAATTTGAAGTCACGATGGAAGCCACATCTGCCGACAACATTCCCGTCTTCATTGATGAAGATAACGCCATTCCCGAGTTCGTCATCCTCGACGAGTGGGATGAGGATGAGAAGAAGGGGAAGATCAAGAGGATCATTTGGACGGATGAGGTGTGGACTCCAAATACCACCCGCATCCGAAAGGTGCCGGATGCACCAGTACGACCTCGGCGGTATAGGGTTTATGACAATCTAAGCGTCATACCCCTTGACTATTCAAGTCAATAGTCAACCTAATCCCGAGAATGAACCATCGGCTCTCTTAAGGGCCACCATGGGGCAAGACATGATAGAACCTCCACGCGGTTTGCCCTGGGCAGTCTTCGGACTGGCGAATACTATCATTAAGTTGAATCTGCTATCAGTCAACTTGAACGTTGCAAATGAAGTTCGGTGTAATACTTCCTTTCGACGGGCGTTCCTGTAAAGGGCGGCGGTTTGAAACCCGTAGCTATGTATACCGCAAGGGACATTCGGCAATGGTCAATCTTGTTAAACCTCTCTGCGTCATGTTTGCAAGTGATTGCCTCTGTCTCAACGTAGTATGCATTCGCGCCAGGGCGACATTTAGCCAACTGTCGAAGGTTGCCTAAAACTTTCCATTGCATACGTTATGAGAGCCATGAGTTCTACCTGTCTCTATCAATGAGACGAATTGATGAATGGAATGAAAGGGAGGACACTCACGCGCCACACGCAACATAACACACTTCTCTCTTCCATAGTCTAACAAGCTCTTTACACATGGATTGCAGTCGATTGCTATCCCAGAATCATGTAAGCTATCTTAATTTATTTAACACTATTTCATCTACCATCATCGTCCATATGAAATGTTATAAGATTTACAAGTTAAACTAAGCGTGCTACTATTTCCAAATGAAAAAGTATACATGGTTAAATTATTCACTAAAACCCCATTCAAGTAAGTCAGTATGAAAGCAAAGATAATACGAAATAAACATTTATTATGGCATGTATTTTAAAAGGTCTTCATCGTCAATATCGTCCCAGAGTCTGGCTTCACATAGATTACAAAAACAGTTGAGCTGCTTTAAACGTTCTTCTGCAGCGTCCCTCACTTTCTCAATGTACGCCCACTCCGCCACGGTTCGCGGTTGGGAGTTAGGGGTGTACCACTCCCATATTTGATGCAAGTGCGACTTGCTGGTCATCTCCATCACCCCTTCGACATCATATTGTAAATATTTCCACCGTATGCCTGTTAGGTCGGGCAACTCCTCTTCATCCTCCTCCGATAATGATAACTTTCGTATATTGTCGAGATTGTATGTCTTCTCCACCTTCGCCTTTCTTGGTGCATTTGCTGTAACGAGCACCTTTGCTGATGTATATGGAGAGGAGAACTCCAATGCGGTATTTGGTGTTGTTGGAGGACTTGTCATGTTGTCTTTGAAATGCTGACTTTGAATAATGATAACTTTAACATTTTTCTAATTCTTAAGTATCAACAAGCAACCAATCAGAATGAACATCCAATGAATGATGAGCATGAAAGGATATAAGCAAAGTGACATCCGTGTCATTTCACTCTGTCTTTGAGACGTATAAGTGAAGTATTCTCTAGCGAATTCTGCTATTATTTGAGGTGTACAAGTGAATTCCAAATTTGAGACATATTAATTGAGTGAAGTCTCTATCTTACTGAAGCATCAACCTTAAACTTGATTTCATTGAAATGGTAAGTTGAAGATTTCCTCTCTCATCTCCCTCAAACGTGTGGTTCATAGCATCTTCCTCAATTTCAGGCATCAACTTCATCACCAACGCCCTCCCTTCTCGAGGAAAGTTTAGAGTTATTGAGTCAAGGTAGGTTGCAACAATACACTGAGGCTTGAACAGAGATGATAGAATGATTTCTCTTTCAGGCGATGTGAGTTCCAGCTCAGAACTCTCGCGACATGGTAACGAGTGGGAATGTGCTGACTGTGGGCACATCTTCACGAGGAAATGGGATCTCACCCGACACATCAAGCGAGGTGTTTGTCGACCTAAGCCGGCATCAATCTCCGGAGGTGGGGATGATTCTGTTAACGTCGTCTCCTTTTCTTGCGACTTGTGCGCTCAGTCTTTCGAGACACGTTTTGAACTATCTTCGCACAGACTTCAACATACACACACGAACGATAGCTACACCAACGGTACCTCCTCTATCCAACTCACTGAAGTGTCCATAAATAATTTAGTGAGGAACTACCAGATGGACTCCTCAGAAACCATTGCTAACTTTGAGGAATGGTTTCATCAAAATTCATCATTGATAGAAGCGCTCTTCAACAATTTAGACAATTTTAGGATGAAGGCGCTCATCTATCTTAAAATAAAATATGTAAAAATCGATCACCATACTGGACAAATAATAGAGAGGTTGGAGTTTCACATACCCTCCTCTCCTGCAACCGAGGTTGTAGACTATGAGTCTTGGATAAATTTTCACATCCAAGGATTAAAATTAAATATTGATAAATTTAACGAGCGCGATAGCGGTCTCATTTTTGACGGCATTGAGTCCGCCTTATTTAAAATCAGTTTATTAGGAAATCATAGTGGTCGAGGCTCCTTTAAACTTCCAAAAAATTTAAAAAACAAAACAGCAGTCATCAATGTCGATTGCGAATCGCAATGTTTTAAATATGCTGTCCTCTCCATTCTCCACTATAATGACATCAATGCGAATCGAAATCGTACATATAGCTATAGGCAGTGGGAGAATGAATTAAACTTCGATGACTGTAATAGTGACGATATGAAAATTAAAGATATAGAAAAATTTGAAAAATTGAACAACATTAAAATAGTTCTCCATGTTTGGGAAAAAGGATTGAAGGGTGTGCGCTACAACTCGCGTTCGAGTTGTTATGATCATGTTGTCAACCTTTTATTAGTAAGACAGGATGATAGTGAGGAATGGCACTACTGCGGCATTCCCAAAATCTCTCGCTTATACCACCACTTAAGAAATTCTACCTCATCAGAGATTTATTACTGTGACAGATGCATTCGGAACTTTAGGAGTAAAAACAAATTTGAAACTCATTATGAGTGGTGTAAGCGAGGTAAACTGCAAATGGAACGCATGCCCAAAGATAAGGAGTTTTCATATAGAGAGAATGGTGATGAACTAAGTCCTCTTCGTGTCATCTATGCTGACATCGAATGTTATATCGATGATAACATCCATCGACCAGCAGCCATTTCCTGCTATGAAGTATGGCATGACCATTTCCAAAATAGAAAAAATAAAATGCACGTCTGGCAAGGTGAGGATTGTATTTACCAATTCCTACAATTCCTCGAACAGGCTGTAAAATTTCAACAAAAGTATGATGGTGAACTCTATCGCAGATCATTGCATATGACAGCAGATGATCAAGCAAAATTTGATAGTTGCAACGTTTGCCCCAAATGTAGGAAAACATTTGACGATGATAAGATTAAGAAAGTGCGCGACCATGACCACATCACTGGTAAATTTAGAAACGCACTCTGTTCAAAATGTAATTTTTCGCTGAGGATGAAGCGGCGTACATTACCCGTCATTTTCCATAATTTCAAGGGCTACGACAGCCATATGATAATAAAAGGAGGTTTAGGTCAAATGAAAGAGTGGAAGCTTGATGTAATAGCACAAACGAGAGAGAAGTTTATGGCCATGACAGCAAAAGTGCCTGTCGATAAAACTAAAGAAAATAAGACGGTCTATTTTGATATAAAATTTTTAGATTCCTACCAATTTATGACTGCATCACTGGCCTCTCTCGTGCAAAATCTAAAGTCTCTTCCACTAACACAAAATCTTAAGAAACAATATCCAAATCTAACCGATGAAGTCATCACACGGAAAGGAGTCTTTCCATATGCATATTTTGATGCAATTAGTAAACTCGGCGAGACTTCTCTTCCGCCCATAGATAAATTTAAAAATGATTTGACCGGCGCAGAATGTAAGACCGAAGATTATGATCATGCACAAGATGCATGGATAAAATTTGACTGCCATACATTTGGTGAATATATGATTGCCTACCTTAAGTTAGATGTATTTTTGCTGGCTGATGTATTTCAGGAGTTTCGACGAGTGGCATTAGAAGAAGATAAGTTAGATCCCGTCCACTTTGTCAGTCTGCCAGCCATGTCATTTAAGTCTGCTTTTAAAATGACTGGTGAGACCATTCATCTCTTACAAGATCCAGAGATGTATAATTTATTTGAGCGAGGAATTCGCGGTGGTCTCACATTTGTAAATAAACATAGGTTAAAATCAAAAATAGTAGGTAATGACCAGACTCATCTGAAGTATTATGACCAAAATAATTTGTATGGTAGTTCATTATCCAAACCGCTACCTCACTCTGAGTTTAGCTGGTTAGATGATAGTGAAATTCAACATTTCTCCAACCCTTCCAACATACTAGCAATTCCAGATGAAGGTGAATGGGGATATTATTTTGAGATAGATCTAATCTATCCAAATAATATTAAACATAAAACCGTAGATTTTCCACTCGCACCCGAATCAGGTGAAGTGAGTAAAGATATGTTTTCCGACTTTATGAAACAATTTCATAAAGATTTAGAATCATGTGGACAACCCAAGTATAAGCCTTGTCGCAAACTTTTACTCACTCAATATGATAAGGAAAACTATCTAGTCCACTTTAGCATCTTAAAATTTTATTTAGAAATGGGCATGATTTTAAAAAGAGTTCACCGCATTATTAAATTTAGACAGAAAGCCTTCCTCAAACCCTACATAGATAGTAACAGTCAGAAACGTGCACTAGCCCAAAATACTTTTGAAAAAGATTTTTATAAATATAAGAACAACAGTCTATTTGGTAAGACGATGGAGGATGTTAGAAAGCGCGTAAACTACAAACTAGTTAATGATGATCAAAAGTATCACAAATTGATCTCATCACCTCTATTCATCGATAGAGACATAATCGATGAGGATCTTGTAGGTATTAAAATGATAAAATCTGAAGTTGAGTTGTGCAAACCCATCTATATTGGTCAAGCTGTTCTAGATTACTCCAAGCTTGAAATGTATCAACTCTTCTATAAAATACTAAAACCGTGTCCTCTCGTAAAAGAGGTTCGTTTGTTGGGTGGTGACACAGATAGTTTCTTTTTAGGTATTACCACTCAAAAAGATTTAAATTTTAATGAAGTAGGAAAATCTTTAGAAAGATATTTTGATACATCAAATTATCCTGCTAATCATCCACTATACTCCATCAAAAATAAGGCAAAACTTGGCTGCTTTAAGGATGAGACAGCAGGGAAGGAGATAGCTGAAATGATTCTCCTCCGCCCTAAAATGTATTCTATGAAATTAAAGGATAGTGATGATAGCATTAAGCGCGCTAAAGGCATATCAAGATCATTGGTCTCTAACATGAAACATAAGAATTTCAGGAAAGCCTATAGAAATAAAAATATAACGTTTGTCAATATGACAATCTTAAAATCTAAGTCGCATGAGATCAAAACTCATACTTTTAGGAAACGGGCGCTTTCAGCATGGGAGGATAAGAGGTGCTGGCTAGAACACAACATATCTCTTCCACATGGACATCCTGACACAAACATACCACCACCCAAAAGAATTAAACTCACACTACCACATTCAGGAGACGTCTTAGCATAATCATCCTTAACTTAGTATTTTGATGTTGATTTCTGTAGATAAACATTGTTGTTTTATGTATCGCATGAGATTGTTTTTTCCTTGTGAATATGTGTCCACATCTGTACATTCCCCATGTGATGACTTTTCCACTGAAAGACATTTTTCCTATCCCTGTATATTTCCACCCTTCACGAAGTAAAAAGACTTTTTGTATATAGCAATGTTTATTGAAGTGCGCTCATGTATATATTTTCAGTGGATGTTGTATAAAGTCTATTGCTTCACATTCATGTACATATTTCAATAAATGTTGTATAAAGACTTCACTTTGTTTTCCGAAACACTAACGTTATGAGGGATTTAGTATCTTTCACATGGATGCACTCTTGTAAACCATTGGTAATTTTGATAGCAATAGAGGGTATAGTTTGTTTGACGACGGGATGATAGAAAATAGATTCAAACATCTTCTCGACTATTCCATATGAAGCGTCTTTATCATGAATGAAATCACGTAAAATGTATTCTTTTTTCTCGCCAACAGAAATAGGTAGAATCAAATCACTTTGAATGTAAAGGTGCTGTTCATGTTTATCAAGTGTCATTGGTGTTTCTATACCAATCGTATGCGCAGCAGCAAACACAGTTTGTAGCATTGAAAAACCAAAGAGTTTTTTCAAATTTTTACTCAATTGACATTGAATGTCATCACCCAGTCTCAGAACAACGCGTTGATTTTCAATTGAAAACGAAATGTGGTGTGTCTTTACATCATATTTACTTTTCATCACATGCTTCAACTTCTGTTGTATATAAGGATTTACTACATGAATGAAGCTTTCAACTGTATGATATAGACGCGGCATTATATTGATAGCAACTTTAGATTCTTCATAAGACTGGTAAATTTTCTTGATGCGATCGCCATAGATGTCCACCCACCATTCATCATTAACTGAATCAGCTTTAGTGTGATATTCATGAGAAGCATATACCACACCGCTTCCAATAATAGGTGTATAATGTCTTACAAAATGACGCAAGGTTGGAGAGAAATAAACTGTAAGTTTGTCATTATATTTCTGAATAACCAACTTATTTTTGTCCGCCATAATTTTCTCTCCATACTTCTTACCCACAGTCTCATTCCATCGTTTTACTAACTCAATAAGTGATAAAGGTTGAACACCACGCTTTTTCAAAATGATGCGTTCTTCGCATTCTACAACATCTTCATCAAATATTTTAAATCTATAATGAAATTTGTTGATTCGATTTGAATAAACTTTTCTAACATTTGCAGTAGCAATTGACGTTAGATGTAGTCCATGACCAAAACCGAGATGCGGATAGAATTCACTATCCAACCTCAGCGTAAGACCTTTAGTAAAAGAATGAAAGCGGAGGAACTGTCTCCCACTCCAATGATAGATAGTAAACTCATAAGCTTTCTGATTTTTATTCTTCATGATGGAAGTATTACCACTGTTGAATGCCTTAATAATTTTCTCATTCCCAAATGGCTCATAAGAATCTGATTTTATCTGAATCCATTCATAGTTCCACTTTCCATCTGATGTTAAATTGTATGGGAACTGAAATGCATTATTCATCGTTATTCCATCATGGGTGCGAGGAGTCAATATCATTTCTTCCAAATCATTCACATTCTGAATATTGCTATCATAGCAAATACTAGAAACGCCAACCTCCCATTCACCTTCTAAATGCAGTGGGCGATTTAATTCTACTCGATAGTCTGATGGTTTATTTTTGGGAAATTTATTCATAGAAGCATTACTGGGCAAGTAGATTAGAAACGAGTCCTTATTTTCACTTTCCATATTATTCACATTGGAAAAATATATTAGCATACGTTTGCATTAACTCTTCATTCGGAAATGGAGTGTGATACTTGTCACAGCATCTTTATGAAAAGGAATCAACGCACCAGCATCGTCATAAATGGCAATATCAATTTGTGGGATGTAGTTTGATTTCAGCTTTGTATAATGCACTTTCTTGAAAGTATGCTCAGATAAAATACTGCAGCTCTTTGGCTGGTATGGTATCATTGCTAACAATGGAGCTTCAACATCTCCCACACGTACATCTTCACCAATATTGGAATATATCTGAAAATAGTTAATACGACGCGATAGCGACATGTCTGCGCTAGCTTTGGTTACAGTACCACTTTTAAAGATATTTTGGTCAAAACCCAAAATGTCCATTAGAGTTTTATCCATAATTAGTTCAATACCTTTTCCACTTATAGTGAGAGACAAAGTACCTTCTTTTTCAGAAAATGAAATATGTTGGTCATTAATCACTTCATTTAAATAATCTACAACCAATTTAACTGAAGTAATGATGCGAGGCATCAGCACTCTTGTTTCATGTAAGATACCACCGAAAGGCTCTACACACTTTCTGTATAAAGATACACTCCATTCTGTATCAAATTGATTTGACCTTTCACATGGTAAATGTTGCATATCAGATTTTCCATGAACAGCTGCAGAATGATGTCGCAAGAACTGATGAAAATCTTTTGAACAAATTAATACTAGATCATCATCATTTAATTTACTTATTGCAATATGATTAGATGATTTAATATAAGTCAATGTTGCCACTTGTTTACCATCAACTCGAAGGAGATAATTAAATTTCTTCAATAATGTTTCAGGAGTCATGTTTGTCTTTCTTGGCTTAATCACAATCTTCTTCACCAACGTCTTCTCATTTTTTGGAATAAGATCTACATAATAAGCTTCCTCTCGATATATTAACTGTTTATGAGCACTTATGTGGTAATTAACGTTAAAATTATCATAGCTTGTCAAGGCGCTAGCGAGGTAACCTAAATCATTTCTTAAACTTGGACTTAAACCAACAATCCAATCTTTCTCAACTACATGATGTATATAAGTATAATCATCATTGTGTGGAGTAAATTGGGCAATATGTTTACACGCTTTATTCAAGAAATCATATGTAAACTTTTTACATGATAAGAGATCTTTCTTTGACCACTGTGGAATGTATACTCGACAGCCCTTTTCACATTGGTAAGCAGCTGTACGTCTCATATTAATAGTCATCACCTCATGATCAAAAGTATAGACACAGTTGCTATAAACAAGTTGAGTGACACCCACTTCCCAATTCCCATTTAGCTGTTGTGCATGATCAATGGGAGTAGAAAAGACTGCGGCTCGATTACTAGTAAATCTCTTTGTAGCCGCATTGCTAAGCAAAATATGATAAAACGACATTTTTATATTGCTAATCTGCAACTTTGCATAACATCATGAAGACTTGGATTTTGGACTCTCTACAATATATCAGAGTTGATCGTGATGGAAACGTACATTTCAAAAATTCTCATGGTCATACATCAAGAGGAATTACATTAACATGGCGACAATTTGTCAACCTCAATGATATCATGAGGGATTTGGAATATTTTGAAACATTAAGATTCATCTCCCTGGGTGATCAAGTTTGGCTTCAACATTACAGAAATGAAATTCAAATCTACCATTCTCATTCCGCAAACTGTTTCTCATTTCGCAAATACAATTGGGAGAAGTATAGAAGATACATACATCGCTCCATCATGACATTTATTCGTCGTGAGTTCATCGCCCTACTATGCAAATCTTAATCAGACATGACTATCACGCACCATGAGTTGGAAATTAGATTCCCTACAACGTATTGAAACGGATCATGATCGAAACGTCTATTTCAAAGATTCAACTGGAAATGTGAGAAGAGAGTTTGCTTTATCTTATCGCCATTTTCAATCTCTACATCATATCATGAAGGATTTAAAATACTTCTATATGAAAAGACATTCACGTATTGGAAATCGCATCTGGTTGCGCGTCAACAATCGGCGAATTCAACTCTATCATTCCCAACTTCATACTAACTTCACATTTCATCAAGGTAGTTGGGAAAAGTATAAAAGGAAGGTACATCGCTCAATTTACTCATTCTTTCATCATGAAGCGCCATCGCTACACCATCGTCAACATTCTCCGTCGCTTCAGACTCTACACCAAAATCGATCTCACAACATTACACCAACAGCTTCCAAACAGCAAGTATTACCCGGGTCGTCCTCAAATGTTAGTGGTGAAGATGAACAATTCACGGAATCTTCAACTCTTCCCAAATGGGACTGTACAGATTCTCGGCGCCCTTTCTCATTCATCGGCGCAGTCAATGCGCTTAGAGCTACAAAGACTACTACGTCGGATATGGAAGAGGGAGAGGTGTGTGATGTCGAATCTGACTGTGGACAATATGGTGATCTCTACTCAATTGAGTGACAGTCTATCATTTTTGAAGATTCGTACCAGCAGTTACAGTTTGTGTTATGAACCCGAACTTTTTCCTGCAGCTCTCATTAGTTGTTGGTTACCTGTGCATGTGGCAATCTTTCATAATAGTAAAGTGATCATTACTGGACTAAAATCTCATGTACAAGCAAATATGATCCTAGACTATCTCATTGAGTATGTACGTACCCAGCGGATTGTAAAATAAAAAACAATTTTTCCAACATGATGTTTTTATTTCAAATCATGATAGAACTTACAAATCATTTTTTCATTAGAGGATGGATTACATGAAAAGTTTTGAATAACAGATACAAATCGAGATACATGTAAACGTCTTAAGATGAAGTACAGTACAAAAGCACCACACGTTGATGAAAGTGGATGTTGTAGTATGCGTTCATTTCGCTGATATTGACGCGTATGTTTTCTCAACCACTGCTGTGTTGGTATATTTGGAGGTTGAGCAAGAGAGTCAAATAGTTCACCACGTCGGTCTTCTCCAATAAAGATCGCTTTCCAATGCTCACCGCCTAAATTCTGTGAATGAGTGTTTAGCACAATAAAGATGGGATAGTGATTTACTGCAGGTGGTAAGGTATCGAGTGAATAGACATTATCGAAAGCTTTCAACGTCGCTTCGTCTGCATTACGCTGCACTTTAGTCTTAATATCGTCAGCAGTCAACCAACTCATTAACGATTATACTGAAGAATCACGTCACGATACTTTGTAATTTCAATATTTGAATCGAAGACTGCATAAATTAATACATTGATCGTCTCAGGTAGTGTTCTTTTGAACGTTAAATCCAAACGAATATTATGAGGCACGTTCGCTTGACGATAGGGTGCACTAATATCGCTGTCAGCAGTCAAATCAAATGCATAAATAGTATATCCACTCTTAAACTCTTTCATAGTCAGTCCGTTGGTGTCATCCGTATTGTAAAAGCCAAAAACATCCATAAAATCAACATAACTGCGCATAAATTGATCTGAAGCAAAATCTGGTTTGTAGGGTGGACCAGGATGACTCACACCATTTACACGTAAAGCAATTTCACTTAACTGATTGTGTTTAAAATTGAAAGGATTCTTCTTTATATTACCATTAAATGCATCATTTTCAACCATTGCCACCATGAGGAGCTTCGGTGCTTCCGATGGAAAGAGGCCATCTTTCATGAAACTCTTTTGATCTTTCGGAATTGTAAAGGTGAGAAGCTTTGTATGCTGAATGGGGTAAATGGCATTTTGGCGGTTAAGGCCTTCAGCATGCCCTCTAATGACACTTGGATTCGGTACTACTCGACGAATGTAAAGTGCAATATCTTCCACATGAATTCTAAAATTGTCAACTTTAGCAAATGCATTCAGCGCAAATTCAGGCTTATTCAATGTCAGCTTGAGTCGCATGCTGGTATTACACAGTAAAAACTTTGACTGTCTAAAGAAGTCTAAATTCAGCGGACCATATAGCTGACATACTCTACTATCTTTAATCATAGCAGATCGCTTTACAAAGCCACTGTTTGTTTCAACATCAAATTTTCCTGCTTCATCTCTGTACCATCCCATGGCTTCCATATGACTTTTTTGTGCTGCTGGATGAAACTGTGATACATGATTGAAATATGATTTATAGGGATAATCGCTTTGACCACCTTCCACTTGCTGCTCTCCAATCGTTAGAGAAACATCACGAAGTAATGTAGTCAATGGTAAATTGTTCAGTCCAACTTTATGTGCATCGTCAATAGCAGTTCCATCTGCTTGCTGAATTCTAAACCTCAAATCAAGCATCGCATAACTCAAATCTATGTAGTCATCACTACCACCAGGAATAACAAATTCAATGGGGCCAGCATTCTCAGCTGTTCGAGGATGATAATCTACAATACTTGAACTAAGAATATCTGTCTGTATGGCTTGTTGATCGAACAAACAAAAACCGGAAGTTTTACACTCCATGATTAGAAGTTATAGCAGCGTCGTCGTTTAGCACCTGATGAATGATTAGAGCCTCTGCGACGTTTGCGTGAATGCCTTTTGACTGAAGATCGCACCTTACCAGCTCCGCGATGTTTCCTCCTTCCTTTATTCATTCGTTTAGGTGATTTCTTTCCTTGAGTAACACCAGCAATGGTCTGCTTCAATGTTTTTAAACCGCGTTCCTTCCCACGATTCAACAAACTGCTCTTAAAACTTCTACCTCTGGAAAGATCACTAGCAACATCACCAGCAAAGCCAACGGCATTACTTAAAACATTTCGTTTTAAAGATCTACCGACATTGGATATGAGAGGTGCTACAACAGATTTCAGTGCACCAAGTATGCTACCTCCACGTTGGCGGCGAGCACCGATGTAAATTTGTCCTCCGCCACTTACATAGGAGGGTCGTGAATAAAATGAGGCAGTTGGATTCATAGCTCAAACCCTAAACATTGTTAGTTACAACTTTGCATGAATCACTGTCGATCACTTAGATGAAAGATGTCGGCACGACGCATCCAAGAGTTCATACTTGAAGGATAGCCAGTCCATTTAACAAGACACCATTCTTCACCTTGCCGTTTTTTACATCGAATGATTTTCTCTACCAAATATGTTTCACTTTCAGTGACTACCTCAATCTCATCGCGGTAAAAGCTACCCTCAATTTCTTCATTATCGTAATCTTTCAACTTGTAGGTGGTCGGAGAGTCTTTTTGATTAATCCTTGATACTGTAAATACCTCCTCTGTCCAATTCGGAAGGTACCCTTTAGCAAAAAACACTTTTCACTTTTGAGATACGAACTTTATCGCCAATTTTCACATCACTTTTCACATGAGTGCGTTTACGTTGGAATGATTCGCGCACTTTATCTACATTGTCAGCATTTACATCTACTGGTCTGAGTCCAATAGAACGATGGATAGAGTGATTGTAGGCATGGAGTGTATCTTGTAGAACCTTTGTCCAATTTTGTGTCAAGTTGGCAGTAAAATGTCGCCACAAGCGATTTTTTAATGTGCGATTAAAACGTTCAACGAGTGCAGCTTTATAAGCGCTCTTTACACTAAACAACTCAATGTCATGCCTCTCAAATAATCTTGTCACATGCTGATTTTCAAACTCTTTTCCTTGATCACTCTGAATTCTTTTTGGAATGCGACCTTCTCGAAAAATTGTTTGGAATGCTTTTGCTACTCCTTTCCCTTCTTTAGTTTTTAAAGGTTGAGCCCACGCATAACGCGAGAAAATATCAATGACGGTTAAAATAAAATTATTACCCGAGTTATGTTTTGAAATGGAGGCAACATCGCACAAATCTGCTTGCCACTGTTCATCGATGTCATGAACAATATAATGGCGGGTGCGGTACTTCTTTTTCGCTTGTTTGTGGAGTGTATAGGTAGCCTGACCCTTTAACCATCGTTTCACTTGTGATTGTGGAAGACCACTCGCTTTTGATAATTTCTTGATAGATGCAAATCCTGCCGGATGTTTTACATCATAATAGATTGACTTCAAACGTTCAGTCGATGACGGCTGACTCTTTTTCCTCCTTCTCATCTTTTTTCTTTCTTGCCTTTCTACATTTACAACAACTGCAGCATTTAGCTTTAGCGGTTTTGCGATCGTGTTCACATTGCTTAGGGGTTTCATTATGAGAGCTGGCGCAGCAAGTGCAAGTGACAACGACATTCACCTCTGGCGGCTCATTACATGGCAAGCAACACATCTGCTTCATATTAATAGTCTGAGAACATGTATTTCCTAGGAGGAGCTGTTTTTACGTTTTCCTTTTACCAGTTTTAGTGGCGATGTAGATCTACGTCGAGTTCTTCCTCTTGTTTGCTTAGTGAGTGTGGGAGGGGATGTAGCAGGTGACGTCTTAAACCAATTTGTTGGCATTTTCATCACCTGAAGCATTGGAGTAGTAGCCACTGTTGAATCAAGTTCTTTCAATGTCTCATTATTTAAAGCAAATTTTGGCACATTATGCTTTTTCAATAGTTTAAGAAAGTATGACCAACCAGGTGGAACATAGCCCTGACGGCGCTTTCTACGTGTCGCATACTGAATCAAGTCTTCATAACGTGAAGCATCAATCACTTTATTTTCATCTGTAATGATTTCTCCTCTATCATTTACATTGAGATGGGGTTCAATACTGTTGAAAAGAGATATGGCATGTGCGCGAGATGCTAAAGGTGTAGCAGTCGATACAGAGTCACGCATCTTATTCTTCAAGTTTTTCAATTGCTCAACAGTTTCCGATTGTAATAATACAGCACGATGTGGATCTTTGATGTGAACATTTTGCTGATAATCTATTTCTTTCCTATACATTTGATTTGCAAGAGGTTGCTTTACTTGCTGCATGGCAGTCAATTGTACATATTCATCCTGAGGAATAACAATCATGCGAGAATAAGAACTCATAGTTTGTAGATAATCATGGGAGTTTTCAAAATATCACTTCGAAATCTAAATTCTTCCGGACACTCTTGCGTAAAGTCAATGAATAAGTAACCGTATGGTTTTTCAGTAGCTGCTTGAAAAATTTCAATTAAGGCTTTTGATCCTCTGGGTGCAACTTGTCGCGCTAAAATTTCAAATTGACTTTTATCTCGCGGATTCTTGAAAATAGCATAATAGTGTGTATTCAGGTTTCGTGTACGAGCTTCTTTTCCATCAGGAAACAAATTTTGTGTGATATAGATGATAAAGCACCTTTTATGATGTGCTGCGCGAGTGAACATATCTGTAACATCTTTTGAATTCTTACTTTCTTTTAATAAATCATCCAATACAACAACATCATTAGACTGAAGTTTATCCACTGCAATAATTCCTTCATGTCGAATAAAGTTGCGACTTTGCAATTCCTGAAACAGCGACGGTTGATAAATACCATAACACCAAATCACTCGATTGATAGGTTCCCTAAACAACTCCCTTCTTTTATCCAATAAATTCAGCGTGAAAACAGTTTTACCTGCATGAGATGGACCTGATACAGTCAGAACTTTATCACATTGAAGTCTGAAATCCATTTTATTACTTTGAAACTCAACATTTGCATAATTAACGCTTAGAGCCAAAGATATTTCCCAATAGGTTGCCCACGGCAGGAGCTATCATTGGAAGTATTGCTGAAAGGAAACCGCCCTTTTGTGTTAGAGTTTTCCTCTTTCTTTGAAGGGCGACTTTAGGATTGGAGATGAAACGCAATTTTGTAGCATATCGCTTAAGTAACTTTCGTTGTTTTGGTGCTAATTTCTTCGTCCTCAACTTTCTCACATGAGAAATAATTTCACAAATGAATTTATCGTTAGCATGTCGTATAGCATTGTATCGCTGATTTGCTTTCATTCGTCGGAGAGCTTGAATGGCTGAAGAAAACTTTTGACTTTTACGTTTCGTCATTTTACGTTTCGCCATTTTCCGTGTTAGTCTTTGATAAAACCTAGCTTTACCACATTTGCATAGGTACTAACTATTGCGGCATAAGTGACACTCGAAATGAGCAATATCACAGTGGTTACATTGGCAAAGTTGAATGCAATTACGTATGAAACAGCGTTGACAAAAAGCATGCTTACATCTCTTGAAGATGCGCTTTTCATTTCCATCCTTTCGTTTACATACATCGCAACACATAGTTTCACCGTTACTGATGTCTATAGCAAGTCTTTTTGAAGATATGAATTTGCTAGCCTTTTCTAAATAATTGACGCATGTACAGAAGGAATATACTTCGAGAGTGAGCAGACATAGCTCGAAAACCAGTTGTGCTACAATCAAGTACCACTGCATTTTTAATTTTTGTTTATGGAAAGTTGAATGTGAATATCTGAAATCGCTTCAATCACTAGACTGCTACCATGATGGTTAAATGCGATAAGACGTTCAGCAATTTTTATCATATGTCTTTTAAAAAATTCTTCGGGGTGATCTACCACTTCCATTGAATAAGAAGTAAAATGGAAAGAGCGAGTTTCCACCTCTTCCTTTCCAAAATGACTAAACTTAATTTTCGCAACTAATCGCGCCATGACAATGCTATCAGAGAATGTATTCATTAACTCTAGAAATAGAGTGCTAGCATCATCGAGCACTGCTTCGATGTCAGTCTCATCTTTATGAAAATTTATCACATAATCTTGAACAGCTCCTTTTAAACTTTGCCTATGAAAACGTAATGTTCCGCAGTCGTTTGAGAAAGACATGATCGCCCTTTATCTAACCCATCCATTGCATGAAAACAACAACTCTTCTCATAGTAACATTTATTGAATAACGGTAACAAGCATGCATTATAAATCAATGGTTTGAAAGAGATAAAATAGATACAGCTGATAACTATCATACAGCGAGCAATGATAACCATACAGGACTTTGGCAGTGTTGAGGTAAGGAGGAAAGAAGCATTGGTTATGAACGTAGCTACTACAACGAACAGACAAAATAGGAACACACAAATCCTTAAAACGTTTCGTAACTTCATGATAATGTTGATTCACTCTACTATCCCAAGGCGGGAGCAAAATATCATCAATGATTAGATTGGGAAATACTTTCCTCTCCTTACCAGGATTATTACAAAAGATGCGTATAACATTGAAAGCAGCTAACCATCGTTTAAAGTCAATAAGAAGAGCACTCTCACAAGAAAAGCCATAGTCTTGCAAATATTTCAGATTAAGTCCATGAATGTGTTTTCTCGCCCATTGATCAACATTGGGATCGCAGTTGGCATGTTGATGATAGACACTGACAATCTGATATGTCCAATTGTTCATAGCAATAGCACTGAGCTCCTGTACAGGTTCACCCTCACAATCCATAAAAATGATGATAGAAGCCTAAAACGGAAATTTACACATCTAAGGAAGCGTTCTATAACATATTACAAAATGAAGAATTACATCGATGCTTTTCACGACAAAATACACAAATGATATGATGGCAACGAAGAAGTAAAATGTATCTAATAAGACCACGTCTACGACACTCAAAGCACATAAGCGAATTGTCATAGGGTAGAGTTAGGAAAGGACTAGTAATTCTCCTTCTTTGATTTGCGTTTTGATGTAGCATTCTTCTCCGACTTGCGCTTCGTACCACTGCTGTTGAGGATTTGATCAATTATGTCATCTACGCTGGCTGCTTTTGGAATATATAGGATGGATTCCATATGCATGGAGAGAGAGGCTATTTTATTATCTTTGTGCTGACCATAATATAGTCCATTCACTTTGAAAAGGATATCCCAAGTACCTTCTCCGAGCTCGTCGCATGTGATGATTGTTGAATGATCTCCCTCCTTCTTATAGTAAGTACACCAATGTGATACCGGTAGGCAAATTTGATTACCATCCCAAATCTTTCTATAGGGAGTATCCTTGTCATCTCTCGCTTTCCACTCTTGAGCAAGAGGAGTAGGAATGTCCATATTTAATGTCACGTACTCCTCAATAATATCAAGTTGGCGGCGAATGTACGGACTCACGGGGATCAGTATGTAGTCCCCATACTGATTGTGCATTATCTTGACATCCGTGGAAGGGAGCATTCCCGTTTGGAGTACTACGCTATGATCATCATAACGCAAGACTTGTTTAAATTTACGCTGTAGCGGTGTAGGATTATGTACCTTGGTTGTTTCTTCCACTGGCCTCAGTTGTAGATGATCTGATCGGAGCGAACCTTGTAACGTTTGACCGTCATTTTGTCCTACTAGTGCAGCAGATGGAGTAGATGCCTGAAAATGAAAAAAGATTGTATTAAGTTTACGTTCAAGGGAGGAGAGGGAGGGAAGTAGCGACTTACCATTTTAGTTGGATAATAGAACAGGGAACTAGAGAGAGAGAAAATGTACGTCCGTCACTCGTGTGATTCAACGATGGAATGATTCTCACTGTGGAAGGCTCGCTATTTATAAAGAAATGCTTGATTCTCATTGGATGATGATCCTCATTGGACAATAACATTAAGCTGATTCGAAATCTAACTCCGTCGTTTTTCGCCAATGTCCCAAAATCGTAAATGGCGTCTCACATCTAAACGAAGGCAGATAGGAACAAGCCGATTGTTTCACTGAATTTGTCTCACTCTTAGCTTTCAAACGAGCTATCGCACGACAAAATCCGTCCACTGGAAGCCAAAATCGAAGCAAGCTGTCCAGAGGGGGGGGGACGTCAGTGAAATTTCAAAGTTTGATGAAACAAACTTTGGTAAAGGTCCCAGGTCGAAATTCCACACTTTGGAAAATTTTTAATTTTTCCCATACAAAGTCACTCTGACACTTAGGATTTTTTCAGGTGAGCTCCGACCTAAAATCTTGTAACCGCTCTAACTTTTGAACGGCTGCTCCGATTGACTCGCAACGAAAAATGCGGTCGAGCAGTGTTTCATCCTCTTTCCAATGCAAGTCGAACGAACAAAATCCGTCCACTAGAACCAAAGTTAGATCAAAGGGGGGGGAGTCAGCGAAATTTGATGAAACAAACTTTGGTAAAGGTCCCAGGTCGAAATTCCACACTTTGGAAAATTTTTAATTTTTCCCATACAAAGTCACTCTGACACTTAGGATTTTTTCAGGTGAGCTCCGACCTAAAATCTTGTAACCGCTCTAACTTTTGAACGGCTGCTCCGATTGACTCGCAACGAAAAATGCGGTCGAGCAGTGTTTCATCCTCTTTCCAATGCAAGTCGAACGAACAAAATCCGTCCACTAGAACCAAAGTTAGATCAAAGGGGGGGGGGACGTCAGCGGAAAATTTTTATCTCCGATTGCTTTCAAATTCACCATACAGATGCAGAATTTCACGCTGAATCCGAATCTGACCTCCGTTTTCACATCCGAGGCCGCGTTTCGACACTACACACCAAAACATACCACAGTTTAACCAAGACAACCTAGACGGTCGCCCACGTCAACCTAGACGGTCGCCCAAGTCCACCAGGCGGTCGGACACAGACACCCGAGACTCACACACTGGCGGACCAGAGGGGGGGGGGACGGCAGCAGAACCTCGACGGCACATCACGACACTGGCGGACCAGAGGGGGGGGGACTCAGCGATGGCGGCCATCTTGCGCTATCTGGTGTTCGCCGTTTTCTTACTACTTTCCTGCATTAAGGATACACTGCACTCAGCAAAGTCATTAGTAACTTTGAGGGATTTCACTTTCTCGATTGCTTTTGTGTAGTCATCTCTCTCGTTCCAAGCAGATGGGTCAGCATCAAGAAATCCAGTGGATGAAACAAGGTATGAAAAAATCGTCGAGTGCTAGCCGTTACAAAGTTTGAGGTGTTCTTTGAAGTGCTATTGGGCAAATCTATGATCGGTCTTTTTGTAGGTTGAAGACTTCCTTTTGCCTGAAGAGCTCCTACCAGTGCACATTTGATGGTGAGATATGGTGCTAATATGGACGGCATTACGGTCTGTGGTCTTTGCTCGATCAAAGGCAAAAGATAGTTGACGGGTGATTACATTTCTAGATTTGCATCTCGAATGCTTATGAGTCGATTCAGATACATGTACCTTTTCACATTCAGGAGAAGTTCCGGTGCTGTCAAAGTCACTAACATTACTCAAATCTTCTAAGGTCACAGAGGCAAGTTCAGTAGCTTTTCATTCTTTTTGCTTGAGTTTACTGGCAGTTTCTTCTTTTTCATTTATTTTCACCTCTAACTTAGTATCACTCTGATTCGCCCATCCGTCCTTTGAGGACCAAAGTAAGTATATAAGGGAAGTATGGAATCAATGGTTGATTTGTGGCGACAGCTATGATATTACTTTTTCGCCAGCTCTTATAAGCAGTTTTATTTGATATAGCAATTGACAACAGAATAGTATTGAAATATTGAATGGAAGGGACTGAATAGCTATGTCAAAACTATGAAGTAGTGAAAAATTACATAATTATCCGTAGACATCTGGAAGACAAAAACATGAGATGAAGATCCATTTCTATGGTTAAAATGCTAGATTCGATTTGGCAAAGAAATTAATTGATTATTAAGGTACAGCCATGGCCAAAAGTCACCGGACACTGACATTTTTATGGATATTAGTTGAAATATTCGGCGCATCGCTTCGATACTCTAGAATAATATGTTTGTATCAGTGCGTCATCTACCAACAGTAGCAAAATTTAAATCAAATTTCATTAACCCAGCCTTTTTGAACAAATTTACGTTTTGGCCATAAGTCACCGGACAACCAAAATGTGAACACTCATTATTTTAACTGGTCCATATTTTCTGATGTAGGAACTCAATTGCTCCGTTGTTTGCTGTTTTCTATTCTTCAAACACATCATTTTCAATAACCGAAAAAGAAAAAATTCAAATTTCAAATTTGAAAGGGAACGGCGGCTTGGCCAAAAGTCACCGGACACTTTCTTTATCAGCTTAGTGAAAAACATGTTCTTTAGACCATTTCTGTGATAGGTTATTGTGTTTAATCTAATGGAATCTTTTCACATGCTAAATAATATCTATGAAAAACATCGTTGTTATGTTAGATTTTCATAAAGTGATAATATTCAAATATGACTTCAAATTAACTAGACCCAAACTTATTCAAATGAAATTGATTGGGAAATAAATTTATTTTAAAGTTAATCAAATCTAAGTAGACTGTTATTTGACTGTTTTGTTTAGACTGTTTTGTTTTGTCTTTGAGAAATCCCCATCTACACCCATTTACTTTGATCTACACAAATCAAAATATCGTTTTATGGAAAAACATTTCTATTAGGTTTCTACATCAGGATTCGAAAATAAACAATCCATCACGAATTTCAGTACCTGGTAGGAAATCCCTTCGCCTGAATCACTGATCTCAGTCGTCGTTGCATGCTGTCAACCAGTTGTGTGCAAGATGCGGGGGTGATGACATGATGCCAAGCTTGAATGATGGCAGAAATGATTTCTGATCTGGATTTTGGGGCCCTCTCGTAGATTACACGTCCAACAACAGCCCAAAGATTTTCAATGGGATTGACATCTGGACTTTGACCAGGCCAATCTTGGATGTGCTCCACCTCGTTCCTTGCGAGCCATTCTTTAATAGTTTTCGCCCGATGACATGGGGCATTGTCATCTTGAAAAATTGCTCCTCCTTCGGGATAATGCTCTTGTCGAGTACGAAGCAGCTCATTCTGGAGAACGTCAAGATAAACTTTCTGGTTTACCCTCTCACCATTTTCAAATATTCTCAGCCTGCCAACGCCTTTGTTGGAGAAGCATCCCCACACAATCACACTGACAGGATGCTTAGTCGTCGCCATTGTGCACTTTGGTAGGTAGCGTTCTCCGATTCTTCGTCTGACTCTGAGCGACCCTCGATTACCGTGTAGATCAAAGGACGATTCATCCGAGAATATCACTCTTTGCCAGTACTCCGGGCCTTTCTCAGCATACTTTTGGGCAAACAAAACTCTTCTACGCCTTTGAAAGGCATTCACGAAAGGTTTCTTTGCTGGTCGTCTAGAGCTGAAGCCTGCGTGTTGTAGTCGCCTTCTGATGGTTCGCTCACTCATTGAAGCTCCGAAGTCTCCGAGGGTCGCCTTGATTTGCTTCGAAGACAAAAATCGATTTTGTTCACAGCGCGAATAATCACTCTGTCCAGTCTTTCAGATGAACGTCGAGAGCGACCCGTTCGTTTCTTTGTAGGAGAACCATGACCTGAGGGATTAGCAAGCCAACGACTTCTTATGTCGGAAACTGTTGATTTTGGGACACCCACTTTGACAGAGATTTTGCGAATGGCGTAGCCTTCTTTCAAGAGAGTCACAATCTCAGATCTCTTCTTCGGTGAGACTTGCTTTCGCATCGGCATCACTTTCGTTAGACGATCACTTCACTTGCACAGTTCAGTCAACTTTTGAGAATGAAATGATTTCAGATTTGTGACATGAACCTTGAATTTGAATTTTGAATCGGAAGTCGAGAGGTAACATAGAAATATGATTGCTTGTCAGGCGTCTCTCAAGCAAACCTGAAAATTGCAATAACTTAGTCCATAGAAAGCGAATCCCTGAAGTGGTGTAGAGTGCTGTACTGCGGTTTGACAGACAAAGCAAAGTTCAAGGTGGGATGCAAAATAGACCATAGAAAGCCAACATCTCATACGTGCAGCTGGAAGGCACATCAACATTGTAAAAACCTGGAAACTCCGCAAAAAAGATGAAAATGTGATGTCCGGTGACTTTTGGCCAAACCGCCGTTCCCTTTCAAATTTGAAATTTGAATTTTTTCTTTTTTCGGTTATTGAAAATGATGTGCTTGAAGAATAGAAAACAGCAAACAACGGAGCAATTGAGTTCCTACATCAGAAAATATGGACCAGTTAAAATAATGAATGTTCACATTTTGGTTGTCCGGTGACTTATGGCCAAAACGTAAATTTGCTCAAAAAGGCTGGGTTAATGAAATTTGATTTAAATTTTGCTACTGTTGGTAGATGACGCAGTGATACAAACATATTATTCTAGAGTATCGAAGCGATGCGCCGAATATTTCAACTAATATCCATAAAAATGTCAGTGTCCGGTGACTTTTGGCCATGGCTGTACTTAATGAACGACTACAATCCACTCTATACGATTTAAGGGGGACTTACACTTATCCCAAAAATGTGTGTTATCTTTTTATATAACCAAGCAAACCTCTTATCATACTGTAATAAATGTTTCTATTGCGTAAGTAAGAAAAGTAATTAACCTCATGATAAATGCTGATATTTTCAAAGGATTATAAAATGTTGATACATTATCGAAAGAGACCTGATGAATTGATCATACTTCTGATTCTTTGAAGTATAAATATTTATCGGTATCAACTGCGCTCTGAGGAATGCTCGTTCAGTCTTCGACCTTCCATGGATTGTCAAGTCCTTCAAACAATTACTTCCACCTGTTCTTGATACTTTCCTGTACGCCAGATCATATCACATATGTTCGATAGGATTAAGATTGTAATCTTGATGGCCGTTACTATCTTTCAATTACTTCTAGCATGATGAGACTGATCAGCCAATGATGAGCTGTTTCATGAAAGATGGAATCCGACGGTCTGCTGACGATGCATAGAAAAAATACTCGGGGTATTAACGTAAGTATTCACGTTTTTCTAATTTTACGAAAGATTTCTGAATTTGTAGCTCACTAAGATCATAAAGTCAGATCACTCCCAGAACATCTATTGAACTAGCTTCCTATACTTTGTATGTCATATCTGGAGTTCTCAGCTTTCATTCGCTCATGCGTTCTTATGGACTTGAATCCGCCTGTCATTACTCAATCTCCGAAATTTTCTCTCGTTCGCAAATATCACCTTCCTCCAAATTTCTCTCCACTCGCAATTTTTTCGCAACCAATCTTTCTCTTGTTCTCGCAACGAATGGTCTTCGTTTCCTCATACCGGCCTAACATTGTGCAGACTGTTGTAGACCGCTGCAGAAGACAATCGCTCATTCCAGATCATTAGTAACTCTACTGCGGATAAAGTTTTGATATTCGGAAGATAAGAGCCTAAGCAGTGGGCGGTTGCTGCGTGCGTTGGATTTCTTTACTATCAGTAGAGCATTTTTTATTAACTAAATATCACTTTGTGTATCGCTCTCTCTACCCTAAAATTATTCGTTTGCCAAAAATGAGATGTTAAACAAATTCTGATATTGACATCCTCATTACTGAAAAGCTAAAAGCCTTTACTATAAGCCATCTTTTCTTTAGTTCCCATCATTTTTCTCTTTCAATTTTATTTCTCATTTGTACTGTCTTCATTATTTGATCGTGTAAGCATGCTTGATTACAATTGGCTTCAAAATCAAAGCTTTCTGATACATCTGGATCTTATAGCATTCAATGAAATATATTTCAATTCAATGACTAACTTTTTCATGCCATATAGAGTATTCAATGTTTCATAGATATATTCAAATTGGCAATTATATAACGAAGTCACCTATTAACATTAGAAAGCAATTAAGAAGGTGACAGACATTTTTGGGATTAGTGTATGATTTTTCATTCATGTACTGTGTATGAACGTGTTTACAAACTTTGCCCACTGAACATCTGAAAATCTTTGTATCAAATCTAGAAATACTTCATTTTCTTATTGATACCCAGCTGTACATACATTCATTGATCAGTTTTAGATTTCCATTCATGAATGTATGTTGGAAACATGATGGACCTTATATACTATTTTAGTCCTATTTTTTTCTTTTGATTATGAAAGTATCCTATGTGAAATGTAATGTTTTTTTATTGACATCCTAACATCTCATTTTCTTCTTACATCAGAGTATTCCTTGTATTTCCTTCTATGATCAATAGCAGTATTTGATTATCCATGTTGAGATAAAAAATTATGAAGAAATAGTCAAATTCTGAAATGTTGTCACTAAATTATTGATGTATCACGTAAATGACTGTTTTTGTTAGTGATGAAAATAATGAAAAATGATGAATGACGCTCCAGCCTTAAGCTGCAGATACTTTGCATTAATTGCATTCGAGTACATTGAGCAATTAATACAATAGTTCCTCGGCTTCCGGCAAATCACTGAAAAGTAAAATCATATTCACAACAGAAAAAGGAAAGCAACACGAAACATTCAGATGAAGATGAAAGCATTTGGGACGCAGCTTTGATTTCATCGGTTGGAACATCATAGGATGCATCAATTCACAGAAGGCCTTCAACCGAAATTTGTATTATAAAGCTATATAGAATAAACCACAAAACGTTTCACTTTTGATTTGATCACTTGTGCCAATTAAATTTCGAGTGCTGCTCATTCAAGTTTATGTCTAGACGTTGCGGATAATTATCAATTAATTACACCGTACATGTTCATCTGACATCGGTATTAAGCATTTCAAAGTGCAGTATAGACTACGGAATACTGATTGCCTCATACTGCTTCACGATGTTGACAAAAATGCACATATATAGGGCTGATCAAAAGTAACTTCCTAATGCAATATTTCAATTATATTTCAATACTCCAAGAAAGTAATAGACATGAATAGCATTTTTTCATGACGGAAATATACTGGGCATTCAAGTTCATGACAAATTATTTTTGGCAGAAAAATCTCTCAGAATTTTTATTATTTCGCTGTGAATACCCCGCTGTTGCTCCTCTTGCGAATATGTAGGCTATCTTTATTTTAACAAATTATATTTCACCTACAGGCCTACTAATAATTGCTTCAGTATGACTTCTAAAATTTTCGGTGCGAGAAGGTGAGTCCAGCGTACACCCATAAAAAATCATTGTTTTTATGTAGCTAATATCATAAAATAAACGTAGCGTAGTTATTTTGGATATTTTCAAATCATAATAAATATAAATTTCGGTTGAAGAAGCAGGTTTTCTAAATTGATCAAAATTTGATTATTAGCTTCTGTTAAAGGCTTAAATAAAAAATATTGCAACAAATGTGTCAGACCATCACAATACAAGTTTGTAGGTATTCGAGTCATCTAACGGCCGATACAGTGCAACCGATTGTGATGTAATCAACTGGATCTGTAAGTCATCACTACCACAAATTCGTTGCCTACCACTGACATAGGTCATCATGTCATAGTGGCCATCATTGAGCCAATAGACAGATTTCTTACCAACAATGACTGATTCGCCCTAGTTTTACCGTATGTCAAAAAAGCTTCATCCGAATAACTATGCAAAGGAATCAATGCCCGCTTTAAACATTTTGAATATACCTACTCCTAGAGATTAAACAAGTGCATCAATTTGTACCTTCTGATATGCCTACCACTGTTATCAAACATGTTGATTTCACATCAAATCAAAACTGTACAATTATTGAAGAATAATGATGATCATGGGGAAATCGCGGACGAGCAGCGACTACGAATTGCCAAGAAGACAGATTCAGTATATCATTACATGTATATGCTAAAAAAAATGATACTATGAAACTTTGGCAACGTGTTCAGTAGACAACCACTTCTAAGAAGCAATTGCTTAATTCTAACGATGAATGCCTAAACAAATTATGCGGGAATATTTGAAGTGATGATGCAAAAATATAACCGTTCATTAAATACAGTTACCACTTCGATGAATTTTTGCGTCTGAAAACCTCACTGTATAGTTACGGCTGCTGGTACCCACTTTTACGTGGGAATAACTTGGCCTCAGTTGTCTGGCTATTTACACGCAACATTGCGTGCGAATAACCTCACGTCTTTTGATATCTGATTAAATCAAGCCTTGCTAGCAACTAAAAACTAAAAATTAATTTCATTTTTGCTAATTGAATTAAAGAACCGCTAATTTTCTTTTTTTGAAAGTATTCTCACAAAAAGACTCTCTCAGCTTCCACTACTCTAAATAGGCCTACTAAAATTGTTATTCAACGGTGTTCGTTATTAAACATAGTAACTTGGAAGAAGCTTTTCGTATAACATTCATGATGCGGTAAACTGGGTTGAAATCGATCAGCAGTGCGAAATTGACCTTGTTGTCCAGTCAAAATGGTCATGGGAGGAAATTATTGCACCTTATATATACACTTTACACATAGTTTCATTATATGCCAAAAAATTTGACCGACTTACTGATCCAGTTGATTGCGTCAAACTTTTTTTACAAGATCGACCACTAGACAGAGTGTTTTTCAACCTTGAACATCATCATGAACGAGATTGTGTGACTATGTAGTTAACCATCACTGAGTTGCCACTTAAGAATTATATTTGCTTTTACTAAATGAAATGTATAACCGTGGATGGGTGATATCAACTGCATCAGATGTAATGACTATACTCGTGTTGCAAAACTTTGAGTTGATTCAATTAACTATCATTAACATCAACTTACCAGACGTCATTTCACGCACAGATCATAATGATTCCCTGAGCAGCAAAATTTAGAACATCGTGCGCCTTGTAACAGTCACAGTAGTGACTGTCTGTCTGCTTCCTTAGTTAATAAAGCAATCAGACAGCGACTAGGCATGACGTCACAACAGTGAAAACGTAAAGTGATTTGTGTGAGAACATCTCGCTCAATTATCATGAAGATGGTGGAATTTCCGGCAACTGGTGCACTCAATGTATGAACACAGATATCAGTAAAATAAGAGCATGACGGGCTGTTTTAGGACAAGCGCAAGAGTCACGTGCGTCAACCACGCGGAGTTAATCTTCACTGGCAGATGAAACGTTAAAGAACCATCTAAAGCACAAAAATGTTGCTGAAATAGCGAGCAAATATTCCTTTCTTCTCATTCCAGGAAATATTTGTATTAGATGCATCTTCAATATGTAGATAAACAATATCTGAGAGCCAAATGACACAATTTCTCCACCGTTTCATCTATAAAGCCATATTATTCAGAAATGACACGTTCAACATCAAAATTGATGTGAAAAATGAATAAAGCAGTAAATTTTATGTATGAATCACTAGAAAAATGAAGTTGTCACCAAATATTTTAGCCACAGCGACTTCTTGAAATTGATGAATATAAATATCTGAAAATTATCTTGGCGAAAAAAGATGGCGGATTTGTCGCCACTAAAAATACATTAGAGTAATGGGGGAGTTTCCACACTTGATATATTTAAACACATTG
>CAJQUW010014653.1:0-33685 GCA_907163375.1 Prostheceraeus crozeri | reverse complement strand
GACAATTTACAAAATATGTTTCCTAAACTATAAGTCAGAATCGGTAATGCGTCGTGAAATAATATCGGGTTCCACTAGAATTATTATTGATGGCAAACCTATACAGATGGCATTGAAATTTAAATTAGAAAATTTGAATAAGGAGTGCTCAGATTAAAACCCAAATATCACCATGCACATGTGTTTCTGGGTTTGCTTCATCATGAATACGAGTGGTATTCGATAAACCAAGCACTACCGTATTCCCAATAGGTTAGCTTGCGTGAATGATTTTTCTTGTTAGGCTAGATATCAATATTAATAATAAAACATCGTTCATCAAAATTTACAAGTTTAAAGGCCTCCAAATTTTCTAGATTTTCAGTTTCGATAGAAACCACCATTGATAAGAAGCCTTGCATAAGCTGCACACAGCCAAATGACAGGCTATTCAACGGTATTTATCAGTATTTTGGCTGATGCTTCCATTCACGCTGAGATCGTCTCCTTAACAAACAATGTTTGTCTGATAGTTTTCTCAGACAATGTTCCTTCTTTAACAGATGACATTTATGTTATTTCAGTTAACAGCTTATAGCAATGAGCATTGTTGTCGGCTTTTGTTACAGAAGTTTATTTGTGTATTAGATTTTTGTAGTAAGTTGCAGCGCCAATTGTTTTCAATTTCCGCTAAAATCAGCTCAATTTTTTCATCATTTTTGAAATGTGATTTCCTAGTCGAATTGTTTGTTACATGAGATTTTGTAATGCATATAGATCTACTTTGTTGCTGCAAACATTGTTGCAGGAAAATTGCTCGATGACTGTGCGAGGCAGGGTTGGAACCGCCCGGTCGGTTTTAGTTACGCCGGCCCGGCCCCGGCCGCAAATTTTGAAAACCGGCCGTCCGGCAGGCCGGTTTTAGTAATACCGGCCGGCCGGTGCTTTTTCAGGCCTTTTTGTCAACTGCCGACATCACCAACTGCATCACTGCTACAGCATTGTAGGAGCCTGCAAATTTGGTGCATATCTAAAAATATTATATATTGGTGCATTATCACAAAAAACAAATGTTGAATTAGGTAGATATTTGTTAAATTTATCACGGCATTCTTCGACTCAGATTTACCCCGCCTTGCGCAATTTCTTTCGAAAGCATTCATCGTGACACCTCAATTCACATTTGATGATTGCCCCTCGCTTGCCAATCCTTCCTTCGTTGCTGCTGAGGCTGTATGCAGATCGCCCCGCGTCCTCATGTTGCCCAATATCGTAGCAACAAATGTCGGTCGCCTCGGAACTAGAGTTTGTGACCAAGTAAACAACAAGAAATGGCATCCTCTAGACTTTCCTGAGAGTGAATAATTGCGAGCAGGGTCAACATGACACAAAACAATTAAATCCTTGGTGCTATTAATAAACGTCAAGTCCTGTGATAGTCTAAATTATTATGCTAGTCCTTTATCAAGTCTCACATATAAGAGTTACATTCATCTCATCAAAAATGTCATGCAGTTACTTTGGAACGTACACGTAGTAATACTCATCTACACGCTCATGATCTTCAATGACCATGAAAGCATCAGAATTTTAAATTGTCCGGCCTCCGACCAGCCAGTTTTAGATACGCCGGCCTCGGACCGGCCCCGGCCGCTAAAAACCCGGCCGGTTCCAACCCTGGTGCGAGGAAATATGCCGCGATCAAATGCTAAAATGTGTGGTTTAAAAGAGCATCATCAAACATTCAAAACTCTTTTCTGCGCTGCCCCCAATGACCAAATAGTTTATTCATTTCGTGACTTTCTGACATGAAGATTTGTTAATGGTACTACGAGTGAGTTCAGAACCGTCTACGCGCTTATTTTGCTTCGGAAAATATCTCAATTTGTTACTACATTACATTATCTTGTCTCAAATGGTTTGAAAGCATGTTGTCGGAAAGCAAATATATGTTGCATAAAGACTACTATCCACTTTATGCATCCAATTTCATGTTTCCAATCATGAAAATCCTCAGAGAATCCCCGCGGTATGGGAGCTTTAGGGATGACCCCAGCACCCATAGCCCGTCATACCCATGGAAGACGATGCATGCGGCGAATGCCTTGCTGAAAATCTGTAAGTTAGCCGTTTTTGTCTTTCCTAGGACTGATGATAATTTGGGCACTGAATCTCGCACAAAATCCAATGGAACGCTATTTCATATAAGGAAATCACATCTTAAAGAGCTTTGACAAAGGTGAGGCATCGTCGCATTCACTGGTGCTATCTATTTGCATTGACTGACTCGCAGTCTGTGCAGGCTGCCTTCTCGCGAAGTTCCTTTACAAAGGCCTGCGAAATGAAATCATGGCTGCATTCGGCGAAGTTATCGTATCCTTCACTTTAAGGAAAATTATAGTGATAGACCGGACCTCATCAGACTGACAGAATGACTTGTATGCATGTATGCAGTGTAAGTGCCGATTCGATGGGTTACATTGGTCATCCATCATCATGCTATGGGAGAAACAACAAAGGTGAGTCTTGAATGTAGAACTATGTTTGACATTGCTAACGATATGATAAAAAGAGCATTCTCTGTCAGAATATTTGCCAAAAAATTGTTGTTGAAGCTGGGCGGCCGATGCCTAAACTTCAGATGAACAGTGAAGCGTCGAAAGACGGAAAGGAAAATATTCGTCAATACGACGATTTTTCCGTGGCTGTGTGAAGCTCAAGGCTGCATATCAATTAAAAGAACTTTACATGCAACCTACAAATAAGACAAAGAGATTTTTAACATGATATCATCGATGACTTCGTCAAAAAGTCAAGAAGGATGGACTTCATTTTTAGGTAATTCCACATATTCAGACTGTGAAGTACAAGAGATTCATTAGAACAAATAGTTTTATATAATTTCAACGGCAGCCAACAGGGTAATGAAAATGTTGAAGATATTAGAAACTAAATTAATGCCCTTTACGATATCAAATATGATAAATGATACAATGTGGAAAGATGATGTATTATCTTTGAGAACATGGGCGTTTAAAAAAATCCGATTCTGTGCATCGCATGCCTATCGATGAGTGGCACCGCACGCCACCGGTATACCCATAGAATCCCCATACCCATGCATGGTAACCCTGTCTGTAAACCTATTTCCGACTTGGATGGAAAAGTTTCAAATATTGAACTTAAGGGTCCGGCTAAGTACACAGCATAAACCAATTTCAATACTGCTGAGATTAGCCCCATTTCCCTTAGGCTTTTTCTTGTCGGTGGGGAGGCCATGCTCGCCGTTGGAGCGGGATTGCCTACAGGAATTCCCATTAAAAAATGAGAACATTCAGAAGAATCGAACAATATTTCGCATTTCTTCTTGTTGAAGCGTTCAGATTCAAAGATATGATGATAACATGAGTTTTAATTTCTAGCGAAAATTATGGCATGAAATGTTCCCCCTATTCACGTAGGCATTCACATAATCTTTGTCTTTACTAACACGTTGTTGCAATAGAGGTTTTTTTTTAGAAAATAAAATTGAGTAACGGAAAATAACAAAGTATGCTTTGAAGTAATTTATAGGGGAAACACGCGTCCCTATTTTTGAAATTCCTCTCATCTCACGCTTGTTTAAATATCTCAAGCTCTTTATTGATTCTGCTCTAATGACAACCATCAATGTGTAGTGCATTAGCAACATACATGCATACATGTACATGCAATGAGACAAACTAGAGACCGTATGACATATCACAGATATGCGACAATCCCGACAAAGGACCCACACTTGACCCTGCGGGAGTAAAATATCTACCAAAGGTGTTATTCATTATGCTACACAACAAATGATGCAAATTGACATATGAAACGGATTAGGGAATAACATATAGTATTCAAATAATAAATATATGGGCCTTGGAATTCAGAAAATTACAATGATATAAGTGAAAATCTACGATTTGCTACTTTATGTGCAGAAATGAGTTGTTTGGAAAAATATTTATGGAATATTATTTGCTTCAGTGACGTCTCGTGCTCCCTGACCATAGGCCTTCACTCGGCATTGGGATAGCCTACTATTTCTATACAAAGCACTTTTATGTCACAACATTAATTTCCGTAAAAGCTGAATTTTTAATAACAATTTTCCGAACATTTTTTAAGGTCAAGTGAAAGTGCACATGAGAAGTGATTGCTCATGTCACTTAACCGCCTTACTCAAGGAGCTGCGATCACTGTATCCCCTCTTTGTCCAGACCACATTTTATCGAGAAAAAAGGAGGCAAGGCGAACAGTTTCTTGCGTTATTGACGGCTGGTCAGCCACTCACATGTTTGAAATTTTGATGCATTAAAATGTCTTGTGTATTTCTTATTTCTTTCTGTGTGAGTACTTACAATTTCATATCAGGTGTTGGCCTACCTTGCTTGACGACTGTCATCTTTTCAGTATATTCCTTTGGGACGAAAGGCGTGGTTATGATCTCATCTGCAGTACTAAACATAGTGTCACATCAAACAAATTATGGAATTCTACGGAATCTGGATGTTCAAGTCAGATACATTACTCTGCATTCATTGGAGAACGCTCATCATCTGATCGCAGTCTTGTCTGAACGTCATCCATCTGCCACTGTTGACGTATTGGCTTCTCTCACATTAAGCGAAGCTAGGAACAATTGGGTTGCGCTTCCCTTACTATATTTAGGTACCGCGCCTCGATCAAAAATTGCGTAGAATTTCATTGCAAAAATTGGAGAAGGCAAAGCATCATGTCTATCGGGAAAGCCAATATGTACGCGGGCGCGTGCGCTTACTGCCTCACACGCACACAGCTCTTTCGCTGTCTGAACATCAATGCTCCGTCTGAACACACGACCAGCTTGTGTGTCTAATTGTTCGAAGAAAACAGCTGTGATTCAAGCACGTACTGCAAAACTGTTCAATGAGGTTGAGCGTCTGATTTTGAGACGGAAGCTATCACTAGAAGCTATCGAATTTGAATGAATGATGACACTTTTCATTTTTATGATTGTTGGAGAATAATTTTTGAGGATGCGCCGAAGGCCTCGCAGGTACGGAGAAGACGCCACTGATTTGCTTACTCTAGGCCACATTTTCATGACAAGTTAGAGTCTTCAGAAGTGAAGGGAGTCATGGAACCCAAGGGTCCGGGAACCCGTGTTTCCCTTACATATTTCTTAAAGAAGCGATCTTTTCAATTTCTTTTCTTGATTATGAGATTCAGCCTGCATGAAAACGTGTCAGATTGCATCAGAAAATATGCCAGGTTGAAACTTCTGTAGTTGATGTAGTTGACCTGCTGTAAAGACATGTTTCCATTCAGGTTGACTAGATATCAGTGTTGCATGAACAAGATGCTAGAGGTGCATTGGAATCACAAATGTGCAGACTAAATAAATACTACTTATAAGCTCTGCAGTTGTTTGAAGTAGCTATACATTATCCACTCACATCGGAACTGAATAGGAATAGGCCTATTGTATGCCGGGATGTATTTGTAGCAGGGCTTTCATATTTACATTAGGCTTGATGCATTGATACATAGGGGTGCACCGATTACTGATTAATCAGTGGAAGGTAGTCAATCGGACCGATTCTTTCTTTTAAATTCATCTAAAATCGACGTTTTCCATGTACTAAAAAGTACGGATTTAGTTAAAGGAAACTTAATAATAGTAAAGTAAACCAAGTAATAGGTAATATAGGTCCTGAATATTCCATGCAAAAACCGTTGCGATGCTAGTCTAGTCCTACGTAGAGTTGAATAATTTTGGATTTTTATCAATTGCTTTTGATTAGATTCTAGTAGTCTAAGTAATATTGATGACCGAAATATACAGCAAGAAGTTTATTTCATGTAATTACATAAGCGCTTCATTACAAGCAGAATCACATCGACAATCAGCATCATTCAAATAATGGAAACGGATGAACCAATCCATTTTCTAACCAATGATAGCATGAAAGGACAGAACCCACCCTTGTTTTATGTCGAAAGGGTTTAAAGAAAATCGTATTTATTTACTAGACTATAGGACTTCACTTTGATAAGTGATAATTTCATCCCCTATTTACGGAAATCAATGCAATATATAGGCCGATATTCCGCGCTGGGATTCGAACCTACAGTTGCGGCCATGAAGTTTGCAACACCGTCTCATAAGAGTAGAAAAAGCAACATTTCCCTTTCTATGTGTAGATTTTAACATAGTATTATTCAATCATGTAACCAATAAAGACTCATAACAATTTTAAACAGAACAGTAATAAACAACAACGATGAAGAAGCTAGTACTTGGTTTGGGTGCCCCTCGCTTTGATGACAGCGTTAATTCTTGATGGCATGGAATGAACCAATTTTGCACAAAAATCACTGATTTCTTCGTCATGATGCCAAATATGGAGAAAGTTTGCAATCAGAGTTTGTTTGTTTGAGGCTGGTAATTGTTTTACACGACGTTTAATAATGCTCCATAGATTTTCAATCGGATTAAAGTACGGAGACGAAGGAGGTCAGGTGAGAAGTTGGATGTTTCGACGAGAAAAGTGTTGCATGCTGAGCTTACTCACGTGCCGGAGTGTTGTCCTGTTGAAAAATACCGCTTCCGCTGGGGAACCAATCACGAATTTGCTGAACCACTCTTCCGTCAATAATTTCGTCGATGTACATCTGACTGTTCATGTTTCCTTCAACAACATGAGCCCGTCCGGTGCCATGAATTGAGAAACATGCCCAAATCATCACGCTGGTAGGATGCTTTGTCGTCTTGTTAAAGTGTTCTGGTCTCAAAGGCTGTCCATATACTATTCTCACATACCGAGGACAGTTGTCACTGATTTCTAAAATAGTCTCATCACTAAAGATGACATTTTGCCAATTTTCTTCACTCCACGATTGGTTCTCCCTAGCCCACTTGAGACGCTTCTCAATTTGAGCATTCCTCAAAAAGGACGTCGACAAGGTTTAATAACTTTACATCCGGCAATGTTCAACACACGTCGCATTGTTCTTTCGCTGTTGATGTCGATGGATTCGTCACCGGATGCCCCAGCTTGATAGTCACATAAAATGTCCTTCGCACTCGATCTGGGATTTTGGACAACCAAATGCTTCACTCGGCGCAAATCTCTTTCATTGATTTTTTCTTTGGGTCCTTAATTTTGATAATTCGTCTCGTAGCATCCAGTTTGTTGGTAGCGACTGATAGTTCTGCTCACTGTCGATTTGCTGATGTTCAAATCATTGGCAATTTCGGCTTGTGACTTCTCTGTGTGTTCAAAAAGTGCTATAATTTTGCATCGAATCTCACTGCGTCCTTCCATGATGCCGCAAGCGTGCAAAATGGAAGATAGACTGAATTCACAGCTTGCTTTCAAATTTGAATTTGCAGAATGCAATGAGATATCTATTATTTACCTATTCAAAACTTTGTCAACAGCATTGACAGCTCAGGCATAGAAATCAGCTAAGAGACGTTCAGTCCAAGGATGCATAGACTCACAACAAGTTGCAGTAATTTTTCACTTCATAAGGCAGTGTTGCAGACTTCATGGCCGCTACTGTAGACATTCCAGTTGCACTAGTGAGTGCTCCAACACAAGGCTACAGCAACAGCTGGTCTGCTGCAAAGCGAATGGTTGTATGTCGCAGTCAACCAGAGACGAGATTGTAACATGGTCAAGGAGTATATAAAATTTGAAAAGCATGAAAAGTTGAGATCAGCGCTTCTTCCAAAGTGGAAACCGAACCCTGGCCTGGATTTTTAGAAGTACAACCGGTCACTCGTTCTTTAGGCTATTTTCCTTGCTGTCCTCTAGAACTTGATTTTCCTATATACAATATATGTATTTTGCTGATGCGCAATCGAGTATAATTTGTGCGGTTTACAATCATGGCTATCATGGCTAATGCAAAATCATTATTGCTTCGAGAAATGACAGAATTTTCCAAACATTTTATTGCCGAGATTTATTAATAACATGGAAATTTCCTTGGGCGCGAGTCATAATTACGGTTTGAAGAACGGGGCCTGGAATATATCTGGAAGGACGGGGCGTGGGCAGGAAACACATTTATGGAACCATAACATCTTACTTTTGCGAAAGTTAATCTTCAACCCAACAGATGAAGACCAGGCCATCATGTTGGTGTGCTCTTGCTGATACGAAGAGGAGGAAAAATCATCAATGGGGATGATTATTGTACAGTCATCCACGTACTTCACGATTGAATTATCTGGCAACATGGGGCCAAAGTTCCAACTACGGCAGTAGTAAGTAAAACTCCACTTCTGGATAGCGCAAGATGGCCGCCGTCGAAAAAAGTCGCTGACGTCCCCCCCCTCGAAAACGACAGAGTGTGAGACTCGGGTGAGTTGGCCTCGTGTGGGTTGACGTGGGCGACCGCCTAGGTTGACGTGGGCGACCGTCTAGGTTGTCGTGGTGGAATGGTGAAACGGACTTTAGATTCGTGATCAGCGTAAAATTCTGCATCGGTATGGTGAATTTGAAGTCAATCGGCGAGAAAAGATTTTTCTTCAAAATTTTTGACAGAGTTAAAATGTTGGACGTTTTGGGCTGTAGCGCCAAAACGAAGCATCGGAGAGCAAAACTGGTTGTAGATTTGGATTCAGCGTCAAATTCTGCATCGGTATGGTGAATTTGAAAGCAATCGGAGAGAAAAAATTTTCGCTGACGTCCCCCCCCCCCGGCACCGATCTTCCAATTTCGCTTCTAGTGATCGTAGAAAGTCGTGCAATAGCTCCTTTGAAAGCTAAGAGTGAGACAAATTCAGTGAAAGAAACGGCTTGTTCATATCTATCTTCGTTTAGATGTGAGACGCCATTTAAGATTTTGGGAGATTGGCGAAAAACGACATAGTTAGAATTTTGGACGCTTTGGGCTGTAGCGCCAAAAACGAAGCATCGGATGGGAAAACGGAGGCCAGATTCGGATTCAGCGTGAAATTCTGCATCGGTATGGTGAATTTGAAAGCAATCGGAGAGAAAAAATTTTCGCTGACGTCCCCCCCTCTCGGGAGAGCTAGCTTCGATCATGGCTTCCAGTGGACGGATTTTGTCGTGCAATAGCTCGTTTTGAAAGCTAAGAGTGAGACAAATTCACTGAAAGAAACGGCTTGTTCCTATCTGTCTTCGTTTAGATGTGAGACGCCATTTAAGATTTTGGGAGATTGGCGAAAAACGACAGAGTTAGAATTTTGGACGTTTTGGGCTGTAGCTTCAAAACGAAGCATCGGATGGGAAAACGGATTTCAGATTTGGAATCAGCGTCAAATTCTCTATCAACATAGTGAGTTTCAAGTCAATTTTCGAAAAAACGACAGTTAGAATTTTTGCGATGGCTGTGGGCTGTAGAGCCAAAACGAAGCATCGGATGGGAAAACAGAGGCCAGATTCGGATTCAGAGTCCAATTCTACATGGAAATGGTGTATTTCCAGCTCAATCGGACCTCTAGAATCGGCGATAGAAGCGTTTTAAGTTTTTGGATGATGGATATTACGTCATCAGCTGATCGCCACAAACTATATAAGCTGGGAACCGACAGGGACTTGACATTAATACGAGAGATTGTCAACGGTAGGTCGTCTCTCTGAGCTCCGATGATACCATCGGACATTCCAAATTCCGGGTTTCTGTGAGAAACCGACTTAGAAAATTTCATTGCTGATATCAGCTAAGCCGTCAGACTTAGAGGTTAGCCAGGAGATGGCCTTCGTCTCCAGGCCATAAAAGACTCCAAAATTTTAAAGGCTTGTAACTTTGCTTCTAGAAGTCTGTTTGACTTGATTCAAAAAAGGTTCGGTCGCTATTGACCTGCCCTAAGTGATAAACTACTTATAAAATTTCATAAGTAGTGCTAAAAAGTTGAAAAATTTAAATTCACTAGTTTTGGAGGTTTTCTTGGGTTTTCGACCCTGCTGAATTCAACTAAGGCATTTATAATGTTGTACGAGGCGAGCTTCGGCTCGAGACTTGTTTCCTGATGTAAATAACTCCACCGATTTTCATGTCAAAATCGGGGTCCGGATACCAACACAGTGATATGACGCACGCTCTGTCCGTCGGAGGTTGGATTTGTGGGCCGAGGCCTTGGAGTTGGGATAAGATCCCCTCTGAGTAATGCCTGTAACGGATTCATCAGCTTAACTTGTCTTTCCTCAAGTAATGATAGCATTACAGTATGACTTTGAAAACATAATCTTCACATTTACTGACATTTTATTTCTATACGTTACGCTCTGCTCAGGTTTGATATCAAACTTTCTCATTTTTCTTTGCAGTGAAAAATGACCAAAGATGCGAATAAACGCCTGCAATTTTTCAAATGCAGTTGTGGGGATGTTTTTAGGGGTGAGAATTTTCACCTTCATCATAAAAAGAATGCTGCGCATAGTGTTGCGGCTAAGGTGTGGTTTTGTGTGTGGTGCAATGTAAGGTGTGATGAAAGGAATGATGCGTTCAGTGAGATGCACTCGAAGTGTGTGTTTACAAAAATTTCAAAAGTTTTGATGAAGAAGATGATGTGTGGTGAGCAGGGAATGCTGTATGAGGAGGGAATGTGTGCTCGCTTGCCACCAGTAGAGGTGGTAAATGTTGAAAAGCGTGTTGCGAGTGATGTAGATTTGGATGCGAGTGCCTCCAGAAAGAGTAGAGTGATGTCGGTGAGTTGGATTTCGTCGGATGATGAATGTATGAGTGTTGATTCGAGTGTTGCTGCTGCTGAGCGTGAGCTTGAGAAAGCTGTGAGGGCGATTGTGCCAGCACCCGAGGTGTTGGCACAATCAACACCTAGACCTTTGCCGAAGTGTGTTGAGAAAGTTGAGAGGTCGACTGTTCCGTGTGAAGTTGTGCTGTCGAGGGATGATGTGCGTGCTTATACGAATGTGAGGCATGAGTGTACAAAGTTGGAAGGAAGAGTGAGATGGCTGAAGAGTACGATGAAGGAGGTGACTGCTGAGCGTGATAGTTTGAAGTTGAATGCTGAGAGTGTGACTGAAAAGTTAAGGGAGTGTGTGGCTGCAAAAGAGAGTATGGTGAAGGAGAGAAAGTTGAAGGAAGAGGCGGTGACGAAGTTTGAGAAGTGTGATCGAGAGCGAAGTGAGGAGCGCATGCTGAAGGAAGCGGCGCTTGAGGAAGTGAGTTTGTTGAAGAATGAGCTGGCGCGTTTGAAGGAGTGTGAGAAGGTGAAATCCCTCACAACTATGCACATCCCCATCCTGGGTATCGTCCCTGACAAGCCAATTGTGTATCGAAATACAAGCAACGACGACACTCAGGAGTGCTACAGCTGTGCGGATGTCCGTTGCTACCATATAAATATTCACCACACCGACGACATCCACATAGCTTGTTCAAAGCCATACAAGTATCGTGAGTATAATGACTGAGATATATCATCATGTCATCTTTCCAACTCTTACTTCTTTCATTTCAGGAGCCATAAAGAAGTAAAAGCTATTTCTCGTGAACGCACCAAACGGCCTTTTTAAAGGCCACTCTTAATGTGGCTAGATCGGTCCCAAGCCCGACAGCATCTTCGGATGTGAACACAGAGGGAGAGTCTACAATTAAAACTTAGTAAAATAGATGTGTGAGATGGATTCAACCCGAATCCTATAACACCTTTACATCTACTGACTATACATTTGTCGTGCTATCAGGTTGTTTTGACTTGCTATCTAGTTGAATAGTCTCTTGCTATCAAGAGATTCACTTCTGATCATAAAGCACATCATCGCTGTAATACCTCCTTTGCTCGAGCGTTCCTTCGGGACGGCGGGTACTGCCGTAGAGGGATTGTGTTGCACGGGTTGTTCGTCGTTTGTTAGACCGAAACCTCTGAGCCGTTGCTCATGTTGGGCGTTCGACTTCATACTCAACGTGACGCTTTCTCTCGCCAGGTCAGAGTACTTGAGCCATTCGACAAAGGTTAGTCTTTATGATATGGAGTAGAGTGAAATGTAATTCATTAGATGTCCCTTCAATGATTGCTCCCATGATAAACGTTGATGAGACAAATGAAATGATTCTCATCTTCCCTTTTCAGTGATTGAAATCTACTAACACACTACCGTATAATCGTCCACTATGGGGCAAGACATGATAGAGCCTCCACGCGATTTGGCCTGGGCAGTCTTTAGACTGATGACAGTCTTTAGACTGGCGAATACTATCGACATGGTTTAAGATGCTTTGGTGGACAATGGATCCCCGCTACTTGCCTTAATGTCGGCGGTCACAATTGTGACGTGTTATTTATTCATTGATTATTATTGCCTTGACAACTGATGTGTGGTGGTGAGGGTTTGATCCAGCCAACTGACAGAGTCGCGTAAGTGGCTCGTAGCTCAGATGGTTAGAGCACAGGTCTAGTTAACCTTGGTCGTAGGTTCGAATCCTACCAGCCGCACATCTTTTGCATGGCAATTTGATCTATCGTTTATCTAATTTCATTGTTGTTAATCACTAAGTTGAATCTGCTATCAGTCAACTTGAACGCTGCATTGTATTAGAGGGGTATATAAATCACTGCCTCTCATTTCATTTCATTTCAATCATGCAGACGCCGAACACTCAAGTCCTCGGTTAAAGCCGAGAAATTTATTTCGCGAGTTTCAGCGGGCTGACGAGCGAAAAAAGCTGTATGAAAATCTGGCACGGATAGGTGCATCGCAGTTTAGCGATGATGATACGACTGAGTGGCTCTACATACCACCCCCAACTACTCAGTCGGTATTAGTAGAGGTAGATGCTGCTGCCATGGAGAGAATCAAAGACTCTCTCAGCAGAATCGGCCTGAAGTAAGATGACGGCCACGAGAACGAACCACCGGCCCTAGTTAGGGCCACTATGGGGCAAGACATGATAGAACTTCCACGCGGTTTGCCCTGGGCAGTCTTTAGACTGGCGAATACTATCATTAGGTTGAATCTGCTATCAGTCAACTTGAACGTTGCAAATGAAGTTCGGTGTAATACTTCCTTTCGACGGGCGTTCCTGTAAAGGGCGGCGGTGAAACCCGTAGCTATGTATACCGCAAGGGACATTCGGCAATGGTCAATCTTGTTAAACCTCTCTGCGTCATGTTTGCAAGTGATTGCCTCTGTCTCAACGTAGTATGCATTCGCGCCAGGGCGACATTTAGCCAACTGTCGAAGGTTGCCTTATAAACTTTCCATTGCATACGTTATGAGAACCATGAGTTCTACCTGTCTCTATCAATGAGACGAATTGATGAATGGAATGAAATGGGAGGACACTCACGCGCCACACGCAACATAACACACTTCTCTCTTCCGTAGTCTAACAAGCTCTTTACACATGGATCGCAGTCGATTGCTATCCCAGAATCATGTAAGCTATCTTAATTTTATTTAACACTATTTCTTCTATCATCATCACCCATATGAAGTGTTATAAGATTTACAAGTTAGACTAAGCGCTCTACTATTTGTAAATGAAAGATATAGTTTCAACAGTTTACAGATTAAAAATAAAGTTTCAACAGTGTGTACGTTAGAAATAAAGTTTTATCTGTTTGTATGTTAAAAGAAAGTTTCATCAGTTAACAAGTTAAAAATAAAGTTTCACTAGTGTACAAGTTAGAAACAAAGTTTCAATAGTGTGTACGTTAGAAATAAAGCTTTATCTGTTTGTATGTTAGAAACAAAATAAAGTTTCAACAGTTTACAAGATAAAAAAGTAAAGTTTCAACAGTTTACAAGTTAAAAATAAAGTTTCAATAGTGTGTACGTTAGAAATAAAGTTTTAGCTGTTTGCAAAAGTTTCACCAGTTTACAAGTTAAAAAATAAAGTTTCAATGGTGTATACGTTAGAAATAAAGTTTTAGCTGTTTGTATATCAAAATAAAGTTTCAAGAGTTTACAAGTTAGAAATAAAGTTTCAATAGTGTGTACGTTAAAAATAAAGTTTAAGCTGTTTTATGTGTTAGAAATAGAATAACGTTTCAACAGTTTGTAGATTAAAAATAAAGTTTCAACAGTGTGTATGTTAGAAATAAAGTTTTAGCTGTTTGTATGTTAAAAATAAAGTTTCAACAGTGTTTACGTTAGAAATAAAGGTATAACTGTTTGTAAAATGAGATTGTAGGATTTACTAGTTTGCAAGTTAGACTAAGTGTAAATTAAAAATACAATTATAACTGTTCACGAGTTAAAGCGTTGATGCAACGATGAACAATTAATAAGCTGAAAAGTTTTAGATTCACTTTAACATTACCATATGTTTACAGATAGAAATGTATCACAGCAAAGCTACTTCATGAGTTAGTTTGCCAGGAGTGTATCATCTCAAACTTTTACTCCGTCGTTGAAATTTCATGACGACCTTTTTGCTAAACGACAATTAACACCAGAGGAGCGTAGGGGTGGATGGTATAAAATACGCCTACAGCACTGAGGGAGTTAGAGTGCATGAGCTATGTACATTCTTTTGACGACGAGAGGAGCGATTCAGCCGATGGCGCAGGTAGTTTCCCAGAGCATGGAGGACATTGTTTAGGTGACTCTAAGGACGTATGTCGAGCTGCTCTCAGTGATAGGCTTCCAACTCATGATGAATGATGATATGCTTACGACCTACATTCAAACATTGGTGTATGCCCACACCCTTCCCCACAACGAGCTTGTCTGCTACATTGTATTCATGAGTGTGGCTCAAAGTAGGAAATTGATTGATGAGACTTTGCTGAAATATCCAAGGCGCGTATTCAAGCATGGTCGCCTACTGTTGGAGTATTATTATCAATGGCGTGACGACACACAACATTTGCCCACCCTTGTTTTACCACACCTATCAACGGAAGAATGCAATAGAGCTTTATTCCAGACGGTGAAAGGAGACGATGAGCGCTAGCGGGCGAATGAAGCATCGGTGAGAGTGGGAATCAACTTGATGCTATTCTCCAATGAGGATTGTTGTCTAATGAGAATCAAGCATTCCTTTATAAATGGAGAGCCTTCCACAGTGAGAATCATTCCATCGTTGAATCGTACAAGTGACGGACGCACATTCTCTCTCTCTACATCCCTGTTATATTATCCAACTAAAATGGTGAGTCGCTACTTTCCTCCCTCTCCTCCCTTGAACGTAAACTTGATAGAATCTTTTTTATTTTCAGGCATCTTCTACATCTATTACACTGACAGGACAAAATAGTGACCAGACGTTACAAGGTTCGCTACAATCAGATCATCTACAGCTGAGACCAGTGGAAGAAACAACAAAGGTACATAATCCTACACCGTTACAGCGTAAATTTAAACAAGTCTTGCGGCATGAGGATCACAGCGTAGTACTGCAAACGGGAATGCTCCCTTCCACTGATGTGAAGATATTGAGCAATCAGTATGGGGACTACATACTCATCCCCGTGAGTCCGTACATTCGCCACCAACTTGACATTATTGAAGAGTACGTGACATTAAATATGGACATTTCTACTCCTCTTGCTCAAGAGTGGAAGGCGAGAGATGACAAGGATACTCCCTATAGAAAGATTTGGGATGGCAATCAAATTTGCCTACCATTATCACATTGGTGTAGTTATTATAAAAAGGATGGAGATCAATCAATACCCATCAGATGTGATGAGCTCGGAGAAGGTACTTGGGATATCATTTTCAAAGTGAATGGGCTATATTATGGTCAGCACAAGGATAACAAAATAGCATCTCTCTCGATACACACTGAATCCATCCTATATATTCCAAAGCCACCCAGCGTAGATGACATTATTGACGAAATCCTTAACGGGGGTGGTACGAAGCGCAAGTCGGACAAGAATGCTACCTCCAAACGCAAGTCAAGGAAAGAGAATTGCTAATCCTTTCCTAACTCTACCCTATGACAATTCGCTTATGTGCTTTGAGTGTCGTGGACGTGGTCTTATTAGATACATTTTACTTCTTCGTTGCCATCATATCATTTGTGTATTTTGTCGTAAAAAGCATCGATGTAATTCTTCATTTTGTGATATGTTATAGAACGTTTCCTTAGATGTGTAATTTCCGTTTTAGGCTTCTATCATCATTTTTATGGATTGTGAAGGTGAACCTGTACAGGAGCTCAGTGCTATTGCTATGAACAATTGGACATATCAGATTGTTAGTGTCTATCATCAACATGCCAACTGTGATCCCAATGTTGATCAATGGGCGAGAAAACACATTCATGGACTTAATCTGAAATATTTGCAAGACTATGGCTTTTCTTGTGAGACTGCTCTTCTTATTGACTTTAAACGATGGTTAGCTGCTTTCAATGTTATACGCAACTTTTGTAATAATCCTGGTAAGGAGAAGAAAGTATTTCTCAATCTAGTCATTAATGATCTTTTGCTCCCACCTTGGGATAGTAGAGTGAATCAACACTATCATGAATTCACGAAACGTTTTAAGGATTTGTGTATTCCTATTTTGTCTGTTCGTTGTAGTAGCTACGTTCATAACCAATGCTTCTTTCCTCCTTACCTCAACACTGCCAAAGTCCTGTATGGTTATCATTGCTCGCTATATGACAGTTACCAGCTGTATCTATTTTATCTGTTTCAAACCATTGATTTGTAATGCATGCTTGTTACAGTTATTAAATAAATGTTATTATGCGAAGAGTTGTTGTTTTCATGCAACGGATGTGTTAGATGAAGGGCGATCACATCTTTTTCAAATGACTGTGGAACATTGATTTCCATGATGAAGATTTAAACAGTTAGATTCGATGACGAACAAGATTTACTAGTTTGCAAGTTAGACTAAGCGTTCTACTATTTGTAAACGAAAGATATAGTTTCAACAGTTTACAGATTAAAAATATAGTTTCAACAATGTGCACGTTAGAAATAAAGTTTTAGTCGTTTGCGCGTTAGAAATAAAATAAAGTTTCAACCGTTTAGAAGTTCAAAATAAAGTTTCAACAGTGTATATGTTAGAAATAGAGTTTTATCGGTTTGTAAATTAAGATCATATGATTTACTAGTTTGCAAGTTAGACTAAGCGTTCTACTATTTGTAAATAAAAGATATACTTCTAACAGTTTACAGATTAAAAGTAAAGTTTCAACAGTGTGTACGTTAGAAATAAAGTTATATCTGTTTGTAGAAATAAGATTGCGGGATTTAATAGTTTGTAAGTTAGACTAAGCGTTCTACTATTTGTAAATGAAAGATATAGTTCCAACAGTTTGCAGATTAAAAAATAAAGTTTCAATAGTGTGTATGTTAAAAATAAAGTTTCAGATGTTTGTGTGTTAGAAATAGAATAAAGTTTCAACAGTTTGTAGATTAAAAATAAAGTTTCAACAGTGTGTACGTTAGAAATAAAGTTTTATCTGTTTGTAAAATGAGATTGTAGGATTTACTGGTTTGCAAGTTAGACTAAGCGTTCTACTATTTGTAAACGAAAGATATAGTTTCAACAGTTTAAAGATTAAAAATAAAGTTTCAATAGTGTGTACGTTAGAAATAAAGTTTTAGTCGTTTGCGCGTTAGAAATAAAGTTTTAGTCGTTTGCGCGTTAGAAATAAAATAAAGTTTCAACCGTTTAGAAGTTCAAAATAAAGTTTCAACAGTGTTCAATAAATTTTTATCTGTTTACATGTTAGAAACAAAATGAAGTTTCAACAGTGTGTACGTTAGAAATAAAGTTCTATCTGTTTGTATGTTAGAAATAAAGTTAGCTGCTTATATGTTAGAAATAAAGGTATAACAGTTCATATGCTAGAAAGAAAGGTACAACTGTTTGTAAAATAAGATCATAAGATTTACTAGTTTGCACGTTAGACTAAGCGTTCTACTATTTGTAAATTAAAAATAAAATTATAACTGTTTACAAGTTAAAGCGTTGATGCGATGATCAACAATTAATAAGCTGAGAAGCTTTAGATTCATTTTAACATTACCACATGTTTACAGATAGAAATGTATCACAGCAAAGCTACTTCATGAGTTAGTTTGCCAGGAGTGTATCATCTCAAACTTTTACTCCGTTGTTGAAATTTCAGTTTTGTACATATTTGAAGTATCATCATTGCGGTTTGTTCTTGATGTGTGTACGATGAACGCACACATGAGTCTTATGACACTATGGTTGTGTCTTTTACGTTTCGACAAAGACTGAGCGAAGTAAATATAAATCCAAGTTGAAGATCTCTTAGGTTGTATTATCAAATATCTTAGTATTATACAAAGTTGAGAATGTAAGTTGAACATTTTATCGGAATGTTGTTTTAAAATGAAAGTAAGAACTTCATCGTCAAGTTTGATTCTATCAAGTCACTACTATACACATTTGATTTATAAAGCATGCTTTGAATACTCATACGATAAAGTTCTTACTTTCATTTTAAAACAACATTCCGATAAAATGTTCAACTTACATTCTCAACTTTGTATAATACTAAGATATTTGATAATACAACCTAAGAGATCTTCAACTTGGATTTATATTTACTTCGCTCAGTCTTTGTCGAAACGTATAAGATACAACCATATTGTCATAAGACTCATGTGTGCGTTCATCGTAAACACATCAAGAACAAACTGCAATGATGATACTTCAAATATGTACAAAACTGAAATTTCAACAACGGAGTAAAAGTTTGAGATGATACACTCCTGGCGAACTAACTCATGAAGTAGCTTTGCTGTGATACATTTCTATCTGTAAACATATGGTAATGTTAAAGTGAATCTAAAACTTTTCAGCTTATTAATTGTTCATCGTTGCATCAACGCTTTAACTCGTGAACAGTTATAATTGTATTTTTAATTTACACTTAGTCTAACTTGCAAACTAGTAAATCCTACAATCTCATTTTACAAACAGTTATACCTTTATTTCTAACGTAAACACTGTTGAAACTTTATTTTTAACATACAAACAGCTAAAACTTTATTTCTAACATACACACTGTTGAAACTTTATTTTTAATCTACAAACTGTTGAAACGTTATTCTATTTCTAACACATAAAACAGCTTAAACTTTATTTTTAACGTACACACTATTGAAACTTTATTTCTAACTTGTAAACTCTTGAAACTTTATTTTGATATACAAACAGCTAAAACTTTATTTCTAACGTATACACCATTGAAACTTTATTTTTTAACTTGTAAACTGGTGAAACTTTTGCAAACAGCTAAAACTTTATTTCTAACGTACACACTATTGAAACTTTATTTTTAACTTGTAAACTGTTGAAACTTTACTTTTTTATCTTGTAAACTGTTGAAACTTTATTTTGTTTCTAACATACAAACAGATAAAGCTTTATTTCTAACGTACACACTATTGAAACTTTGTTTCTAACTTGTACACTAGTGAAACTTTATTTTTAACTTGTTAACTGATGAAACTTTCTTTTAACATACAAACAGATAAAACTTTATTTCTAACGTACACACTGTTGAAACTTTATTTTTAATCTGTAAACTGTTGAAACTATATCTTTCATTTACAAATAGTAGAGCGCTTAGTCTAACTTGTAAATCTTATAACACTTCATATGGGTGATGATGATAGAAGAAATAGTGTTAAATAAAATTAAGATAGCTTACATGATTCTGGGATAGCAATCGACTGCGATCCATGTGTAAAGAGCTTGTTAGACTACGGAAGAGAGAAGTGTGTTATGTTGCGTGTGGCGCGTGAGTGTCCTCCCATTTCATTCCATTCATCAATTCGTCTCATTGATAGAGACAGGTAGAACTCATGGTTCTCATAACGTATGCAATGGAAAGTTTATAAGGCAACCTTCGACAGTTGGCTAAATGTCGCCCTGGCGCGAATGCATACTACGTTGAGACAGAGGCAATCACTTGCAAACATGACGCAGAGAGGTTTAACAAGATTGACCATTGCCGAATGTCCCTTGCGGTATACATAGCTACGGGTTTCACCGCCGCCCTTTACAGGAACGCCCGTCGAAAGGAAGTATTACACCGAACTTCATTTGCAACGTTCAAGTTGACTGATAGCAGATTCAACCTAATGATAGTATTCGCCAGTCTAAAGACTGCCCAGGGCAAACCGCGTGGAGGTTCTATCATGTCTTGCCCCATAGTGGCCCTAACTAGGGCCGGTGGTTCGTTCTCGTGGCCGTCATCTTACTTCAGGCCGATTCTGCTGAGAGAGTCTTTGATTCTCTCCATGGCAGCAGCATCTACCTCTACTAATACCGACTGAGTAGTTGGGGGTGGTATGTAGAGCCACTCAGTCGTATCATCATCGCTAAACTGCGATGCACCTATCCGTGCCAGATTTTCATACAGCTTTTTTCGCTCGTCAGCCCGCTGAAACTCGCGAAATAAATTTCTCGGCTTTAACCGAGGACTTGAGTGTTCGGCGTCTGCATGATTGAAATGAAATGAAATGAGAGGCAGTGATTTATATACCCCTCTAATACAATGCAGCGTTCAAGTTGACTGATAGCAGATTCAACTTAGTGATAGTATTCGCCAGTCTAAAGACTGTCATCAGTCTAAAGACTGCCCAGGCCAAATCGCGTGGAGGCTCTATCATGTCTTGCTCCATAGTGGACGATTATACGGTAGTGTGTTAGTAGATTTCAATCACTGAAAAGGGAAGATGAGAATCATTTCATTTGTCTCATCAACGTTTATCATGGGAGCAATCATTGAAAGGACATCTAATGAACTACATTTCACTCTACTCCATATCATAAAGACTAACCTTTGTCGAATGGCTGAAGTACTCTGACCTGGCGAGAGAAAGCGTCACGTTGAGTATGAAGTCGAACGCCCAACATGAGCAACGGCTCAGAGGTTTCGGTCTAACAAACGACGAACAACCCGTGCAACACAATCCCTCTACGGCAGTACCCACCGTCCCGAAGGAACGCTCGAGCAAAGGAGGTATTACAGCGATGATGTGCTTTATGAGCAGAAGTGAATCTCTTGATAGCAAGAGACTATTCAACTAGATAGCAAGTCAAAACAACCTGATAGCACGACAAATGTATAGTCAGTAGATGTAAAGGTGTTATAGGATTCGGGTTGAATCCATCTCACACATCTATTTTACTAAGTTTTAATTGTAGACTCTCCCTCTGTGTTCACATCCGAAGATGCTGTCGGGCTTGGGACCGATCTAGCCACATTAAGAGTGGCCTTTAAAAAGGCCGTTTGGTGCGTTCACGAGAAATAGCTTTTACTTCTTTATGGCTCCTGAAATGAAAGAAGTAAGAGTTGGAAAGATGGCATGATGATATATCTCAGTCATTATACTCACGATACTTGTATGGCTTTGAACAAGCTATGTGGATGTCGTCGGTGTGGTGAATATTTATATGGTAGCAACGGACATCCGCACAGCTGTAGCACTCCTGAGTGTCGTCGTTGCTTGTATTTCGATACACAATTGGCTTGTCAGGGACGATACCCAGGATGGGGATGTGCATAGTTGTGAGGGATTTCACCTTCTCACACTCCTTCAAACGCGCCAGCTCATTCTTCAACAAACTCACTTCCTCAAGCGCCGCTTCCTTCAGCATGCGCTCCTCACTTCGCTCTCGATCACACTTCTCAAACTTCGTCACCGCCTCTTCCTTCAACTTTCTCTCCTTCACCATACTCTCTTTTGCAGCCACACACTCCCTTAACTTTTCAGTCACACTCTCAGCATTCAACTTCAAACTATCACGCTCAGCAGTCACCTCCTTCAGCGTACTCTTCAGCCATCTCACTCTTCCTTCCAACTTTGTACACTCATGCCTCACATTCGTATAAGCACGCACATCATCCCTCGACAGCACAACTTCACACGGAACAGTCGACCTCTCAACTTTCTCAACACACTTCGGCAAAGGTCTAGGTGTTGATTGTGCCAACACCTCGGGTGCTGGCACAATCGCCCTCACAGCTTTCTCAAGCTCACGCTCAGCAGCAGCAACACTCGAATCAACACTCATACATTCATCATCCGACGAAATCCAACTCACCGACATCACTCTACTCTTTCTGGAGGCACTCGCATCCAAATCTACATCACTCGCAACACGCTTTTCAACATTTACCACCTCTACTGGTGGCAAGCGAGCACACATTCCCTCCTCATACAGCATTCCCTGCTCACCACACATCATCTTCTTCATCAAAACTTTTGAAATTTTTGTAAACACACACTTCGAGTGCATCTCACTGAACGCATCATTCCTTTCATCACACCTTACATTGCACCACACACAAAACCACACCTTAGCCGCAACACTATGCGCAGCATTCTTTTTATGATGAAGGTGAAAATTCTCACCCCTAAAAACATCCCCACAACTGCATTTGAAAAATTGCAGGCGTTTATTCGCATCTTTGGTCATTTTTCACTGCAAAGAAAAATGAGAAAGTTTGATATCAAACCTGAGCAGAGCGTAACGTATAGAAATAAAATGTCAGTAAATGTGAAGATTATGTTTTCAAAGTCATACTGTAATGCTATCATTACTTGAGGAAAGACAAGTTAAGCTGATGAATCCGTTACAGGCATTACTCAGAGGGGATCTTATCCCAACTCCAAGGCCTCGGCCCACAAATCCAACCTCCGACGGACAGAGCGTGCGTCATATCACTGTGTTGGTATCCGGACCCCGATTTTGACATGAAAATCGGTGGAGTTATTTACATCAGGAAACAAGTCTCGAGCCGAAGCTCGCCTCGTACAACATTATAAATGCCTTAGTTGAATTCAGCAGGGTCGAAAACCCTAGAAAACCTTCAAAACTAGTGAATTTAAATTTTTCAACTTTTTAGCACTACTTATGAAATTTTATAAGTAGTTTATCACTTAGGGCAGGTCAATAGCGACCGAACCTTTTTTGAATCAAGTCAAACGGACTTCTAGAAGCAAAGTTACAAGCCTTTAAAGTTTTGGAGTTTTTTATGGCCTGGAGACGAAGGCCATCTCCTGGCTAACCTCTAAGTCTGACGGCTTAGCTGATATCAGCAATGAAATTTTCTAAGTCGGTTTCTTACAGAAACCCGGAATTTGGAATGTCCGATGGTATCATCGGAGCTCAGAGAGACGACCTACCGTTGACAATCTCTCGTATTAATGTCAAGTCTCTGTCGGTTCCCAGCTTATATAGTTTGTGGCGATCAGCTGATGACGCAATATCCATCATCCAAAAACTTAAAACGCTTCTATCGCCGATTCTAGAGGTCCGATTGAGCTGGAAATACACCATTTCCATGTAGAATTGGACTCTGAATCCGAATCTGGCCTCTGTTTTCCCATCCGATGCTTCGTTTTGGCTCTACAGCCCACAGCCATCGCAAAAATTCTAACTGTCGTTTTTTCGAAAATTGACTTGAAACTCACCATGTTGATAGAGAATTTGACGCTGATTCCAAATCTGAAATCCGTTTTCCCATCCGATGCTTCGTTTTGAAGCTACAGCCCAAAACGTCCAAAATTCTAACTCTGTCGTTTTTCGCCAATCTCCCAAAATCTTAAATGGCGTCTCACATCTAAACGAAGACAGATATGAACAAGCCGTTTCTTTCAGTGAATTTGTCTCACTCTTAGCTTTCAAACGAGCTATTGCACGACAAAATCTGTCCACTGGAAGCCAAGATCAAAGCTAGCTCTCCCGAGGGGGGGGACGTCAGCGAAAATTTTTTCTCTCCGATTGCTTTCAAATTCACCATACAGATGCAGAATTTCACGCTGAATCCGAATCTGGCCTCCGTTTTCCCATCCGATGCTTCGTTTTGACGCTACAGCCCAAAACGTCCAAAATTCTAACTATGTCGTTTTTCGCCAATCTCCCAAAATCTTAAATGGCGTCTCACATCTAAACGAAGATAGATATGAACAAGCCGTTTCTTTCACTGAATTTGTCTCACTCTTAGCTTTCAAAGGAGCTATTGCACGACTTTCTACGATCACTAGAAGCGAAATTGGAAGATCGGTGCCGGGGGGGGGGGGACGTCAGCGAAAATTTTTTCTCTCCGATTGCTTTCAAATTCACCATATCGATGCAGAATTTGACGCTGAATCCAAATCTACAACCAGTTTTGCTCTCCGATGCTTCGTTTTGGCGCTACAGCCCAAAACGTCCAACATTTTAACTCTGTCAAAAATTTTGAAGAAAAATCTTTTCTCGCCGATTGACTTCAAATTCACCATACCGATGCAGAATTTTACGCTGATCACGAATCTAAAGTCCGTTTCACTATTCCACCACGACAACCTAGACGGTCGCCCACGTCAACGTAGGCGGTCGCCCACGTCAACCCACACGAGGCCAACTCACCCGAATCTCACACTCTGTCGTTTTCGAGGGGGGGGACGTCAGCGACTTTTTTCGACGGCGGCCATCTTGCACTATCCAGAAGTGGAGTTTTACTTACTACTTACGGCATTGAAAAGGTATGGTCCAATGACGGAACCTTGTGGTATGCCCGAAATTACTGCTTTTCCTGCACAAATATGCTGATTCAATTTCACCGACTGATAACGATTTAGAAGGTACACGCGCACCCAAAGGCAGAAACCAGATGGAAATCCTGACGAGATCAATTTTCAGATGATGATATCGTGTCCAAGCGAGTCAAAAGCTTTGCTGAAATCGTATACCAGCGCCAGAACTCCCAATGTCTCCCTCTTGTCCAAAGCCGCTGTTATTGTCTCATGCATGTAAATGAGAGCAGAAGTAGTCGATGAGTGCTTAATACCTCCAAACTGATTGAAGCCAAAACTTTTGTTAAACTGTGATAAAACACCTGCGTTTAGTATAAGTCTTTCACAAATTTTCGCGGGGACAGGGAGCAGGGAGATAGGACGTAATTCCTCGATAGATGGCGGATTAGACTTTGGGATCGGCACTATAACACTATGCTTCCCTGATTTTGGAAATGTTCTTGATGTTACGGAAATGTTGATGATGTTAGCCAGTGGTGCGGCGAGTGTATAGGCTGCAATCTTGTAAAGTATTGTCGGTATGCCATCAATACCGGGTGACTTGTTCGGTTTAAGAGAACACAATGACTTATAAACATCTTCAGTAGATACAGATGGAAACCAGTCATATTTGTCTAGTATAGGATCAGGGTCTGGACGATTGCTTTGATTTGATGCAAACACGGAATTGATATGCTCAGCTGCTTGACCTAGATCGGCATATTGAAAAATCAAAGAATCAATATGTGAGTTCCTGGAATACTTCGTACCCTTTAATTCGTTTACGACGTTCCACATGTCCTTCGAACATTGGTTGGATTTACTTGCCCATTTCAGTTTTCCCACGAAAAGCAGACGTTTGACTTTTGAACTCAAATTATTATACATAACAAAGTCACCTCGACGGTAGGCGGTCCAGCGTTGATTAATCATTGCCTTGATAAGAGGACTTACATATGGCTTATTAGTAGTTTTCATTGTGACAGTGGTGGCAGGAATTATCTGGACGAAACAGAATCTCACAAAATCGTCGAATATACAACACTTTTCGTCAATGCTCAAACGATAGTCATACTCGTACAAAATAGACAGGTCAATTGTTTCAAGCAACCCGATAAATGCCTGCAAGTTTGAACGACGAAAATCGTAGACTGCTCGAATCGTTTCATTTTGGCTAGCTGCAGCAGTCTTTGGAACGCACAAAATCGTTTTGTGATCCGACGTAGAAATTGGAGGGCCAATTTCAACACTGTATTGACTCTCTAACGAAGATGACATGAACACGTGGTCAAGAATAGCATTTCCTCTTGTGGGGGATGTAACCAAATCAATTAAATCGAAAGCATTCTGAAAATATAACGTGTTCAACCGGTTAAAATCACCAGTTAGAATGATTTCAAACTCTGGATGTGAAGTCAAAAAATTGTCTATGTTGTTTGCGATGAGCGATGCCACCTCAGTTGAATACGCTACGAAGGAGGAATATATATGCAAATAAATAATATTTTTAGACGAGGAAGAGTTAACCACACACTGTTTGTACCGAAGGGAGGAGTGTTAGGGTAAAGGCGCACTGGGCTAAGTGACAATTTTATCCACACCGCCACTCCCCGCCAACTCGCCCATCATTACGGTCGTCTCTGATTAAAAAATGATCACTTACAGACACTACGTCATCAGAAATTACATGACTGAACCAAGACTCGGTAGCGGCAAAAATCTGCAGCTCACTAGAAGAAATAAAGGCACGAATATACCGGTAGTCCATTTTCGATATTGCATGATTCACATTGGTAGAGGCGAATAAGGGTAAACACGGTAAACACTGAGCATTACTTGGTAAAATCACAGACGAAAATTCTTATGAACATCATTGCAGCGTTGTATTTTTCCTCTGAAAATCGTCACATTTTCACCTCTGCTTCGTTTTTGCTGTAATTCAGCTCTCAATCTCTTATCGACTTGCTGTTGATATGGTGTCAAATCTTTCTTGATGTATATAGTATTACGAGATGTATTCCTTAATTTCTTTGCATTCTGCAATATTCGTCGCTTCATCTCCAGGTCAGTAACATTCACCTTCAGAGGCCTGGATCTAGCACCATGTATTTTCCCAATTCTAACACATTGAGACCATTTCACGTTATTAACTGACATTAAGTCGAAAATATCTTTTAGGTTTCTTTCGTCGCATTCTTTTCTTTCTTCCAACGAACCTTCGCTATTCTCATCTAATCCGAAAACAATTAGACTCAATACGCGATTCTGTCTTTCCTCAAATTCATCCATAATATTCTCCCGCCATTCGTTTGAAGATAGACTGTTTTATTTCGTCGATTTCTCTTGTGTGTTCAACCTGTACGTTAAGCATGGAGGAGAAACAGTCATCCAGCTTTTCGATACGGACATTAATGTTGAGACCTTGTGGTTCAATTCATCCATTTTACCCACGATCTCTACTTTATGCTCATCAAGAAGCGCCTTTATAGCATCAAATGTTCCATCGTTGTTGATCTCTATTTACATCGTTCCATCGTTATTACTCTATCTTCGACCACTGATTACCAGTTGAACCGTTACACAGGCCAGCCGATGAGATTACCGAGTTGTCAAAGGTTTGTTAATACCTCAGCCAAATTCAATGAAGACAAAATCGATTACAGATCGATAATTCTAAAAATTTTGCGTAGGACTTCGTTCCAAGTGTTATGAATAATAGCTGATCTGAACTTGGCAGATCGTTCCAACTGACAATTCCAGCTGTCTACAACAGTCAACAGTCGAACGATCGAAGCGTCACACTGATGAAGAGATCACGTGGACTGAAGCAGCGAATCAAGGAACGAATTGAAACAGACCTTGAACTGATGACGAGATTGGAAAACACAATTTGTGCGATATTTGCGAAATACCATATACCGTAGAGACAATACGATCCACACAAATGACGAAAGGCACAGTAGAACCAATTTGCAAAAAGAACCACAAAAAACGATGAAATATGCGGAGAACACACAGAAAGATCGAAAAACGCAGCAGCAATGCAGACAGACACAATGTTCGTCACGGATGACTCTCCTATATAAGTAGCATGAAACAAGTTGGATGTCAAAAGGAATGAATATTTGCTAATAAGCATCCTAACTAAGCGGAAATCAATCTGATTATCAAGGGAATTTCATGAATTGTATTATAATGCAAGTCTTCACGAAAAAGTCGCGATATTATTCATACTTTTTTGGCTGAAATTTCAAGTTTTTAATTCAATTTTCAGCGGCATAATTTTATGATTCGATCACTAAATTCATGATTAATTTCTAGAATCTGAATCGTGATGTGGAACATTTGCATCTTTCAAAGTTAAATGAAGTCGTTGTCTTTGATTATGCGATTTTGCTGTGCCAGTGGCAGGTGTGATATGATCACGCTTAAGAAAATACTCTTGGGGTTCAGCATGAAAGTAATAGGAACCCATCGAATTGCGAATTGCTAATTTAGCAAACATTAGATCTCCAAGGCTCTCATGAGAATCTGTGAAATACCATCATTCCTTCTACATTACAATCATGATCACTGAATTCCGTGTCAATTTCTTCAAAACTGCAAAATTTGCGTATCCCACATTTGGCGAAAATACCACCTGCATCTCTCTTGAGTTCATTTAATAAAATCGAAAGTGTATACTAGTGTTTAAAAATTACCGGTAATTTATTTTAAGTTACCTTATTGGTAATTTACTGGTAATCTATCGGTAAATTACTGGTAATTTATCGGTAAACTACCGGTAATTTATATTCAAGTCCGTATAACTTCAAATCGAGCGCACCAATATGATTTGATTTTAATTAAATACACACTTGGCTTAATCTGATTCTAATGAAGGCTTGAATTTTGCTCAACGTCTGATTCTTTGTCATAGATATTGCAATTGAGAAATGAAAAATTTACATTTTTAAGAAGTTTGTTGGAATTTCACCCAAATAGACCATAGTAATCAAAAGTTTGACAGCAAATAAACATTGTTCTAGGGAAAGGCCACACACTCTATAATATTTTGTAAATTGTACACTGCAAATCCTTAGCTTTCTATAAATACAATCCAAACTACAGGGTGTTCAGTATAAAAGCATGAAATTCCAAATTTATGCTTGCATAGTTTGTAATATCTGGGAATTCCAAGAATTGTAATTGGTTGTTATAGCTGTCATATGATTGGTTGATTTGTATTGTTTCGTAGCACGAAATAGGAAGAACATCCCAGCACCATCAATTTCATTATATTGTGCAAATGCCTCAGTTAACTGATTTCTAGCGTCAAGTGATCATGTTATTCAAAACTGAGCATCCCACTTGGGGCCTTGGTAAATGCGGCGAAATTCAGCCGAACTTCTTCAGCACAATGACAAAAAATCAGTTCACCCTTGTGGCTAAGCGAATAAAAGAAGAAGGCAATGCAGCTCATCGTAAGCGTGGAAGAGGTACCGCCACATAATTCGACAACAATGCACGGGCTGCTGTTTTGGATTTGGATGTTACGCCAGTTTGGTTCACCACGAAGAGGGCATCCTAGTCAAAGGGAAATATCACACCAACTGAATATGTCATTAGGGACTGTGAATGACATTCTCAAAGTGTCATTGATAAAATGCTATTGAAGAATCAAGTGTAACAACCTAAAAGATGCTCATAAAGAAAAATGACTTGAAACATCAATGTTTATGATGGATAAGTTTCAACCAGGAGATTCGTGGATGTCGGTTTGGTTCATTGACGAAGCAAGTTTCATGCTCAACGCCCCACTAAATTCGCAGAATGGGCGTATCTATAGAGCAGTGAACGTAAAGACTGACATCGATGATAACGATATTTTGGCAGAAATCGACACTCAGCAAAAGTCGATAGTTTGTTATGCTGCGGTTTCCTGATTTGGGAAGTCAAATCTTTACTTTATTGAAGCTGGCCAAGACCACGTCCCAAATTCAAAAAAGAAGAAGAAGACAGTAAATCAGGACGTTCATCGAGAAGAAATGTGCCCTCGGGTTTTCGAAGATATCAATCGCATAATGCAAAATGAACCATGGACGTGACAACAAGATGGCGCAAAGCTCCACACAGCAGTCGCAACAATTAATTGGCTTAGAGAAAACACACCTGATTTTATTGAACCAAGTAATTGGCCTTCAAAAAGCCCAGATTTAAACGTCATGGACTTCTGTATGTGGAGTAATTTATTGTCTCATCTTCAGCGACAGCGTGGACAGATAACTGACATTGAAATGCTTAAAGATGTTTTGACAGAAGCGTGGAATGGAATACCCGACAGAACCATTCACTCAGCCACTTCTGCATAGATGCAACGTTTGAAGCGCTGTGTCAAATTCAGTGGTTCTCATTTTGAACATTATTGATATTTCCGAGTCTTCATTATTGTTTTTGTAATACACAAATCATGCATTTGAAATTTCTTGGTTTTTTGCTGAACACCCTGTAGTTGTCAATGTTAGAAGGAGTATGAAATCTATGCGCAGTAAATTTAGATACATGGAGGCAATATTGCTTCAAGAAATGTATTTTGATAACTATAATTAGTAATAAATATTATATAAATAAAAAGCGCACAGAATGCTTTCGAAGTCATAATAAAGTTTATTGAAATTAGGAAGAAAAATGTAAACCTGACATGTTTCGACTGGTCTTGTCAAAGGTAACCCAGCATGTGAAATTACATTGAAAGATAGACATTTTTTAAGAAGGAGAAAGTTGAGATACAGGTCAACACGCGATAGCAGCGGCAGACTGTGAGTCACCCGATTACCATGGCAAGCGAAGATTAATCACATGGTCCTTTTGCTTGCACAGTTGGGATTATCACGTCTAATAAACAATGCCTCGAGGATACGTAAAATGCGGTCATTGTAAGCGTGGCATACAATCTCAAACTTGCTGATAGGGTCATTCGGAACACTACAGCAACTGAGCACATGTTCAGTAATTGCAGAGCGAGAAATTCCTAAATGACCATTTAAGAACCACCTGGGTATGTGCTCCCGCGCTCCAACTGTCAGGGGTCGTGACGTCCGTCCAATATAGGTTGATCCACAACCACAACGAAAAGAATAAATAACAGAAGACGTGGCGGCCACTGGCAGACGATCTTTAGGAGAAGCAACAGGAATACAGTTGGTCTTAAAAATAATTATGGGTTTTGCGGCAGGAGCAAACTTGGCCAGCAGTTCATCGATCGATTTGCGAATGAAAAGACTAGATTTGTCACCATAGAAAGGCAAGTTGACATAAACAGCCTTTCTTTCAGCGGTGGCAACAGAAACATTATTGATCTCAGTGACTTTATATTGATCGATGAAGTGCTTAGGATAAGCATTAGACTTCAAAATAGCACGAATGGTATTGAATTCTTGGTCTAACATTTCATCAGAACAAATACGAAGCGCACGAATAAATAGAGAACGGACAAGGCCTCTTTTATAGGCAATGGGCACGAAACTGTGAAAACTCATGTAAACACCTGAAAAAGTTGGTTTACGGTGCACTGTGGTACACAGTTTCCCGTCAGGCATGCGTTGTATAGAAACATCAAGAAACGGTAGTCTGCCCTGCTCTTCACATTCATAAGTAAAATTTATATGAGGATGAAAGCTATTGAAAATGTCAAGTAAAGATTCTCCTGCCTCCCTGCTCCTCACAAGAGCGAACGTGTCGTCAACATAACGATAATACACATGACACAAGGAATCAATATGACTAGACAAACTACTCTCAAGGTTTCCCATGAAAATGTTGGCAAAGAGAGGGCCGAGAGCACTGCCCATGGCTACACCGTCTACCTGACGGTAAAACTGACCGTCAAATAAAAATTGCACATTGCTAGAACACTTGTAAAGAAGCTCACTCAGAATGTCGGCAGGGATTCCACAAAGGTTAGGACACTTTCTTACCGTGTCAACAATGAGCCGGATAGTCTCACTCACGGGAACATTAGTGAAAAGGGCACTAACGTCAAAAGACATCATAGACGTGGCAGATGAATCAATACCACGAATTCTTTCTGCAAAAGTGAACGAATCCTTAACACAGAAGTTCGAGAAACACCTCTCAACAGGTTTGAGTAAAGATGCCAACTATTTTGAGACGTTCTCATAAACAGTCTTTGTCATCGATAAGATAGGACGAACAGGCACATTAGACTTGTGCGTCTTGGGAAGACCGTAGAGGCGTGGGATACCATTGGATGAAGTCGTCAGTTCCTTGTAAGTGTAATCCGAAATCACCTGCTTTCTCTTGAACTTGAGTAATGTGTCAGAAATACTCTTGGCTATATTAGCTGACTGGTCTTTCTGGCATTGATCAACTTGGAACTTCGTCTGATCAGATAGAATTGAGTTCACTTTATCAACATAGTCATGTTTATCCATTACCACTACACCAGATCCTTTATCCGGTTTCAAGATAACAATGTTGGGATTTTTCTTAAGGTCGATCAACTCGTCGATGTGACACGGTAGAAGACAACTCCTCTCAATCCTTGCACTACCATACGTCGATGCTAGAGAAACTAGTTTTGCCTTGAACACAGATAGCTCTTCCGAAGTAGAATGACACACATCTTGAAGTTGCTGGAAAAGACTCTCAAACTCGGCATTGATACGAATCTGCTCAGTCCGTCTGGGTGGAACACAAAACGAACTCCTCTCGAACTTCTGTGTTAAGGATTCGTTCACTTTTGCAGAAAGAATTCGTGGTATTGATTCATCTGCCACGTCTATGATGTCTTTTGACGTTAGTGCCCTTTTCACTAATGTTCCCGTGAGTGAGACTATCCGGCTCATTGTTGACACGGTAAGAAAGTGTCCTAACCTTTGTGGAATCCCTGCCGACATTCTGAGTGAGCTTCTTTACAAGTGTTCTAGCAATGTGCAATTTTTATTTGACGGTCAGTTTTACCGTCAGGTAGACGGTGTAGCCATGGGCAGTGCTCTCGGCCCTCTCTTTGCCAACATTTTCATGGAAACCTTGAGAGTAGTTTGTCTAGTCATATTGATTCCTTGTGTCATGTGTATTATCGTTATGTTGACGACACGTTCGCTCTTGTGAGGAGCAGGGAGGCAGGAGAATCTTTACTTGACATTTTCAATAGCTTTCATCCTCATATAAATTTTACTTATGAATGTGAAGAGCAGGGCAGACTACCGTTTCTTGATGTTTCTATACAACGCATGCCTGGACGGGAAACTGTGTACCACAGTGCACCGTAAACCAACTTTTTCAGGTGTTTACATGAGTTTTCACAGTTTCGTGCCCATTGCCTATAAAAGAGGCCTTGTCCGTTCTCTATTTATTCGTGCGCTTCGTATTTGTTCTGATGAAATGTTAGACCAAGAATTCAATACCATTCGTGCTATTTTGAAGTCTAATGCTTATCCTGAGCACTTCATCGATCAATATAAAGTCACTGAGATCAATAATGTTTCTGTTGCCACCGCTGAAAGAAAGGCTGTTTATGTCAACTTGCCTTTCTATGGTGACAAATCTAGTCTTTTCATCGCAAATCGATCGATGAACTGCTGGCCAAGTTTGCTCCTGCCGCAAACCCATAATTATTTTTAAGACCAACTGTATTCCTGGTGCTTCTCCTAAAGATCGTCTGCCAGTGGCCGCCACGTCTTCTGTAGTTATTTATTCTTTTCGTTGTGGTTGTGGATCAACCTATATTGGACGACGTCACGACCCCTGACAGTTGGAGCGCGGGAGCACATACCCAGGTGGTTCTTAAATGGTCATTTAGGAATTTCTCGCTCTGCAATTAGCTGAAACATGTGCTCAGTTGCTGTAGTGTTCCGAAATGACCCTATCAGCAAGTTTGAGATTGTATGCCACGCTTACAATGACCGCATTTTAACGTATCCTCGAGGCATTGTTTATTAGACGTGATAATCCCAACCTGTGCAAGCAAAAGGACCATGTGATTAATCGTCGCTTGCCATGGTAATCGGGTGACTCACAGTCTGCCGCTGCTATCGCGTGTTGACCTGTATCTCAACTTTCTCCTTCTTAAAAAATGTCTATCTTTCAATGTAATTGCACATGCTGGGTTACGTTTGACAAGACCAGTCGAAACATGTCAGGTTTACATTTTTCTTCCTAATTTTAAACTTTATTATGACTTCGAAAGCATTCTGTGCGCTTTTTATTTATGAAATTACAAACAGGCACAATTGTT
>CAJQUW010014652.1:0-17637 GCA_907163375.1 Prostheceraeus crozeri | reverse complement strand
TGTAAATACATGAAACTCGGAGTACCGAAATTCAATTAGCTTTTCCATTAATTTTGGTATATATATATATATGATAGAAGAAAAGTTCAAAAATGAAAATTTATGCCAATAAATGAAAAACGGCACCGAAAGTATATCTAGGTAATGAAAAGAATGTCCTGACAGCCCGACCGGTTTCTGTCAAGCTCTTGACTTGTCAAGAGACCAAACATGGATACATGTTACATGGACCAAAAGTACCATAAGTATGTTATATAAGACCCAAACTACAGAGTTCTTTATGTCAGCAAACATGGAATGTCTTGTGTTACTTACTATAATCCCTCAGTTTAAGTAGTGCTCATTTTACAGCTACCTTCTCATCGTGGAAAGATATATAGAGAAGAGAAAGAACAGATGTGCGTCAATATAATTAGGCCCTCCTTGAATAAGTCATGATCAATGTTTTTGAGGGAGCGGGATTATTTCAAGTTTTTGATGAGCGGATGAGCGAGCGGGCGGTTGAGCGAACAAATTTTAGAAAAATAATAAATAGATCAAATAATCAAAAAGCGAAATATTTGAAAAGTCTTTTAAAAATGCCTTCTATAAAAGTATTTTTATAGTTCTCAAATGCTTATCACTTTATTTTTTGTTTACTTATTTTGGAATTCGATAAAAATAAGGGCGTTTCATCACCAAAGTGACTTCAAGGCAGCTTTACAATTGATAAAAAATTCTCTATAAAAAACTTGTTCAGCAAGTAATTCATTAAAAGTCTCTTAAAATGCAGCAGACAACCTGAACGTCGTACATCGGGTGGCAGGGAATTAAAGTTAATTAAATTAAAAACTTGATTGATGAACGAAGCATCCGGACTTTATCTCTCTTCTGTGGTTCTCACACTTCTGACGATTTGCATTGAATGCCTGTCTGGATTGTTCTTGTCAATATGAACCTAGCAAGAAGAAGGTATTTGTGATCGATAAGGCACTCAACATCTGACCATCGACACATTGCATATTCACATATCGTTTGAATTGGTCTACCATTCGTCGCTTCGCCCCATAGATGTACTAATGGTCTCCGCAATTGCACGAAGACATTATAAGATGCTTTAATTTGATAGAGACATTTCGTTGCTGGAACATATCCACATGCAGATCCTTGAGAGACATTCAGTATCGTGAAACGCGAAAGAACTGCAAAATAACTAGAAATTTAGGAATATTTGAGACTAACCAAATTAGGCCTACACACGGACAATACTAATGTAGTCATATATGGCTTCCACTGTGCGGTACATTGATTTTAAGACCACGGACATTGATTCTTTAAACCCTATCCATACCGGACTCTGAAGTGCGTATGACTGAATCGGCCTCCCCTTTAACATTCAAACCAATGTTCCAAATCACATGAAATTCACGGTGCAACAGATTCTGAGGTTTCTTGTCGTGATGTTCATTTGCTCCAACTCATTCATCCCCCAAAGGCCTATTGTAAAAAGCAATTCAAGATGTCAAGTCACCAATTTTGACAGATTTTTAAATTTGAAATTGTACCAATTTAAGCGAAAAATCTCCTTAAAGACAAAGATTGCAGAGCGACCGCTCGTCAGGACAAATAAAGGAAAGATGTCCTCAAACATCATGTCTGACGACATTTTTCTATTTTGTCTCCCCAATGGTTGCTATTAACGATGCTTGACGAGTTGTGTGTACTAGGAAGTTACTTATCTGAGAACGACAAGATTGATGTGTAGGCCCTACATGGAATAGCCTACATGTCAAACATACGCATACAGTCCGTTTCATAAATGGTTAGAAATTAGCTAGAACAAGACATTTTATAGCAAACAGTAGGTTTTCTAACTATAATTGAATGAATTTGTTTCCTATACCGATACTTTTTCGAGTCGACACTCTACCTATATATCCCTACTCTATGTATTGCACTTTATTTTGGAGTTTGCTTATAGCTTGAAAGTTAAGATCTATTATGCAGCGCGTTGTACAAATTTTGCATGACGTGTTGATGAACATGTGAAGTATCAGCACACAGTCCACTCAGCACTATACAAGAACGACCATATTGGAAAATACGAGTATATAAAGACTGTAAACTCGTGAGACATATCAAAACTAAAGAATATCTAAAAATAGCTTCTTCTGGCGCATTGCCCCATGTCTTCTTTGAGGACAAACTACACATTTTCCATTTCTAGTTCACATAGTTCCAAATCGCGAATTCAGATCTGCCCAAATGAATTTCACACATTTCCAGATGAATTGCAGATTATTCAGTTGAATTAAAGATCCTTTCAAGGTTGAGTTTCTGACAGATTTCTGGAATTCAATTAGAGAAATCTGAAATCCATCTTGCGTCTGAAATTCATTTGGAAAGATCTGAAATAGACACGGAAAAGGTGCAGTTGGTTCCAAAAATTAACATGCCGTGATAGAGAAGTTTTCGGTCTTTGAATATTGCATAGTCTTTTCAAACGACTACATTAAGTCTGCGAAACAATGATTTGAGACAAAATAGTCAATCACCGAAAAAAAATTCATAATTTTCCACTGGAAAAATTTCCGGAAAATTTTCCATCTGCATCACTACCTATGGATCGTAGTGAAGGGAAGTGAGAAAGCAGTCCTAAGAACACTATGTTGTCAAGATCACTCTCATTCACGAGGTGTGCACGTGTAAGGTAATTGTCGGTGCGATTTATGTCGACGCATAGGAAAAAATGTGACATGATTTGTTTTATGCAGAATTTTGAGAGAATGAATAGCCTAGGCACCATGACTAATTTTTCTGCTGTCAAAGCAGCTTTCTAGTTGCTGTTATGGCTCTGGAGAGGAGAGAAATCAAGAGAAAGAGCTTTGAATGCGTTTATAATCTCTGATTTAATCGTTAAAATATTTAAAAATCGTGATGCAAACGCCGATTTGAACATCTATATTTTATTGAGATTTCGTAGAATCTGATGCAAGTATCGAGCTAATCGAGGTCTGATTAGTCTAGTGACGAAATTTCATTTAGAAAGACTGCGCAGTAACTGCGTACTAATCGTTTCACCGAGTATTTTCTTGTTGGTTGCACTATCTGTTTTGAAAGTTTCATACATGTTAGAAAAAAAACATGCGAAAAAAACTGCTGTACACTGTAAACTGTAGGGCACCAATTTATGCACGAAGCCGAAATTTCGTGCCAGTTAGCGCCTAGCTAGTGCCTTTCTAGTCCCTCGAGGCACCAGTAGGCGCCACTAGGCACTAATAGGCAACAAACCAAATGTTTGTTTATCCAATGAAATCGAAGGAAAAATCAATGGGCACGAACTCGGCACTATAGACTTTGTGCTTACTCGTGCCTTGTGTTGGTTAGAATTGATGCCTAAATTTCGTGCATAATTCAAGCGAAATTTCGTGCCCAGAGTTTACCGTGTACTTTAGTTAGTGATTAGAAGCTTTATACTGAGCGGAGCGATTTATTCTTCGGGTATGTTACAGACAGAATGAAAATTATAATTTTAATCAAATTTCACGCTCAATTGCTAATCATTGTGTAGTGAAATTGAGTCGTACACTATTTGACCGAGTTTTGGATCTTTGTCTTTGAAACAATTTTTCAAAGTGAAGTAATGAAATTCGCATGATTTTTGTTGTAGCTTTGCTAAGAAGAAGATATTATTATTTTACTTATGAAGCCAATTTTTTAGCCAAAATATCAAATCAACCAAGGGCACTGTATTGTCTATATTCATTTATTCTGATTTCTGAGAATGTTTTGATCTCAAGTGTCAATCGGCACTACATTAACTTTGAAAAATTAGCACATTGATGCATGTCAACTACATAAATCGTTATCAACCTTTATTTCAACATTTTATCAACCTTTATTTCATTATTTTATCGTTATTCAACCTGTTATTTCTTTACATAAATCGTTGTCAACCACGCACATGGTAGCGAGTGATAATTATACCGAGTCAAATGGCCATGAAAATGACAAGACGGGACAACTTCTTTGCATTAACAAGGTTAGGAAATGACCAGGCCACATCCCTTACATTAATATGCTTCGTGAAAAGGTGTGGCAAAGTAGTGGTCGTGGGAAAATTTCAAATGCAGTGGATGAGACGAAGCGGAGGAGAGAACAATGCACACACGAGTAGCAAAGATGCGTTGAACAGACGAAGTCAGATCAAGCTGTTGACATCGCTTACACTTCATGTCATCGCCTCTAATGTATGAAATACTTGTCTGATCTGCATAAAATTTTGTATGTAGGTAGAAAATATGCTTAAATATGTGTACTGGAAGTTTGGTGACGATTGATTCATTTTTGCAGATTTTAGACAAATTTCAAAACCGGGGGGGGATAACCCATAAGTAGCCTACCGTCACTGCTATGCGCCGGCATCATTTCTGGTTCTCAATGTTGAGTGAGTGTGGTCGCTGACTTTCTCTTCGTGTCTCGGCATTAGTTTCAGCATTCGGTATTTGGTTGATTGGTAAGTTATCAATTTTAGAGTAATTATATAATACATTAGAGCACCTGACTGCGTCAGAAGTAGAATGCTAACGCATTTTAGTGGCAACAACGTGACACTTAAGGCTGTCGATCCCACTAAACATTTATCTCATGAACCTTACGTGAGCCAAATAAATATGTTGGAGATATTTTTCATTCTCTCAAAGACTTAGGGACTTGGCAAGGTAGAATTTTATCATGTGTCTCTGGCGAGTAGATGAATGTCTTGAGAACCATAGAGTAAATGTGTTAGGTAGAGTAGTAACTCCGCATTTATTAAATCCCCAATGCGTATACACTTTCGATTTTATTAAATGAACTCAAGGGGGATGCATTCGGAATTGTTTCCAAATGTGAGATATGCATATTTATGCAGCTTTGAAGAAAATATAACGGAATCGACTGATCATGACAGTAATGCTGAAGGAATGATGGTATTTTGCTGATTCCCAATGTGATGAAAGCCTTGCAGAGGTGATGTTTGTCAAATTAGCAATTCGATGGGTTCCTATTACTTTCATGTTCAAACTTAAAGCGTGATCATATGACAGGCAACCTGCCACTGGTACAGCAAAATTACATAATCAAAGACAATGATTTCAATTAATTAAAGATGTAAATGGGCCCATTTCACTATTCAGTTTCTAGAAATGAAACATAAATTTAGTGAATCATAAAATCATGCAGGTGAAAATTGAATTAGAAACTTGAAATTTCAGCCAAGAAAGCACGAATAATATCGCGACTTTTTCATGAAGACTTCTATTATAATACCGTTCATTAGATTTCCTTGATGATCAGCATAATTTCCGTTTAGATAGGATGCTTTTTGGCGAATATTCGTTCCTTTGATATCCAACTTGCTTCATACTACTTATATTGGAGAGTCATCTCGGTAGTATATAAATTGGCAAATTTTGATTTTTTTTCAAAAGTGCTCAAATAATTTTTTGGATGTGATCTCGTCAAAAAACTGAATCTTTTGAAAGAAAGATTTTCATTGTATACAGATACTTTTATGAGTCGACACTCTACCTATACATTCCTACTCTATGTTGAGAACGTAACTTGATATTAATTAGCCTATATCAAACTTCAAAAAAGCGATTTATCCGCGTTTTTGTTCATATGAGGCATGAACGACAGCAATTCAGTACTCGGTATTTGGCTGATTGGCAAGAAGTTGTCAATTTTAGAGTAATTGATGCATTAGAGCTAGCTGATCATGACGACGAAAACTGATTACAAGAACTTATATATGATGCGTCATTCATAAGTGTTCCTTTCGTCTTCGTGTGGAAAAATAAATGCGCAAGCAGGTTAGTATATTTCTATACTGCGTGACAAAAATGTCTTAACACTTGGAATTATAGGGACCATCATTTTCATTAATAAAGTATCATCAAAGCTATAACTTAAAATGCTAAAAATTAATTTCTTACATCTCCAGCAACCTGCATAGGCCTTCACTGTAATTCGCTCAATACCAATCACATGCGAAGGATGCATACTAAAATTTTTTTTGGTATATTTTTGTATTCTCTTGGTATATATTTGTATGCTTTTCGTGTGTTACTTTAAATGTGTTATGCTTTACATACTAAAGCCATACCAGCACAATGTTGAAAGAAAGCATCAATGATGTCTAAAGTATGTTGTTTTAAAGCCTTTTGTCAATAAAGATCACACTAATGTTACCACTGTTTTGTAAGTAGTGAGATAATGACATTCAAGAGTCCTACTTTCAATAATGAATTTGATTTTAATGCACGTAAGTCTAAGGCACTTCATAAATAATCAATAAGTGCTTAACCATCAACAATTATGCATTATGTAATTTCGAAATAAAGCATATTATCACTCCGATATAAAAGCACACTATAATTCATGAACGCAAAAATAGTTATGTTTTGAGATATATAAGTCAACATGATTGCACGAAAAATATCGCTTGAATGAATTAATGTACATATATATCAACTTGGTTCTTAACGTAGAGCTAACTTAGGGTCCTGTTGATGCTGCTAGACAAGTAGCAACGACGACAATCTCGTGAAACATAAAATTCACAATACATCTAATCTAGTTAAATATCAATCTATAAATCAAAAAATATTCACGAGTTGTATTACTGAAAAAAGTTATTTTACAGTAGTATGTAATATATATATATATATATATATATATATATATATATATATGCTATGTGACTTAAGGCTCTTCATGTGTGATTTTGGTATATATTTGTCTGTAATTTTCGTATCCAGCGGATTACAGTGTAGCACTAATGCAAGCTCAAATTATATTGTTCATAGAACTCATGCGACCCCTCTTGCTCAATGCGCTCTCATTGCATTTCAACCAATCTTTTTGAAAGTTGTTCGAAATTAGTTGGAAAATGTGGATGCGAGTTTTTCAGACATCCATCAGTCTATTTCCACGCAAGCTCGGTGAATGATCAAGATAGTGCGAGGGCCATAGGAGTCAAACCTACTCAACTGCTGAGCTGTTGTCACCTGACTGGTGTGCTCTGCGCAGCAGCGTATTGTCATCTTGGATGGCGAGATGGTGCCCCAATACTGTTCGAACAACAATATGCTGTTGGAGTCACATTCTCCGACAGATAGCATTATCCATCCACGGTACCTTGATAGCAATAGCAGCCTTGACTCATCCATCGTTGCAAGAACCGATTTGTTGATACTAGCATTAGATTTCCAGCCTATTGCTAGATGCAGAACGCCCTGAAACCGATATTTCTTCGCTGCAATCACCAGCTTTCGGTATGTGACTCTATTTGTTTTCTTTGGTCTTTCAGATCCTTCCTGTTTTACAACTTTCTTCTTGACACCAACGCACCAATCAATTCCTAACAGCTAGCCTACATGTACAGTACATGCGATCCAATTCTCTACAAACATGCGTTGCGTCCACAGCGAATCATTCCAGTAGCCACACAATTTATTTTCGTGCGCGATCATGCAGTTACGACTTCTGTCAGAAAGACAGCAATATTTGTAATTATGCGATGTTTAAACTTATGCAAACGTTGATTCTATGTGAGAGGATGAACGACATCTTCATATGGCTATGCTAGAGAGGGCACATATAAATTAGTTTGTGTGTAAGATTTAGTCAGAAATTTAACAGATCTGCGATTGATTAGTAATGATCAGTGTTAAGTTTTTTCTGTCAGGCAGTACAATTTCTTTTCAGTTGATCTCGTGACTTCCTTAGACCTACCATTTATGAAAGCCATTAATAGCATTCAAAAGGCCCTAAGCATGGTCTCCATTAATGTATAGCTGGTCGGTCTGCCAATTACAAGACAGGATCCCCATGAAAATGTATTTCATATTTAGCGCAAGGTCTTCTTCAAAAAGTAGGCCAAACTCTACCCATCAGCTTATATGCCAACTCACCCCAACCCCTATCCTGAATGAATGTCTACGTCTCATGTGAAATCTCTTTCATGTAGTCGTGTTATATCAGCAGTCAAATCAAGTTCTCGTTCCGATAGAACTTTTTTAAATTATTCAACTCGTCCGAGTATAGATACACCGCCCATCAGTGGCGTCGCGTGCGCCCAGACCATAGGCCTTCACTCGGCATTGGAATACTATTTCTATACCAGACATTTTTTATGTTACAACATTAATTTTCATAAAAGTTGAATTTTCAATAACAATTTCTCGAACATTTTTTAAGGCCAAGTGAATGTGCATATGAGAAGTGATTGCTCATGTCTCTTAACCGCCTTACTCAAGGAACTGATTATATCCCCTCTCTGTCCAGACCACATTTTCTCGAGAAAAAAGGAGGCATGGTCAACAGTTTATTGCGTTTCTCATGGCCGGTCAGCCGCTCACATGTTTGAAATTTTGATGCATTAAAATGTCTTGTGCATTTCTTATTTCTTTCTCTGTGAGTACTTTCAATTTTTATATCAGGTGTTGGCCTACCTTGCTTGACGACTGTCATCTTTTCAGTATATTCCCTTTGGATGAAAGGCGTGGTTATGATCTCATCTGCAATACTAAACATAGTGTCACATCAGTCACGTAAAAACAAATTATGGAATTCTACCGAATCTGGGTGTTCGAGTCAGATGCATTACTCTGCATTCATTGGAGAACGCTCATCATTTGATCGCAGTCTTGTCTGAACGTCATCCATCTGCTACTGTTGACGGAATAGCCTCTCTGACATAAAGCGAATCCAAGAACAATTAGGTTGCGCTTCCCTTACTATATTTAGATACCGCGGCTCGATCAAGAATCGCGTAGAATTTCATTGCAAAAATTGGAGAAGGCAAAGCATCATGTCTATCGGAAAAACCAATATTGGCGAGGGCGCGTGCGCTTACTGCCTCACACGCACACAACTCTCTTTCGCTCTGTCTGAGCATCAGTGCTCCGTCTGAACACACGACTAGCTTGTGTGTCTAATTGTTCGAAGAAAGCAGCTGTGATTCGAGCACGTGTTGCAAAACTGTTCAATGAGGTTGAGCGTCCGACTTTGAGACGGAAAGCTGTGCACAGCTGTCACGAGAAGCTATCGAATTTAAATGAATGATGACACTTTTCATTTTTATAATTGTTGGAAAATTATTTTTGAGTATGCGCCGAAGGCCTCGCAGGTACGGAGAAGGCGCCACTGTCGCCCATAGAAAGCAACTAAATAAAACTCAAAAGCGGTAATTTTTCTTTATCCTGGCCCGAGACATAAGTAATTGAAGCAGGCATCGCGATATTTTCATTGAATGACATGGAGATTGTACTGGAAAAAGCAGTGGTGATTTCATAACGTACTACATAGCACAAAAGTTTCTTCATGAGGATCCATATGCCATGTCACCTCAGTCTCCCCTATATCTGTTTGGCCCTATGAAATGAGCACTATGTTCACGGGTGGGTGGGGCTAATTCGGCCACTTTTCGAATTCGTTCTATTGTGAGCTGAAAGCGAGGTTTTAAATCAAAACACCACTAGCTCTTCTTCATTGTTGGCATGAAGCGCTATGCGTTGAAATTGAAATATTTCAGGCGTACTTAGCATCGCAGTCTGATAATTAAACAATGACTTAAAGTAAGAATTATGGAGTAATTAGGTTTACCTACGTTTCATCATTGATTGTGTAGACCATTGTAATCAAATAATAGGTTACTTCTGTGTTGTCTCTTTCGATGCATTGACATACTGTACAAACAAGGTTCGAAGTCAGAAACTATTTTTGACGGTAGGCTATGCTCGGAAAAGCTTTTGTTTTGCATTATCTGCATCTAAGGGATTTTTTACGTCACAGGTATGCATTTATACTATTCTAATCGACTGAACCCCCTTAAACAAAAGGACGTCTTCAAACTGGTTGAAATAACGTCTAACTTGTCTAATAATAGATTTGATGTTTTTCTTTGTTAATAAATCAATGAATGCAAACAAAAGTGAATGTTAATGTCTAATACATCGATTTTGTCACAAATACCTTAATGAAAATTACTTATAATCTATGTAACTATAGTTCTAAATATAGGCTCAATTTGGTCAGTAGATGACGTAACGATGCTCATCTATATTTCGCGATAAAGACGTCTATTGCAACTGAACTTAATTTAGTATATATAGTCTATATAGATGACAGGATACCGGGCATCATATCGTTGAAATTTAATAATGCAGATGTTCATACCGAATAAGTCAAAATAGTTCAAAAGGATGCTGCTTTAGCAAACAATCATAAGCATATCAGAAACACAGGAATAGAAAAAAAGAATTAACATGCAAATTTTCAATTTGAAAGTGTAAAAATATTTTTTCTGATTTGTTTCTCAATGCCATGCAGTCGCCTCTATTCATAAGAAATGTAATATGAATAATCTTAGTTGATTAGTTATAAAGAAAAGTTCTGAAATTATGTATATTACTCTATGAAGCATGTATGCTTTTTCTATTGAAGCTATTGTATGTGATGCAGATTTATGAGAAATTTTGTAATTAATGTCTATTCAACATACTGATGACTTATTGGAATTTTTCTACTTAAGAGAGTACCAAGATCAGTTCTTGTAGTAATGTAGCAAGTAAACATGTTGTACTCTATGATGTTAAAAAGTTTTACAAATTTTGTTTTTCTATATGATGTAATATCTATGAACTAAATATAATGTCAGCAAATTTTTCTAATCTAGTTTCATTTTCAAAAACGCATGGTTCATCTACAAACCATTTATATACAATATATGAAATAGTTTCTGAATCAAGTGGAATGAGATGTAAAATTATGTTAAGCTTGTGTTTAACAAAATAATAAAAAGTTTCATTAATTTGCTATTGTGAAATCAAAAAGTTAAAATATGTTGTAGTGAAAGATACAGTACACCAGAAAATTCCTTGTATTCAGCCATGTATGCTGTCGCTTATCTAATGATAAGATGTACAGGTCGCTTTTATCATGCATGCAGGATGCTTAAGTGTATAATAGAGTTCCCAACTCAACTACCTTCAAATTATACTAAGCATGTACTGCGAAAGTGGCATTGTTTGAAAATTGCATGTTCGTAACAAAAAAGATATATGAAGGTTGTGTGTCTACAATACTTGGTGATATTACTAGTCTAGTCTACGATAAATTTCTCCCGTTATCTTAATTATATTGTTATATTAACTCATTATATAAGGACATTGGCCTGTATATTTACCCACAGGAATTGAGTAGAATTTTAAAATAGGCGCAACGGTGAATGTATTCTGATGCGCCATTGCCGAGTGCTATACAGTCAGGTAATGATTTATCTATAATTACATCTAGACATGTAGGCGAGCTTTGAAGGTTATGTTTCGTATGAACTCTGGATTCGTAGTATGCCTTACATTCGTAAAGCTGACGGCGATGAGATGATACACAAATTTCTAAAGTATAGGCCGTATTAACACGTCATTCCGACCGGCGCGCTCGATGTAAAGATACCCCTAATAGACAAGAGAATTTCTTATTTTCAGCCTTTGGATCGGTTTATTGCATTTGCTGGTATGTTCAATTCAATTTCAATTCAATGTATAATATATAGAAAATAGCAGGTATATAGATATATTCACTGCATGTTTGGACACATTATTTTGGCAGGCATATCTAAGCTTGTTTGCCTGTTATACGTGATGTAAACGCCTACCAATTCAAAAAGCTTGTCCTTTTGGATCGGATAGTCGTAGGTGGGCATCTGCGTCAGCAAATGCTCCTACGAAAAATCGAAAGAGAAAAAAGGCACTCATCCGTTGGCAGAATTTTTATCACACGCGATCAGAAGAATGATAGACACACAAGGCAGCCTCTCCCACTCCGTCGATGATCTGCCATGTACAATTCCTTTTCTATTAAGTATTCTGCCCATTCATGAATTTGCATTGTATTCCAGCATCATGTCATTACCGCCATTTGTTTTGACAATAAAGATCTATGATTATCATTATATTTAAGAGCGCTATTTCAAAAACATTTTATATGGTGGGCCAATCTTCGAAATCAGGTCTGTACTTATCATGATAAACGGTATAATTTTCAGTATATTTCAGTAAGTATAAATTTCAGGTTTTTTGGGGAGTAGGACCTCTAAAATAGATATGGAGTGTCCACAGTCCTGCAATGTTAACGTGAGGAGCATTCTAAAGTAGGCCGATGAATGCATTTCACACAATTTTGCACAGAAAAAATCAGATCGCGTCCGATCGCCTTATAACTCGAGATTTGGATGATTCAGATCTTGGCCATCATTTCATCGTTTCATGTCATCGATCAAAAATTTGTAACATATGTGTTAGTTGGCGTAGAACTTCTATTTCGGCGATAAAAATCAATAAAATTGTCAGATTCGTACGTGGAAGTAAGTTTATTCATTCAACTATTTAATCGATGACATGAGATGAAATGATGGCCTTGATCTGAACCAACAAAATATCAAATCTTAAAGCGATCCTATGTCCGGTGTTCAGATCTTAGACGGAAATTGTGTGAAATGTAAGCAATTTTCCTATTGCTCAAACGTAATTTATTCGTCCTGGTTTGATACGTTACTCACACGCACATTCGGATAATGGTCACTCCTTATATATCTAGTTTTTGATAACTGGGGGCTTGAAGGAGTCAATTTGCCACTATTGAAAAAATCAAAAATATTCTGGGAACTGCAAACGTTTCTGCCTCACTAGGCGTCATCAGTACAGCTTACCCCCCTACAAAATATGTTTGACTCGATAATTGGTTGCAAAGCAATCATCTTATCAAACTCACTTATCTCGGTAATGAATCTATTCAAATGCCAACGTACGAGTATATTAAGTCAATACTTCTCAAGGTAAAATTTCATATTGCTAACAAAGTCGCTGGATGGCTGTAGTAGCTATCGAAATGCTTGGACATTCGTAGCAATATACAGTGAAAGCTGAAGTATACATCAGAAACGGCAAAGGGTGTATTCTGTAGGTTGGTAAGCTGTACTGATGATGAATTATGAGGCAGAAACGGTCGCAGTTCCCAGAATCTTTCTGATGTCAACGTGTCTTCAACAAATAGTTTCTGCTTCTGGCCATCTTTGTAATATTTGCATATAGGCCTATATATATATATATATATTTCCAAACTTAGTACCTTCAGAATTGCATAAGTCTCCGTGCACGACTGTTCCGAAGTTAAAGGAGTCTTCAGCAATATAATTCTGTTGTAGTATCGGTAGATAGATAATTAAATCTGATTTGAAACATAATGGGATGAATATAAATGCATCTCACATGTTTGAGATTTTACTACCCACCACAGTAGGACAATATTTGAAAAATAATTGCCAAATTTTGTAGATTGAGGCAAGTTGTACTCATAATCTATCAAATGATAGATAAATATATTTTTCATTACAATTTTTTCAGATGAATGCTAAAAAAACGGCGAAATAGACGTGCATTAAATGAGTTAGTTGACAGCTATTTCGAGAAACCTGAAAAACTTTCAAAGACGAGTCATTGTGTGTTTTCGCATGAATTGATATCAAGTGAGATAGATCCTGTTATTGATGGTGAGGCATCCGTTGAATTTTACAAGTAAGTAAGTAAGTAAAGCGTATATTTCATCAAAATGGAAAGCATTCATCACAACAAAGTTACAAATTTCATTCAAAGTGACAGAAAGTAGTCCAGTCAAAAGTAGTGAGAAAAGTAAATCATCTAGCGCTTCTGTGCTTACAAAACTGATTACACAATGAAGTACATTTAGGTATGAAAGAAGCTTGTCGACAAAGAGTTCGTGAGAAAGGAATCACCAAGCGCTGCGAACGAGGATGAGTGTCAGGAAGAAGGTCGTTAAGCAAGTTTTCCTGATTCGATAGTCCGTGGAACAACTTAAGAGCACTGCTTCGTCGTCGAACATGTAGGGGAGTGAAGGATGAACAGTCACAGTCCATGCCACAGATTACTCGATGTGAACGGCGTCGCACCTTCTCCAACTTTTCAGAATTTTTTTGATTCAGCCCGATGATCAGAGGTGCATTATACTCCAACGTCGACAGAACGAGAGCGTTGTAGAGTATGATTAAGTCACTAGCATGGAGATACCTTTTTACACGTTTAATGATGTACAGCTTCTGAATAGCTTTCTTGCACAAATGCTGAACGAAGTCATCCCAAGTAAGTTTTTCATTGTAGATGACACCTAGGATGGACAGCTGCTTTTGAAAAAATGCATCATTTGGATGGGATACCATCACGTTTGGCTTCTTGATCAGCATCACCTTAGTTTTCTGCCTATTCAAACGAAGCCCATTAGATGAGCACCAGTCATGAGCTCTATTAATTTCGGATTCAGCAATGCAACTCAAGTCGGAAACCAAATAGACAGGCACAACAATAGCTGTGTCATCAGCGTATTTTGAATACAATATATGTGGGAACTTTGGCTGGAGGGAACTCATATGAACACAAAACAGAAAAGGCGATAACTTTCCACCTTGGGGGACTCCAGATGTTACTGGGAGAAACGAACTGGTACATCCATTTTTTAGTCGCACCCTCTGCTCTCTGTTTTTTCAAATAGCTAAAACACCAAAGAAGGAAATTTGTCGGAAGAGAGGCATCAGTTAAGGACTTGACCAAGCTCTCATGACTCAAACAGTCGAATGCCTTAGATAGGTCAAGAGTTATTACCAATACACCTTTTGAGCAAGAGTCGTCGAGAATAGATGTAATGTAGTCGTGAACACGAATGTTGGCATGGGTTGTTGAGTGGAAAGGTCGAAAGCCAAATTGATTTGGACCATACCTCGTGATGAGTTCTTTTTTCACGCTGCCGAGTACATAATCTTCAAGTACTTTGGAAAAGTGGGCAATACTGAGATAGGCCGATAATCACAAATAGAGGGCGATTTGCATTTCGGTACAGGAGTTACATTGGCAGATTTCCATCTGTTCGGGACACACTTGCTGTCAACTGACATGGCTATTAAATGAGTCAATGGTCCTGCAAGTTCTGAGTGAGCTGCCTTTATCAATCTAGTTGGAATACCATCGCTGCCTGTTGATTTCCCAGCCTTTAGGTTCCTCAACATATCCTCTGTTTTGTCGACACTGATTTCAATGTTCCAATCTTTATCAACACTAGCCGGTAATTGTGCCAAAAGGGACCAGTTAGGGGATTCACAAAAGTTTGAAGCAAATTGATTATTGATTGCCTCTGCGAATTCTTTATTGAGTGGACGAGTTTCGTTGTTTTTGGCTCTTACTTTATTCACAATATTCCAAATGCCATTAGGTCTCTCCTTTACATTTCTGACCCATGCCTGCTTTGCATTTTCTATCTCAGACTTAACTTTTACACGATAGTGATGGTACAGGGGAAAGTTTCTTTGACGATAGGCATGAAAACGAAGATTTATCAGGTGCTTCACTTTGGGGGTAAGCCATGGTTTCTCATTACCGTTCATCTTCACCGTACTGTGAGGAATGCAGGACATGGCTCTATGAATTATGTCATTAAATATAGCACATTTAGCTTCAATTGTTTCATTCAAGCTGTAATAGTGATGCCATGGGTATTTTTGAAGAATGTCTCTAAACTCTATGACATTACTCTCTCTGTAATCAAAAAACAGTGACGGTATAGGACCCGTCAGAAAAATCCTTCATGAAAAAAGGAGGCCTGATGCAAACAATACAATGATCTGATTTCCCAATAGGTGCCTCCACAGATACAGGACACTTGCTAGCATCACAGAAATACAAAGATGACAACGAACTACTCAGAAGAATTTTATCCAAAATGGACTCTTGTCGAGTAGGACAATTTACAACTTGAGACAAATCAAGGGATATTTCTAATTCAGCAGTCTGAAATGGTTGAGATCACCAACAATCATGATATTTGCATTTGAGAAACGATCACACGAACTAACAATAAGCGAATTTATCTGTGACAGTTGGAAAGCAGATAGCTGAGGTGGAATATACATTACAAAAAGCATAATATCAAATGACAACACATGCAAACAAAGACATTCGAAAAATTGTAGAGGGTTTGCAATATCTACAATAGAATATGGGACATCACTCCGAATATAAGTGCAAACTCCTCCACCACGGCGACCATCATAACGGTCTTTCCGACAAATTGAATAATTAGGAAGATGAAGTTCATCGTCAGACACATTTTCACTCAGCCATGTCTCACACAAAGCTATAATATGAGGTGCACGTAGGGATGATATAGCTGCAAGGTCATCAAGTTTTGGTCGAAGAGATTGAACATTCGATAGAATAACATGAGGAACTGGAGGTTTGAATGTAAAATCACTTAATGAAAATTTGGGACTTTTGTCTTCAACATCACCTGTCCTCCACGTATTACTACATCCTCTCCAGAACTTTTCCTTGCCTTGAATTCTTCCCTCAGAATCTTAAATTCCCTTTGTTGCATATTCGTGAGGTCATTATTGATATATACATGTCGGTAAGTCATCGATTCACGGAGCTTCTTTGCATTCCTAAGGACAGACAGTTTAGACTCATAGTTGTTGAAAGTAACCCGCATGATTCGCGGTCTGGATTGATTAATTTTGCCAATTCTTGTGACTGACTTAACCTCATCAGAGTCTCCATCAATTTCATCTAGAATGGCGTTTATAATGTCCTTATCATTTTCCTTTCGCTCTTCAAGGCTGCCATTCATACTCTCCTGAACACCGAAAACAATCAGATTTTGCCTTCTGTTGACACGTTCCTCCATTTCAGTCATCAGGTCATTCGTCATTCTTGACCTCTCGAGCTGCATTGATGCCATCTCAGTCTTCAGCATATCACATTCACCTTTCAGGTCCTTCTGAGTTTGAAGCAATGAAGAGATGGTGTTTTGAATCGGAAATAAGTATTCCTTAAGCTTCATGTCCAAAACATTCATTAGCTCCTCTTTTGACAATACAGAAGAATCTTTCATCGAAGCACTAATGCTATTTGCTTGAGTGATTTCAAAACTGTTAATGGCATCTCTCAAGGCAGATGTAAGTTGATCTTTTGTTAGCTGCTTAAGTTGGGAATTCGACATGCGTCGAGCAGCTTCGAATGCAGTTCGACTAGAGTCCTTGGCATCCATGATAGAAGTAACGGAAAATAATTCTCTATCTATACACGTTGATGAAAACACTGAATGCAAAAATTAATCCGAACAGTCAAGAGCTGACTCGAACACAGAAACCTAAAAGCGAAACGTAGAGACACAGACCACTTGACCACCGCGGCACGACCACTGCAGATCACTATCGCTAACTTATTCCGGAAAGCAGTACATCTGATTGATTGGATGTCCCCGATTTATGACGTCGAGATCGCACCACGCCGATCAGAAGACAAGAGGCACGGAGAACAACTCACCAAAGTCAAGCAGATATCCAGGATAGTATTACAAATGTACGACGATAAGGATATATCCACAAAGAATGGTCGAAAATGAATGCAATGACACGATAGACAGACAGACGAGGATTGTACTCATATAAATTTTTGATACGTTAGGACACAAATGATGACACAAATCATGAAAAACACCAAGTAAACACAGAAGCTCGTGAGCGACGTCAGCACAGAGCGATGCAGA